>JAJEJO010000155.1:347629-378350 GCA_020662805.1 Glaucomys volans | reverse complement strand
AAATGAAAAAAAAAGTGAAAATTAATGAAGTAAGGAACTACACTTAAGGAACAGTCAATCAAAGGAGAAACTAATTCAAATTAAAAACTAGAAATAAACCAGGAACACAAATCATATCTCAAATAATAACCTTGAATATTAATGGCCTGAACTCATCAATCAAAAGACATAGACTGGCAGATTGGATTAAAAACCAAGACCCAACAATATGCTGTCTCCAAGAGACTCACCTCATAGGCAAAGACGTCTACAGACTGAAGGTGAAAGATGGGAAAAAAACATCACTCACATGGATCCCATAAACAAGCAGGGGCTTCTATCCTCCAAAATAGACCAAGTTATGTAAGCTATATAATTGTAATTATATAATTGTAATGTTACCTTAATACATTTTTAGCATCTGTAGGGTTGTTTAGATACCTCCCTTTCCATTAATATTTTCTCTTACTTTTTTTGATTAAACTTTAGATTTTTATCAACTTTTAGCTATATTCTTTTCTATTTCACATATTTCTGCTCCTACTCTTATTTTTTCCTT
The DNA here is from genome assembly GCA_020662805.1 of Glaucomys volans. NCBI lineage: Eukaryota > Metazoa > Chordata > Mammalia > Rodentia > Sciuridae > Glaucomys > Glaucomys volans. The sequence goes on along the minus strand of JAJEJO010000155.1, from coordinate 377,812 downwards.
CCTATTACCTAATTTGAAAATAATTTGATTGTTAACCTAGCTTCTTTCTGATACTTCAAGTCACAAGTGTGCAACTGAAATTGTCCCAGAAATTCAGACAGTTTAAACTTTTATCATCACTTAGTTCAACACACTTTTTATTTACTTTTCTTGTGCTTTCTTCTTGATCTGTGAGATATTTACAAATTTGCCATTTAATTTTGAAGTAGTTGAGATGTGGGTGTGGGGTTCTATATATCTTAAGGTGATTGATTTCTAATGTAATAAATCATGCAGGAAACAAGTCTGATTGATTTCAGATTATTAAAAATTTCTCAAAGCTTATTTTACAACAGAATACAGTCTTTCCTTATTAATTTTCTACTTATCATTTCTGTGTATGTTCTCTACAATAACAAACAGGTCAAGGTGGCTGACAATGCTGTTAAGCCTTCTACGTCATTACTCCTTCCATCAAAGTGAGGGCGCTTAAAATCTCCAAATAAGATCGTGAATTTGTCTTTTTAGCTTTATTAATTTTACTTCAGGTATTTGGAAATTTCATTATTAGGTACAAACACATTTAGGATTATTATACTTTCTTGAAAAAGTTACCCTATTATGGTTATAAATGTTCCCCATATCATGAAAATACTTTTTCTTGAAATTTATTTTATATTAATAACTCTACTTCACATTTTGCATGCTTATTTTCCCTTTCTTTTACTATTAACCTATTGGATTGGTATATGGTATACTGATATTTAAATTGGGACATATGTATATAGCATATAGTTATAGCTTGCTTTTTACATATTTTGAACATTTACATCTTTTAATTACAATGTATAATTCATTTATGTTTAAATTAATTATTGATATTATTAAAAAAAAAAAAGAACACCTGACATGAAAGTCAGTGGAAAATTGGGTAAATGATAGGTTAGATGATGTAATATTTTAGAAAATGGGTTGAAGAGTCCTGATGTCAGGCTGAGAGAGAAGATTGTTGGAATGCTTTTGTAGCAATTATTCATTCTCTCATTTATCATATGGTATTCAGCAACAGATTTATTTTATTGTTTGTTTACACTTTTTATTTTGCAAATAAAAAAATACACACAGATGTGTGTGCATGTATGGTGTAATGAGCAATCTCTTAGGAATTCCATTATGATTTTAATGTGAAATTCTCTAACAACAAATAATGCTGGGTATTTTTTCATATGCTTATTTATTTGATTATCCTCTTCAATGAAATACCTGTTTATGTGTTTTATTTATTTTTAATTGTATTATTTGCTGATCGTTGAGTTGTCCAGTCTTTGTATATTTTGTAAACAAGTATGTATACTGCAAAAAATTAATGAATTAATCAATTAAAAAAAGAAGAATTAATCAACCTTGACCCATTTGGAAATGCGTGGTTCCCTAATATTTTTAAATTTATTCACCATATTGACATAATTAAGGAGAATATTTGTATAATTATTTTAGTAGATGCAAGAACATCTTTTAAACGCTCATCAATCATTGATGATTTAAAACTCTTAGCAAAAGAAGAATAAAAGGGAATGTTCTTAAAATACATCTTCAGAAAGTCTAGTGTAAGTCTGATTATATTGATGAAATGGAGAATGTTTTGTCATTGAAATTAAAGGTTCTAGCCACTGTGGTCAGGTACAAAAAAGAAATAAAAATTGAACAATTAGAATAGAAAAAATAAAAGTGTAATTGTTAGCAGATGATGGGCAAAACTGCTAACTGTAAAGGTCAGTAAACAAAAATGAACTACTGTTTATACACCAGCTATCAAAAATGATATTTTTAAAGAAATTTTGTTATTACATCAAAAATACTCAAAATAAGTGCATAAGAATCTTTCTTTTAAAAATGTGAAATAGCTGTATGTATAAAACAATAAAGGAACATGGAGAGAATTTAAAGATAATACTTGGACCTATATAACTTAAGCATTGATTGGAAGACTCAATTTGTAAAAATTTTAGTTCTTTCTAATTCTATAATTAAAGAAATCTTTAAAAACAAAAACAAAAAACTTTATTAAAGCTTCACTGAAATACAAAAAAAAGGTCACATTTTTAGAGTATGGCTTGATTGATAATCACCCAATCCATCCCCACATGCTCCTGTGTAGTTCATCCCCTAATCCCTCCTCCATGTTCCACTCCAGCCAACCACTGGTTGATTTTCATCACTAGAAAGTAGTCAAAGCTGTGGAAAACTTCATATAGATAGAATCCCACCTATATAGGTACTCTTTTGTGTCTGACTTCTTGTGCTTAACACACTGTTTTGGAGATTCGCTCATTGTCGCGGGCAAGTCTGTTTCTTATATAAATAATAACTAGTATATAATAGTTCAGTGGTAATTTTACATTGTGTAAATATGATGATTGTTTCCAGTTTGGAGCAATTATAAAAAAAGTTGCGATGAATATACATGTACTATTCTTTTTGTAGACATATGTCTTCATTCCTCTTGGATAAATATCTAGGAGTAAAGTTTTTGAGGATTCAATGCACTCTTAAATTAAAACACAATATACAAAATTCCCTTGCTTTTGTGAAACTTAGTGAGCTAATTCAAAAACTCAAAAGAAAATGTAAAGAGCCAGGATGACCTTATAAAAGAAAAGCAAGTTGGGAGGGCTGGCTCAAACTAGAAAGACTTATTATACAACTTATTTATAAGACTAGTGTGGAAGTATAAAATAGAGTAGTGGATCAATGGAATTTAACAAAGTCCAGCAACAGCTCCAAATATACAGGAACACTGGGGCCCCTCTGCTAAGCAATAGTGAAATGACAGTCTTTTCAATGAATTGTACCAGGAAAATTAGATAGCACAGAGAGAGGGGTGCTGATAATCTATTTTACATCATTCAAAAAAAATAAATAAACAAACTTTAAATGGTTTAGATTGGAATTTGAAAGGCAAAATAATGTTTCCAGAAGTTAATATCCTAAAATAATTTCATGTATTCAAGTTGGTAAAAAACTTCATAGGCAGATATTTTAAAAGCCATTATAAAAAAGATTAATAAAGTAGGCTGCATTGAAATTGTTTTGTTCATCAAAGACACCAGTAAGGGAATGAACAGGCAAATTAAAAAGTTGAAGTACATATTTATAGCACATGCAATTAGAAAATATGAACCATAATAATATAGAGAACATATATATAAATCCTATACCCCCCCAAAAAAGGAAAAGAACAAGTAACTAGTTTATTTTTAATGTGAAAAACACTGAAACAGGCTGTTCAAGGAGAAAATATTCCAATAGCTAATAAACATCTGGAAAAGTGTTTAATTTAATTTCCAATCTAAGAAATGCAAATTAAAACAACAAAAGACAGCATTAAATTCCTACGTGAGTGGCAAAAGTTTGAAAAGTTTGGTCGGACAAAGGCACATGCTTATAATCCTAGAAATCTGAGAGACTAAGACAGGAGGATTGCAAGTTCAAGGACAGTCTCAGCAATTTAATAAGACTCTCATCAATTTAGTGAAACCCTGTCTCAAAAAATAAAAAATGGCTAGGGTTATAGCTCAGTGGTAGAGTGCTCCTGGGTTCAATCCCCAGTGTCAGAGAGAGAGAAAAAAAAAAGAGAAAGGAAGGAAGGGGTTGGGGTTGACAATGCCAACTATTAGCAAGAATACAGAGAAGGGGCTTCTGTACACTTCCAGTGGGAGAATAAATTGATACGATCACTTTGGAAACAGTTTAGCAATATCTGCCATCAGGAAAAATTGTGAAAGGCTTTGAATAGGGAATAAAAAAACAGAGGACTGAGTGTCCAGTCAAATGTACTGTTCTGCATTATCCTGCCTTTCATTGTCTTTGAGCTATTCTACAACAGGTTAAATTGTAGAAAACAGGTAACACCAAACTTTCTTGGCCAGAAGAAATGCAAACGAACTGTCTGGTGGAATGGAAATGGATCACTGCCCTGTGAGTAACAGCACTTTTCATCTACTCATAAATTCACTTCCTCCTCTTTTACTGCCTGTATTAGGTGGGTATTTCAATTGTCCTTTGAACAAGTTACAACACCTTCCTGGTTCTCTCATTAGTTAATGAGTTCAATGAAATATTTGACATGTGTTCATTTTATATTTGTATGAAAGGAGTGACTTTGCTTTCTGGGAAAAAAAAAATCCTTTCATACTGAGACCAAAGATATTTGATATCCTGTGCCCCAGCAATTCCACTCGTAGGTGCACAATCAACAGAAAAGCATGTGTATCTGCTCCCAAGAGACATGTGCAAGAATGTTTATAAGATCACCATTTACAATAGCTAAGAAGCAGAAACACCTTGAATACCCGTCAGTAGTCATGTGAACAAATACACTGTCGTATACTTCCATAATAAAATACAGCTGCACATTCACTAGAACATGAATGCACTTCACACACATCATGCTGAGAAAAAGAAGCCAGACATAAAATAATACTACACAAAAGAAACAAAAGTAAACCACTTGAAGGATAGTAGAGTGAAACAGACATTATTACCTCATGTACATGGATGACTGCTTAACTGTGATCCTGCAATATGTGTAATCAGAAAAATGGGAGACTACACTCTATTTATATATGATCTATCAAAATGTATAAATACATTCTACTGTCATGTTCAACTAATTAGAACAAATAAAATAAAAAATTATTTTAAAAAAGAAATATACAATCAGTTGACAAAGCTTCTATGAGAACTTCTTTGCCCTTCTTTTCAAAGTCAGCACAGTGGTTTCCTGTGGGGGCAAGAGAGGTGAGAATTGGGAAGGAGTAGGAGGAGCCCCTCTCGGACACAGTAATGTTCTGTCTTGACCTTGAAAGCAGCAATGATCATAAACATATTCACTTTATAATAAATCACTGCCCTACTTAATTGGTTGGTGCACTTTTCTTAATATACATTATCTTTCACAATAAAGAAAATAATTTTTAAAAACAAAAAAGGCTTTGGGGAGTGAAGGACCTGGCAGTCAATTAGAGACAAAAGCTATAGCATTTGCAGTATTATCCAGCAAGCAAGTTTTCCACATTAATATTCCAAGTCATTAAAGAAATGGCCTTCAGAGACTATTTTCTAATCCCCCAAAGCAGTAAAATAAATGCAATAAGCTGCTGAAAAGACAGGAAGCCTAACAATCACTGGGCCAGGACATTTTTTTTTTCTTAAGAGGTTTGCCAGGTTCATAAACTGAGTATTTTCAGCTAGAAGTTTATGGGTAAGCTTTACCCTCCCTCTCTGAAAACAGAAAATTAGCTGCCATTCAAAAGAAATTAACACCTGCATCTACTTCATTTCAAGGGAAAACTGTTTCTTTCCATCTCCCCTGTAACTTGATATATTTCTGCATGCATCTGGCAGAGGTGACAGCCCCTTTGTCATCACCCTAGGTAATTGCTGCCTAGGTAACCAAGCCCTGCACCCACCCTCCTTTATCTGTCCAGGCTGGTTCACCAGGCACTGTGGGCACCATTCCTGCACAGGAGTGAGTGAAAGGTTAGAGAATTCAACCAATGACTTGGCTGTTCATGTTTTGATTATGTCAGAGTGCCAGGAGGGCATACCCAAGGGCCTCATGGCAACTGGCTGTGCACATTTACAAGACATCCAATTTCATTCAGCCTTGAGGGGAGAAAAAGATTGGAAATGGAGAGAGTGAAGGGGACAAGTGAGAGGAGAGGAATAGAAGTGCATGCATCCCTCTTATGCACTGTATCCCCCCACTCCTCCTAAGGATTAAGTTAAGGAAGATTAACTCCTTCCTTTTCCAGAATAAAAATAATGATAGCATTCATTGAACACCTGCTATATGCATATATTTGTGTGTGTATTAGATTATATATATAATCTAACATATATAGATATATAATAAATATATAATATAGATTTTTATAATAAATATATAATACAGAATGTAATATAAATATATAAATTATATATATGTATATATATAATCTAATCTTCCTTATAATAGGCAGTTTTGTCTTCAAAGCTGGGGAAAACGAAAGCTCAGAAAGGTTCAATGATGCTTCCAACATACCTCGAGAGCAGTCTGACTAGCTCTTCTCCTGGAAAAAAAAAACATTTTTTTGTTTCTTTGTTTTTTAGTTTTTGTTTTTTGCTTGTTTGTTTTGTTTGGTACCAGGGATGGAACCCAAAGAGTCCTAACCTCTGAGCCACATTCACAGTACTTTTTTTTTTTTTTAATTTTTAATTTTGAGACATTCCTGCTCAGTTCTTTAGGGCCTAGCTAAGTTGCTGAGGCTGGCTTTGAACTTGCAATCCTCCTGCTTCAGCCTTCCAAGTTGCTGGAATTATAGGCCTGCACCACTGCATCCAGTCTGGAGAAAACTGATAGCCTTCAGGTCTATGCTGCTGTCTCCATTCTGGCAATAATTTACCAGGTCTTCTTAAAAGGCAACTAATTAGTCACTGGCTGCCTAACCCTTTCCAGCTTGAAATGATACAATCAATATGTAAAGTTGCCATGACTGATACAAAAAGTACACATAGTAATAAAATTTGTTTCACTAGAGACAATTAACCAATGAACACTAGTGATAGCAAGTATATAATTTTACTTCATATTGCTCCTGATAACCACCAGTGAAGTAGATGTGATTGTTATGCCAGTTTTATCTCAAAAGTATAAAGTACAGAGAGGTTTACTACCTGTCTCCAGATCCCACAAATGTAAAAAACAAAACAAGGACTCCAATCCTGGCTTCAGGGTACCTAATCACCTCAGGTGACAAGAAACCACATGAACAATTATAATGTATACAGCACTATCAAGAGAAAGAAGGAAGAATACTGGTTTGGTGAGTGATGTGGAATGATGGCTAAGTAGCCAAAAGGGCAGTGGGTAAGGGACAGAGGGAAGAAAAGGGAGGGAAAAAGTTATTTAAAACCAGACTGACTACAGTAGTATGCCAAGGTGGGGAGGAAGAAGAGAAGTCATTGTTGAAGAACACACCTTCAAAGCTCCTCCTGTGGTGGTGAACCCAGAGACCTGAGCTCCCTGCATCCAACAGGACACACTTCCACACAAACAATCATTAGAAATGTAAATTATATATTTTTTCTCCCTATTTAAATTAAAACCCTTTGGTCACTGGAATTAGTTCAGTATTGCATTAGGAAAAGAGTCTCTAGAGTCAGACTTCCTAGATTCATAATCCTGGTACTGAAACATACTATTATGACATAAGAGAAGTTACTAAAGGTCTCTGTCCCTCAGTTTCCTTTTTTGAAAAGATTAGAAACCAAGTCTAAAGGGATATTAAGAATAAAGATATTATAAAGCTAAATAGTGCCTAGCACTTTAATAAATATTAGTTTTCAATAAGTGCTAGGTGTTAATAAATATTAACTATTATGATCATCATAATTATAAATCCACACCCCTTAACTTAGCAAAACCCACCAGTGTTTAGTCTCCACCTTCCTCTCAAACACCATCTCTGATTTGCTTGCAGTTCACCCTGACCACCCTCTCTGGCCTCCCTGTTTTTGTCCCTCCAGAGCCCTCCATCAGGACACTTTCCCACTTCTCTGCCAAGATAATTCCCCAGAGATTCTCAGAGTCCTCTTAACTTGATCAGACGCTTTCTAGTGCTCCTGAAGCCACACTGCCTCTATCTGAACCCCAGTCACCCTGTGGTGACTGTCCAGGAAGAAAAATAACTTTTTTCCCTCAATCTCCATGAGTTCTTTATGGGGGCAGACCCTAGCAGGTGACAAAAGACTAACAAGAAAAAGACAAACAAGTTTATGCACACACAGACTGTACATCACACTGCATGGAAGAAACCTCCAAGAAAAGTAACCAGAAGTGGTGACTGAGCACTCAGGATTAGGCAGCATCTTCCACAAAGAACAATACATTCAAGGAAAATGACAGGACAAAAGAATGCAGTTTTCAGCTTCGAAGGGTAAGAAACTGTGGGAAGGTAAATATATGGGAGGAAACTAATGGAATGGGGTTTGTCTGCAGATTCCTCTAATGCTGCATCTAGGCTAATGAGATCTAGAGTTGTCTCCAGGAAGGAATTTGTGTGACTGTCTTTAGGCAGAAAAGTGGGGAGATAGAACTGTTCCTCCACTTGTTGCTTCTTCATTACCTTCACCTCAAAATTAATTTTTACGCCACAGACACCTGTTTTGCTGTGATGGTGCCTATTTCCCTGCTCTGTCTTAAACTCTTGAGCTCTCAGCTCTGGCTAGCCTCTGCCTCTTCCCAGAAACTTCCTGAGACATGCTGAAGGAAGGAGTTTGGGCAGTTTCAGGTTCTAGCCACAAAAAATGGAAGTACAATTTTTGCCAAAGTGATAGAAATCCTTGTCTACTTTTCTGTTTCCCTTTACTACAATCCACAAAAGGCTAAAAAGCATCTTCCCATAAAACAGTCCATAAAACCGTATGTGGTAATTAAGTGTCACCACTCCACAGCACGCATAGCTAAGCAGGGCTGCACAGCTGCCTGCCTTCCATGTGCATTGCGGCTTGCTTCCTTTTCATTTTCCTCCCCCCATTAAAGTTGTGCAAACCAAATACATCATAGTGTTTCCCATTGATTCCCATCTTTTTCTAAGTTGTGATTTTTCACTATGGCAAGGATGTACAATTCTTGCCAATCTTCAAATCTTTACTGCTGCTCTCTTTCAAACCTAATTGGGAAATTGTGTGTATGCACACAATGAAGCTCAAATCCAAAAGGATTCAACAAAGATGAGTCAAACCACCTGCCTCGAGAGAAAATCCTCAAGGAACAGCAGCTGCAGGGAACTTGTTTTCAGAATATGAGGACATGGAGCAGAAGGACACGGTGGGAAAGAGGACACACTTGAGATCAGGCACTCTGGCTCTGAATCTCAACTGCTGTGCACCACTGAGTGACCTTGGAGAACTGGCCTAGACAGGACTACTGACAATCTGTAGGACCCCTGTACAAAATAAAATGCAAAGCCATTGTTCAAACTTAAAAAGAAATTTTAAGGCAGAAATTACAGAATATTATACCAAGTGTAACCACTTTTTTTTTTTTTTCTTTTGGAACCAGGGATTAAACTCAGGGACACTTGGCCACTGAGCCACATCCCCAGCCCTATTTTGTATTTTATTTAGAGACAGGGTCTCACTGAGTTGCTTAGGGCCTCGCTAAGTTGCTGAGGCTGGCTTTGAACTCGCGATCCTCCTGACTCAGCCTCCCAAGTCGCTTGGATTACAGGCGTGCGCCACCGCGCCCAGCTAAGTGTAACCGCTTTTAAACACGAAGTCCTGTGAGATTACAGAGTGTATGCCACTTGCCTCTCACCTCAGTCTCCTCCACTGTTAAATAGACAACAAAATAGCACCCATCCCAAACGGTTGCTGAGAGGATTCAATTATAAAGTCCCTAAAAACTGTTTGCAAAAGCATCTTGAGTGTAACTCAGGGTGGAGCACTTGCCTAGCATGTTCAACCCTAGCATAGGGAAAAAAGTACCTGGCATATATAAAAAATGTTACCTTTGTCCATTATCATCTTATGAAAGTCAATGTATGAAACAGAATAAATAAGGCATTAATATTCAATTACAAAATAATTCTTTACTTTACCAAGGGATTAGCCCTAAGATTCTATAAGTAGCAAACTTCCTTTTTTAACTCTGAGCTTATAAAAGATGGATTCCTGTGCTACTTACTAAAAAAGAACATATTAGGCAAAACAAAGTATGACTCAAATCAAAGAAGCAAACCCAGGAAAGAAAGATGGGCCTCAGACAAGACAGTCTAAGAGATGTTTTCATTTAAGGTTTATAAGGAGAGGATCTTTCTTTCTCTCTTCATACACATGCCATTCTAGCCTATCTATAGGATGGTCTTATGTCTTTGATGGGGCTGGGGTTAATAGATTAAGTTTTGGAGTCAAACAGAATTGATTTAGATTCTCTGGCTCTAGATCACCCAACTCTTTGACCTCAGACAATTAACTTCCATAAGCCTGCATTTCCTCATTAATAATCCAGACTCAGAGAGGGATTTAAAAACAGTTTCACAGGGTTCTCATAAGTTTTAACTGATACATACAAAGTGCAATGCTTAGCTCAAGGTCTGGCACATACTACTGCTCATAAATAGCTGCCTTAAGGGCAATAATGTGAAACCACACCCTAAGTCAGTAATGGGATACAAAGAGTAAGCATTAAATGCACAATGAACCAGAAATACCCTACTCCCCCCCAAATGACAGCCTAAGATACCAAGCATGGACTATTCAACCATATGAGAAAGAACCTCGACTGTCCATCAAGAACCCAAGTACAAAAGATCACTTCCAAACTTGGGATTGCTCTGACCAAATGAAAACTTCAACACCTGTATCAATACCTTTGTTTGCCAAGAATATTTTACTCTTTACTAGTACTTTCAAACAGATAGATATATTTGCTTACCCTCATTTTATAGCGAAACATTCTCACTGAAGGGTAGTCACACAGACTTTGATCTGGGGCCAATATAAGACTTCAGCCCAGCTCTTTCATTTCAAGAAGCATGTGCCTTAAGTGTGCCTAACTGCACACTTAAGGTGCCACTGCCATGCTTTAACTTCTAACTTCCTGGAGGAAATTCTGCCTGTGTTATCACCAAGGCAGTCATAATTACACCACTAATTTCCAAATACAAAAGAGAATAAATAGGGACAACCCAAGGCCTCTGAGCATTGTAAAAAGACAATAAAACAACAGGACATTCTACTGCCCAACTCAATGGCTCTCCCACAATTTACTCCCTGTGCTTAAAATGTCTCAAAGGCATAGGCATTCCATTACCTATAAGGTCAAGGTCAAACTCAGTCTATCCCACCTCTCCCTAGAGTCCAGACTAAGCTCCAGTCAAACAGAAGCACACACTGTTTTCCACAAATGTCATGTTTTAGATTCAAAAGCTGAAAAGATCCCAGAATAGTTAGACTGGAGATAATGAGAAGTTGAGTGCTTTAGAGGAGACTCGGAGGGAAACAAGGTGTCATGTGGACCTGTGGAGTCATGATAAAAGGAGTATAATTTATTCCAAATGAAAAGGAAAGAAACTGACCAATGAAGAGGGGGAATGAGAAAATCTAATCTGCAGTTTTTAAAAATTCCTTCTGGGTGCTGAGAACAGATACAAGAGTGACCAGCAAAGAAGAGGAAACTGTGGTGGGGGAGACCAGCACAAGACTACTGTGCAGCCATCCCAACTAGTTAGCATGAACATGCTCAAACCTGTCCATCAAGATTCTGTTCAAGAAACTGGTTATTGGTGAAACTCACCCGAATTGAGCTAATGTTAAACAAACTACTTTCCTGGGAGACCAGTAGAGTAGAATGGGGTCAGGGAGAATAGGGGGGAGGGGAAGGAAAGGTTCAGGGGAATGAAATTGACCAAATTATATTCTGTGCATGCACAGTGAATACCATGTAACCATGACTACCATTATGGGTATTATTATCATGTCTCAAAAATAAAAAAACACCTTGCCACATGTTATCTAGTTTGAAAGTTCTCTGAGTTAAAAAAATTCAAGACATTCCTTGATTTTTTAATATTCAGTTTAACTTGGATCAAAATTATTTCCATAAGTTGTTTCAACATATACTGACAGTGAGTTCATTTCAGTAATTGTTCATGATTCCCTCCCTACAATAGCAAATGGTTAAAAGCAAGGCATTTTGGGTCAGATAGATCTGAACTGGATTCCCTGGCTGTACTGCCACTTACTTGGCCAAATTACTTAGCTTTCCTGAGCCTCAGTTTCCATATTTGTATAATGAGGATACATGTACCTCAAAGGGATGCTGTAACATTCCTGCCCACATGAGATGATTAGTTCACCTGCCATAGTAGCTAATAAACAGTAGTTGCTACAAAGACAATAATATAGTTCTCCCAAGCCAACGCTCAAAGACAATTGCTAGTCATATAAAGACTCTTAGTACAGAATAAATAATAGCCCAGGAAATAATGTTGAATCTTAAGTTTCCCTTCATTAAATGGAAAATTCAACAACTTGAACAATAATTAATAACTTACTCGTATAAAATGTTTGAGTTCGTTTTATTTTGGCTTGCCCAATTTGATCCATACAACTCCAAACTCTTCCACAAACAAGCACACTTAGATCTTGGCACATTTTAATTGTTAGTGTTCTGTTTGAAATTCTGCTCATGTAATCACTATAGTAAAATCATAATTGAGATAAGTAATTTCAAAATACAAAGAACAATGACCAGAGTCAACCCAAGGACTCTGAGTACTTAAAAAGACAATAGAGTATTCTCTTCTACTCAGCACCTCCAATTATTTAATGTTCTGCTTAAAAACCATCAGTGTTTACCCATAGCTAAGGGACAGAATCTCCAGTCCTTCACAGAACCCACATGATCCTTTGGGATCTGGCCTCAACTATATCATCTCTTTCAGCTCTCAAAACCAGCTCCATGCCAGCCAGCCACGATTTTTCACTTTCCCAAAATGTCTTGTTCCTTCATGCCACCTTTTCTTTGCATATAATATTTTATTTTCCTGAAATTAATTCATTCCATCATTCCCTTGTTTGTTGACCGCACTGTGCTCAATGATAGATACACAGTGATAAACAAGACAGTTATGAACACTGCCCTTTAAGTTTTGGAGCTGACAGGCAAACAAATATGCATGTATTCACATGTTATGAAAATGCTATGGACACTAATAAACAGGGAAGTGTAACAGGAGTATCAAGAAGAGATCTATTTCATTAGCATAATCAGCAAAGGCAGTCAACTACATTTGGGGGCTTCAAAGGTGGGGAAAAATAGGCTGAAGAAGCAGCTAAGGGCAAGGTACTGAGCAGGCACGGGAGCAAACCAGGAAGGAATTGATTAGGGCCCAAGAACTGGTAGAATGAAGACAAGCAGGGCACCAAGGTTCAGAGAGTTCTCAAGACCAGGGGGGAACAAGGCCATCAGCAGTGTGCACCACATGAAGGAATTCATATTTTTCAAAAGTGAAATAGAAAGGAACCAAAAAATTTAAACAAGGAACTACCATGATCTGATTTACTTCTAACAGACCTTTCTGGCTGTTTGTGGCATTACATGGGGGGATAAGTGATGAAAGGAAGAACAGGGAGACAGGTGGAGCAGAAAACCTGCCTGGCATGTCTTACCCATCCAGAATGATGGACTCAAATTCAAATTGCACCACCTTGCACCACCTTTGCAAGGAAATTAATTCTGCCAGGTCTGATATGCCCCTGGTGGGTCTTCCTATATGTGATCTGATTTGAAAGTCCTCAAAGATATTTGTTGTTGTTGTTGTTGGGTAAAGGGGATAAAATCCAGGGTGCTTTACCACCAGTGAGCCACATCCCCAGCCCTATCTATCTATCTACCTACCTATCTATCTTTTTTTTTTTTTTTTTTTTTTTGAGACAGGGTCCCATTAAATTGCTTACAACCTCACTAAGTTGCTGAGGCTGCCTTTGAACTTGGAATCCTCCTGCCTCAGCCTCCCAAACAACTGAGATTACAGGTGTGCAGTACCAAGCCCGACTGTTGTTATAATTCACTTACCATGGAACCCTGAGCAAAACACTTGAGAGTTTTCTCTAAGCCTTAGCTCTCTCACGGATAAAACAGACGTGACAAAAGTACTTATCTAGTAGACTGTTGACTACGAAAGGAAATCATGTGTATAACTTAACTGTAGTACCTGCCATATAATAGGTATCCAGAAAATGTTTGCTGATGTTATTGTTAATTAAAGTTAGTACTATTGTGGAAAAGTTGAAAATAGGTTTGTCTGTGTATGACCTTAAAATTATACTTTATTAAATGTATTTTATGATAGTCAAATTCCTGGATTCCAATCCTAGCATGTCTTTTACTAGTAGCAGGAGGTAATGTCTGTCTTGGCCCCTCTTTTACTGGGAAGCCAACCTCTCGAAGCTTCAATTCCCACATCTATATAGGAATTTACACTAGTACCTATCTTAAGCATTTGTAAGGATTAAGTGAACTAATGCACAATTATAAAGCCCCAAAAATTACACACAAGCACTTAGCAAATGCTACCAGTATTAGAATCACTCATACAGACCATACTTTCTTTTAAAAGGAATCAGATCTTCTGCTTGTCTTTCATCTCCTTTCTTTCTACCTCTCCTCTCACCCACAGCTAGTGGATTCTAAGTGCCTGATAAACTTCCTTTTCACACATCTCTATTTGCTAAAGATAAGTTGTGGGGGGGCCAGAGCTCAAACACAGACCCTGTCAACCTACATATCTGAAAGAGTATACAGTAAATTTGAGCTGTTCTGACGGAGAAATCTAGAGTTGTACATGGTCTGAATATCATTTATTTAAATAAGATTTTAATATCCTGGGTCAAATATGGGTCAGAAGAAAAAAAAAATCTTTAAGTTACCAACAAGTTAGAAATCATGTGCAGAAATCTTGGCTCAAATCCAGACATCAACCAGGCTGCTGAGATGAAGCAGCATGGCAGAATTAAACAGACATCAAACCAGCCAAGGAATAAATAATTAAGCAATATAAACCAAAGTACGTGAGAGAGGTTCTCAAACTCCCAGATGAAAGAAAAATCAATAAAGCAGCGACCTCATGGCAGCAATGGTTCAAGGACTCGTTGCCTCTAGGGAAAGGATTTTCTCCTAAAAATAGGGAGGAAGGAAGGCGACAGGGTTGTGAAGGTCAGCAATAACAGAGTAAACACAAGTAGTAGTAAAGTCAGCCTCCAGGATACAGTATAGGTATGAGAGATGACACCCACAGGCTGTCACAAACACCCGGCCAAGAACTTTATACTAGGCACAGAAACGATGCACATTTCCCAGAGAAGAATTCCAAATGGAAGGGCTTCCTGGGACTCTGCAGGAAGGCTTTACCTATTTACAGATTTCTATAAGCCTCCCAGTTCTGGGGCTGAGATGATGGCTCTTTAAGCTAATTAATGATCCCTGTGATGCCAGTATTAGAAAGAGGCATGGGAGGCTGAGATGAAAGGGGAAAATCAGAAAAATGGGCTGCACAACAGAGGGAGGCATAGAAATAGAGAACCAGGAGAAGGCCAAGGAGAACACGTTACAGATCTTTCTCCTTATTGACAGTAATAGGAGCTTAAAGAAAGAGATTAAATCAGAAGTTTCCAATGTTCTTTGTTACTTATTAAAATCCCAAACAAAGCTATGAATTGTTAACATGGAAAAAAAAAATAGGTATCGTCTCTCCTCAGTCTTCACTCTCCCCATTCTAATCCCTAGATAATGACTTTTTAAATATGAGACTGACTGGGCCAATAATGAAGATAGTGAACTCTAGCACCAGGGCATTAACTTTATGACTAAAGCTAGCACAAGTTAACTAGAGAAGCTGTTTCCTGAACCCCCAATCTTTTCTGTTAGCCAGAAGAGAAATGGGGGGTAGTGCAGAAAGAGATTTGACATGCTGTCAGCAGGAACCAAATTCCTTGGTTTGTAAATCATTACAAACTGATTTTCCAGAAATGCAGAAGTGATACCACCAGTGAGGGGTTAATTTCTGTCCCAGTCCCTTGCTGTTGGGCACAAAGATACAATCTTTTAAATACACATGTGATGTGAGCCCCAGAGAATCAGAAAGCTAGCAACTGTAAAAGAACAATTTTAAAGCAACAATCATTTGAAACAAAATGATTACATGTCTAAAACATTGATTGGAATGTATAGGACTTAAATTTCTAAATTGACCTAAATTTCTTCTGGATGATGCATAGGTTGAATTCCCTGCTTGTAGTTTCCATAACCCAACAACTATCTTTTGAGCAACATGTAGTTTGGTAGGACTACCAAAGGTCTGATCCACAGGTGGACATCATCAGCACCACCTAGGGACCTGTGAGAAATGAAAATTCTTGGGTCCCACATCAGACAAATGGAATGAGAAATTCTGTGCGTGGGTCCTGGCAATCTCTAGTGTAATAAGCCCTTCGGGATTCCTGATGCAGTTGAAGTAGAACAATGCTGTGGTCAGCACATCTCTTAGGAGCACAGACTTTTGGTCTGAATTCCAGTCCTACTATGTGACTTTGGGGAGTCACTTGTCATCTCTAAGCTTCAGTATCTTCTTCTTACAGAATACTTGGTTTATGTTCAGTATATATCCCTAATACTGACGGCACAAAGCACCAGGACTAGTGCTGGCCATACATAGGAGACCCATACTGCCCTTGACCCTGGCTCTCAGCACAGGGTTGGCAAACTATCTGTAAAGAGTAGCTTTGGCTTTGCAGGCCATATGGTCCCCATCTTAACTTCTCAATTCTGTCACTGTGGCAGGAAGCAACATAAGCAGTGGGAAATGAATAAATGTAGCTATGTTCCAATAAAACTATGAATACTGAAATTTGAATTTCATATAATGCTGTGTGTCGTGGGATCTTATTCATTTTGTGTGTGTGTGTGTGTGTGTGTGAGTGTGTTGCCCCAGGGGCTATAGTTTGCTGACCCTGGTCTAGTAGTCTCATTTAAGTAAAGTTATTAGGCTATAGGAATCAGGGCTTTCTCATTTGTGTGAAAGTAATACTGCGTATTCTGAAGGTTTGTTGTGAGAATAAATACCTGTAAACTATCTGGTAAGCTGCCTGACACAGAGAAGGCACTCAGCAAATGACATCCACTGTCATGAAGTGTTTGCTCAGAAAGAGAAAGAGAGAAAAGAGAAGAGACGAGATGAGAAGAGAAGACAAGACAAGACAAAAGAGAAAAGAAATGAAACCTGCTAACACTGCGATCTAGGAAAAGGGTTGGAGCAGGACCGAAATACGATGCAAAAGTGTAAGCAAAACAGAGCTGTATGTTTACAAACCTATTTGCTCTAAGCACCACTGGACATGCATCTATTAACATATTGCTGAATTTATATACACATAAATAAGCAGTGAAAAACAAGTAAAATATACAAAGGAACTTCAATCACCTTACTCTCTGGACTTAAAAGAAGACATGGTTTATTTTAGACATCTAAATTGCTCCCATATGTGCACTACCCTCCTGAATCAATGAAATAACTCCAATAAAAGTGTATGAAGTCCATCACTAACCTCAAAGCCTCCAGGAGTTCACACCACCACACTGAGACCAAAGAGCCAACTCACACATCCCACACTACAGTACCCCGAGGGAGAATTCACAGCTGCACAACATCTGGGAATGGGGGAATTGGGATCCGGATATGGAGAGACCTAGGACTTCATCCTTAGATGAGATTCCGAGGGTTCATCAAAAGCTGAAATATGTTCCGGGGTCAGGCACTCATTATGTGCTCATTATTTGCCTTCCTTTATTTGCCAAGAGTCTAACCAACAGGTGTGTCCTCCCCTTCTGATCCCAACCCAGTAGGCAATCCTTTCCTCATTCCCTCACACTACTCCCATTGTCTCTGAGTTCAGCAGGCTCTTCTGATCGTGAGGAGGAATACCTGCATGCCTGCCCTTCAATTCAGTCGCTAACCATTTGTGGCTACTGAGCACTGAAGTCCAGCTGGTATGACTAAAGAACCACCTTTTTTATTCAGTTTCAATTTAATTAATTTATATTCAAAAACTGATGCTCCATTCAGCCTTTGGAAAAGGTTAAAACATGTGGAGCAACTTGAATATGTGAATCTACCTTTTCATTTAAAATTAGTAAAGCCTAAATACTGATCAAGTATTTCTGATAAAAATTTAGCATCTGAATTTGAGAAATGTTATAATTGTACATGATATACCAAATTTTGAAGACCTCTAATGAAAAAGGGGATATGGACATTTAATTATAATTTGTTATTGATCCGATGGTCAAATGGAGATACTTCGGATATGCTGGGTTAAAAAAAATACATTACCAAAGGAATTCTACATGTTTTTTTTGTTTTTGATTTTTAAATGTGGCTCTTAGAAAAACATATGGTTACATATGTGCAACATTAGATTTCTGTTAGCTCTACTTTAGAACATTAAATAAACTTATCACTCACCTTTACCATAAAGCTGGAATCAGATGCAGTCTGTTCAGCTCTGACCTTTGTACCTAATGATCCTCTCACTGCTGATGCCTTAAAGAACAGTCACTCTCAGATACAATTTTCCTTGATTAATAGGGCAAACCTTCACTGAAAGGCTTTTACTGCTCTTTGAGCCCAGCCACTGTTAGGGCCAACCAGTGACACCAAGATTGGTAACCCAACTCTGCTCTCCACAGGTGTGTTTCCCACTTGTCCCAAGGAGAGAAATCGCACCAAAGTCATTGGCTTATTCCAGTTCTTAAAATCTAAGATGAACTCCAGGACCAGCTTTTAATCCCAGATCATGACTCATATCCAACTTTGGATGAACAAATTTTACTTCCAATTCCTTTTTGAACATGAACTTCTAAGAGAAAGATTCAAATGCAGTTTTTACAACTGACCAAGGAAGTTTTTATTTTGTGTCTAATGAATGCACAGTTAATAAATTCACTAAGGAACAAAATAGTCTTTGAAATTAGAAAGAAGTGTTTTCCAGAAAAGGATTTTACATGTAACAGTTTTTAAATCTGAGTAAATATTAAGAAATGAGACTAAGGATGTGGATATATATTTATATTTACTGTGCACACACACAGACACAGTTTTTACACAAATATCAGAATGACCCCAGGACAGGGGGCCTCTTTGACTGGTCCTCCATCACTCTCTTTAGGAGTTAACTTCTCCCCAACTCTTCCACGGACCAGATGTCGTAGCCCCCACCCCTCCACATCACACAGGAAATGAAAAAGTGGCTGGAGATATGGCGTGTGGGACAAAGGATCTCTCAAAGAATGTTACCTACCCTGAGGCTGCTGTTTATTGAAGACTCCTGAAATATTGGGTCAAGGTTTCTGAGTTAGTCACTTTAAGTCTGTTTAAAATCAGAACCAGAGCCCACTTTCAAGTTTTGAACTAAGAGAAAGAGCAATAGTGAAAGCACTGATAATCCCTTCACCTCACCCACTTTCCTGTTGAAAAACCTTTAGAGAGCTGCTAACAAGGAGTCAAATTAACCAATTTGAAGCTTAGCGCCTGTTCCTTTTCCAGCTTAAGTAGAGGTGCTAATTGGCAGTAAAATGCATAAAAGGTGTACATCAGAATGGTTGGAGAATGGGTCTGGATAATCCATAACCTGAATAATGAGCCTTTTAATAACCAAGAGCTAAATGCAGCTTTTGGTAATAGGATCCTGGTAGTGCTTGTAAATCTACTCTCTTCAATTAGAGGAATGCCTTCTACCACTTATCCCTAAAGTCAAGAAATGAGGAAAAAAAAAAAAAAAAAAAACTCATCCAACTCCCAGCCCTCAGGCAGGAGTGTGTCTTAAGTTTGCACAAACAGATAGAAATTTTCTTCCTGAAGAAGAGATTTCATAAGTTTCGAAATCATTCATGGGCTTCCCCTATTCTCCTCTGATCTAAACCCCTTCTTTCTGCCACTGGCCCCAATAAAGGTTTTTTGACGCCAACTGCTATCATTATTAATAATACTACTAATAATGTACCATTTCCTCTCCATATGTGTACGAGCACATCCTGATTTGCAAACTATATACAAAAGCACTCTCTCTTTTGGTCAACACTACCTCAGGGACAGATTCAGGTTAAAGAGCCTAAAGTTAACACAATCTGTGGGCCTCTTTAAGAAAATGAATATAAAGTTATAATTACAAAAGTTCTAGGGCCTCTTCCCAGAGCCCTGGAGGGGCCCTTAGTTAAATTCAACTCTGTCCTCTCCCTCCCTCCCTCTTCTTCCCTCGCCTCCTTCCCCTTCCCTCACGCCCACCTCCAAATTGACAGCACATGTGGGTTCTTCAAGCAGGGCATTCACGTGACTTGCCCAGAGTCAAGGGGCTATTATTCAGTGTTAGACACAGAATTAAAGCCTTCTCATGCCCTAGTCTCTCTGGTCCCTCTAGTTCCCCTTGTCACAAAGGAAACTCAGAGGAACAAATAAAAACAGCATAGTGAAAAGTGGCCCCTGCCAGGCAGTTGTTAGGAAGCTGTCTAGACTGAGCAATGCCCATGGTGGAAGATGGTGAAATAAACTCAAAGGCCCTACAAGCATTCACTTCACCAACAATGAAGGGAGAAGACACTCTACATAACCACAGAAAGTCAATTTAATCTCACCTCCACCACTTACAGGACCTGGGACCTGTAAGACTTAGTTTTCCTAAACCTCAATATTTTCATTTGTAATAAGTTTCCTTAGCACAGGACCAAGTCTGAGCACTCTAGCTGTTTAATAAATGGCAACTATAGTTTCTATAGTTATCAACTCATCCAAAGCACTACTTTTACAGCCACTCACTCCCCAAAGTGCACTAATGTTCATGGCAACAGCATCTGTTTAGTCACCAAAAGATTGGAAATTAGGCCAGGCAGCTACTGAGACTTCAGACATCTCAAGCAGCAGTAAGAAACGTTATCACTGATGTATTAGACAAAGTGCTTTGTCTTATCTGCTTGCTGGGTTTGTCCCAGAAGTTTCAGGGTGATAATCTCTGTGCCTGCAAAGTCTGTGTGATGTTCCAGGCTCAGGGAAGCTTTCAAATGCTCTAAGACCTCATAGTTTGAAAATCACATTCTTCCATGGTCATGATGTTTGCTTTTTCTTTGATTTCTGTTTTTTGATTGTATATTTCTACTAATCTGGAGAATAAATGATCATGAGAAGAGTTATACCACTCCTATACTTGAGTCTTTCTTCCATCCAAACCAGTTCTCTCTTCCCCTCCTGCCAAATTTCAAATTGGCTACAAGGAGTGCTAACAGACCTACAAGAAACACACTGAGAAGGAGTTTAAGGAGCAAACTATTTGATAAACTCTAAATTGCTACTATCTCTTAAGGTTAAAACAAAAATCCATGCTATATTCATGAAGAATTTAGCTGTCTATTAAAGAGAGTTTAGGTTCATGTTTGTAATTGTAGTTTCAAAAAAAATTAACACCATTAATATATTTAATAAACATTTAGAGATCACTTACTGAGAGCCAGGCTAGTTCTTAGGGATATCAAGTTGGATAAGACAAGGTCTCTTCTCATTTGAGACTCACCTGAGCAACTACCACCACCCACCCTTATACACCCACATCACTAAATGTACCCGTACTTTGTATACTTTTAACTGCTAGTTGAATTATTTGCTTCCACATTGAGTGTCACTGACCTACTGAAGGTTCCTACTCCTATGTGTTAATAATCGTAAGAGTTGGATATGCAAACAGTTCATGGACAGCACAGATAATAACAGCTGCCTCAGAGATAAGAGCTAATACCACAGGAGTACAAATGAAGCCTGCTAATCAGGGGAAAGCTTGACTGCAGACGTGACACTGAACTAGGAGCTGAAAGATGAGAACTTTTGTCAGTGGTGGAAACTGATAACAGAGGTACTTTTCTGCAGATAAAACAGTTTGTATACAATATCACCTAATAGCTCAAAATTACCCAGGACTTAATATACATCAGGTTCTGCTCTATAAGAAATTAACTCATTTCTGGTAACCACCAGTTTTGCTCCCATTTTGTAGATAAGCAAATTGAGACTTAGTGAGTTCATTGCTAGAACAGGCTGGTCTATCCTGAGCCCAGACTCCCAGTTCCTATGCTATACTACAAAAGCAAAGAGCTGTGAAGGGAAGAAATACATCTAGACTTTTAAATAAGTGTCTGGATCACTAGATGGTAAGGCCAGATACCTGGGCAGGGGTCAGACTCTGAAAGAACTTGAAGCCATACTAAACACTCAGGGGTTTAACACTCAGGGGTTGGGCAGCCAAGATCAGCATTTAAGCCTAAAAAGGCTTAGCTGGCCTTGCATTTTACCACAATACTCTGAAACTAATAAGGGAGATGGGCACACTTGTTAAGAGCCTCAAGAAAAGAAGCTACTTCAAAAGTCAAACCAAATATGATAAGCAAAGGGATTAAAGATGCAGAGTGAAGGGCAGATCTGAAAGATTTTCCTGAGATAGAATTGATAGAATATGGTAAAGGATTAGATCTGGGGCAGGAGGAAAAAAAGCAAATGAGAAGACACTGAGTTTGTAACTTGAGATCACAATTCATCCAATTTCCCATCAATCAGGATAAATAGCCAAGGACACATGACTGGAGAAAAGATAGTAGAGGCATCTCAGTCATGCCTCTACTATATTATGTTCTAACTGCTTCATGTTCATAATCCTCAACAACCTGGCAAAACTATAATTTTCTTTAAGGCAGAAATAATTCCCAAGTATTTTGCATCACACTCAATGTTCACTTCAGTAGCAAATAAAAATTCAATACAATTCATCAAATGTTTGTTAAATATCAAAACTGTACAAGATACTGTGCTCAAAAAGTACTTGCTGACCAAATGTAGAAATCATAAAAGACAATATACACAGTTTTAATCACATAAAATTATGTGTCTACAACTTACATCAGAAGAAAGACAAATGGCTATATATATTTAAAAGATGTTCACTAATAATCATACATACACAAATTAAAGCAGACATCTTTCCTCTTGAGATCCCCTTGCACTCTCTCATTGCTAGGGCAGCTGAAGACAAAAGGAGCCAGTGGAGAACTCTGAGCTTGGAGAACTCAGTGGAGTGCGAGGAGACATCAGTCATTTGGTGGAAAGAGACCAGTCCTTGTTTGTTCACTCTGTGGCAGAGCAACCAGAAGAGTATGGCAAGAAATGAACCTACTGCGATTTGGAGTTGTTTTGTTTTTCTTTTCTTCAGGATAATGAATATATAGATCACCTCACTTAACTCCTACAATAGTCCATTCTTAACCCCTACTATGACTCATGGTCATAGCCATTAAACTGAAGCATGAAATAAAAAACAAAAACAAAGAAAACCCTGCTCTGGTTCTACAATTAAGTGGTGAAAAGTGGTGAAGACATAATTAAAACCCACATATTTTTGGCTTGAAGGCCCATGTGATATGGAGTGAATATGGGCCCCACAATTAAATGATTGAGGGGACCACCACTCTGATATGAGAGCCAGCCCTGTGCATGGACAGGATGGGCCCTTGGTGTGCGCAATGCCTTGAGGGAACAGTTCCATCCCATACAAGACCAATGCCGGCAGCCACCACATGAGCTTCTCCTCTCAGCTAGTAAGAGATTAGTATTTTTTGAGTCACCATTATACAGGCAAAATGATACTTCAATAGATATCTCTGTATCTTGGTTTTCTTATATATAAAAATGAACAGTAAAATCTACTTTGATAATTTTTTGATAAAATTAAAATCTTCACCCACAGAATAAAATTGACATTGTCTCAAAAGTTATTTTTAAAACAAAAGCTCCATCACAATAAATCCTATTCAGCTCCAATATCATCAGTACAAACCCTGTCTTGACTACCCCCTGACAGCATTCGCTACTCTCCTCCTCTATCTTCTATTATGTTCCAGAGACTGATGCTATTTTATTCTTCACATTACAACTTAAGTAATCATTTGCTTTTCCAACTCCCTTATATACCATAAGCCACTTGAAAATGGGGTCAATGGTTTATATATCTTGTGATATGAAGGGAATTAGGACATGCCACTCCAAAATATGCTGCTTTGGAATACTGATTATTTTGAGCTGAAGGCAACTGTGAAAAAGCAGATGCAATGTCTCCCTGTCTACCTAAACAAGGCATATAATTTCCCACAACAAAAGTATTTTCCCTATATAAAGAAGAGGAGAACATTCTTGTCATCAAAGGTGGAAGGTCAACACTAAGATAAATCTGTACCAACTTACTTTAAAGAAAGCAAACTTATTTTCAATTAGTTTCCCTATATATTTTCCAATCTCTTCCCTATAATTTACCACCTCTAGCCCCAAACCCTCTTTTACCTTTGTCTCTTCACATCTCCACAGTTTATCATTTTTTGTTAAAATGGTGTAAAAGCTATCAGCGTATTGCCTTTTTTGGGTCTTCATTTCTTATATATATGAAGACGTCTCTGCATGCATAAAAATATTAATATCAAATAAAAATTGTATGCTTTTCTCCTGTTAATCTTTTGTCAGTTTGATTATCAGGCCCAGGCAAGGAAGCTGAGACACTCTTTCCTCTTCCTCCCTTGTAGATGCCAACACTGGTCGAGGGCCAGAATATAGCAGAAAATGTTTTACAGCAAAAAATACCATAAAAACATTTTACCTTACTATGACCCTTTTAAGAAATTATTATGACTGCACACATTCTACAACTTGGGAAAAAGAAGGCTCCAAGTTGAAAGTGACTGTCTAAAATCACAGCATGAGCCCATGTTTGCACTGAACCCCGTTCCCTAGACTGAAATCTGTTCTTGTCACTCTAACATGTGCAGCCTTCAGAACAACAAGGGGAAAAGCCTATCAAAGACCATCTAGACCATCAAACAGAAAGGTACTAACTGGTTGCTCAAAGGCAATAAGGCCTAAATGGTATCAGGACATCTTAGAGAGTCATTGCAAAAGTATATGGAACAGCTTTAAAATACAAGGAAAGTTGGTTTGAATCCAAGTTCACTCTGTCTTTAACTCTATGTGACCCTAGGCACACCTCCTGCACTCAAGACCCTCAGCTTCCTGATCCATAAAATGGAATTGAAAACAATGATACTTACCTTTTCAGGTTTTTTTTTTTAATAAGAATAAAGAGTTACATGAAATACACTAAGGATATAGTACTAATTACAGTTATTACTATATGTCAAGAAAAAACGGCACATATAAAATGCCTGTGCTACAAAGTACTTTTCCTATCCTATTTCATCCCCAGTAATAGGTCTATTAGTTTGATCTTCTATTGACAGATTCAGAGCCATTTTAGAAACCTGTCCAGGATCATATAAGTTGCACACTAATGACTTCCTGCATCCAAAGTCTTTGCTCTTTGCAGTATTGGCATCCCAGATTAGTTTTGAGGAAAGAAAAGGAAGATCAGTTATGCCCCAATATATAAGGTCAACATGAGGAGCAAGAAGTAAAAGGTTAGACCAGACTCATGTGTAACATGGAATATGCATTAAAGATTTTTGGAAAGAGTTGGGGGTGTAGCTCAGTGGTAGAGTACATGCCTAGCTTGTGTGAGGCCCTGGGTTGCATTCCCAGCAATCCACTCAAAAAAAAAAGAAGAACAATGTACAGAATTAGGCAGGGAAGATACAAAAAGGACAATGCATGTTACGTTCCTCAATTTCCCCTGCAGTGAATAACATAAAATAGAAGAAATGATTATTGTTCATTTTTTACAGTCTTGAGGTTAAAGATCCTATATTATAATGCCCATGTACTATTTCCTCCTGATTTTCTTACCATTTGTTATGTCCCAGAAAATGTACCAAAACAAACGGAGGAAGTTCAGAAAAGTCACAGGAAATGTTTGATCTCCTTTACACCCAAGAAAGGGACACAAGTTCTACTAGGTTACTTTCTTATTTGCATCATTAACATCAAGGCATGTTGGAAGATGATTCAGGTTGAATAGCAGTAGGTGATTCAAATCATTCAACAGAAAATCAACAACAAAAAAGGCCATTTCACATCGACACAACAAAAAACAAAAAAACTGTCTTTTGTTGTTGTTTGTTTTTCACACACAGCTTCCCCAAGCTGGGAACAAATAGGCCTTCACATTCTCCAGTCAAGGTCAAGGAAACCTTCATGCTGTGAACGTTTCAGAGTATGCAGTCAGGTTAGGCACTTGTGGAAACAGTAGTGCAGAACAAATGGGGCAGGGATGGGGAAGGGGGGCACTTTCAGTGGGATGGAGAGAAAGTTCTTCCCAAGGGAGCCCCCACGCCAGTCCTTCCACCTGAAGCCACAAGGCTGTGAACCCAGAGAGACAGTTCAGTGAAGAACCTAGACTTGGAGAAGGAACTCAATCAAAAAGAGGTGGCTGGGTGAACTTCTTGATAGGATGAAAATCATTTCATCCAAATTTATGAGCTTAGAGAAGTCCAAGATCCTCTCCTAATTAATACATCTTCCTATGAACTTTTCCAAAGTAGAGTTAATGTCACAGAGGGCTAGCAGATTTCACAGAAAACTCATTCCTAAGGGACTACCTGTAAACCCAGAAGTTTTTGTCTTCATTTGATCAAATGCTCAGTATAACTCCCCTCGCTCTCCCTCCCCCCATTGCAAACGCTATGCCCCTCACCACCAACAACACGCCCAGACACTTCTTTTCAGTCTGTGGCCCCTGAAAGGCCTCGGGCTCAACAGAGCTGCGGGATTCGCGTGAGCCCCCCTCCTCTCTGCCATCCCCATTATTCGGCACACAGCCCTGCTCTCCCCTGGAGCCAACAGTCTGCAGCTCCTTCAATGCAGGCGCGAGCAGGCAGGAATGGTGGGAAAAGAAGCTGTGCCAGCTGCATGTTTTAGAATCTCCCTCCATACGCATTTGCCAAAGGAACAAAAAGAAAATCAACGCCAGGAAAAGACAACTGAGATGAGGATGCGGTGGGACCGCGGCTGACTCGGTGCCTTTTAGCAGCAAGGGGCTGGCCAACCACGCGTCCGAGCCACAGATCCGAGTCGTTACCTTCAGGATGCAGGCCATGGCGCTCCGCCAGCCCTCCTGCCACCGAGCAGCGGGCGCGCCTGGGTCAGGGGCAGTCCCGGCCGCGGGCTGGAGACTGGTACCGTGGCAGGACCACTCCAGCCCACATTCCCGCAGATCCAAATAAGGGGACCACGGCGCGAGCTGCGCGGCCGCAGGCCCCGCCCCCCGCGCCGCGGCCCCGCCCCCGGCCCCGTCCACTGGCCCGCGGCCCGCGCAGCCCCGCCCCCGGGTCACGTGCTGTCCCGGGCGACAGCGCCGGCGGCCGCAGCCCTTGCTGCCTGCTCCCTCTTTTCTTCTTTTTTGCGCGTAAACGTTCTGTGTGGATCAATGTATGCAGATTATGCTCTGCAGCAGGCAGGGATCTGGATCCCGCTGGGAAGAGAAAGCGGCCTTTTCTTTTCCGTTGGTCTCCTCTCACACATCAGAGAACTCCTAACAGACATTTCACACTTTTAAAAAAGTTAAATGGGTTTGGCATCGCACCTCTGTAGACTTTGGGCACATCAAAGGAGTCTTCGAAGTAGCAGTGAAGTTTTTCCTGGGCTGTTCAAGAACCGAGGCTTCACTTTGCAAAACCCTTGTGATGGGCTTACCTAAAATTATTTCTTTGCTGTTGATCAGGGAGCGCAAATATCTATCAATGAAAAAAGTCATGAACCATACAGTGTCAGTGTGGGTGTGTGTGGTGTGTGTGTGGTGTGTGTGTGTATAAACATATATAGAGTATATATACATACATATACGTATGTGTGCCATATATAACACATATGCCATTGCTCTTTACTTATGGAAGTTTATGAAAAAAGTTTTTATTCAAAAATACCCACTATATACAGAATGTACATATATATACCTTGTATTAGATATATATATGTATATATATTGCTTGTGTATGAAATGTGTGTATGTGTACATACACAGGACTTTGCTGTTCCCTGCAACAGGTTTAGGATTTTAAAGAAGTTTGTTACAACTTCATAAAAAAATTAGATATAAGCTTTCAAGCATCCAAACTGAACTGTAACTAAAACTAAGGAAAATATGGCAGCTCTACCTAAGAGCCAGGTGGTCAGGGAAAAGAGTTCCCAATCCTCTCCACTCCTTCTCAATAGGTACTTCTTGACAATAAAAAAGGAAAGTCACAATCCCAAGCCAGAGTCAGCAAATGGAAGCAGTTATTTCCATAAAGTAACATTATATCCAGAAGAGAGCATTCTGCATATATAGACAGACTTTTACCATCTGATCTGTCAGAGAGATCTTAAAAGTAGCTCCAAATATTTACCCCAAAGGAGTTTCCCTTGGAGAAACCCTGGTTAGTTTAGTGGCATGCAGTTAGGAAAAGCACTGTGGACTGGCAGTGACTGTGGCATCATGAGATTGGCTCACAAACCACTAGGTAGAAACCAGGTGTCCAAGGGATTTGGTAGTTTGTTGATAAGAACATTCAAAATCCTGAGAGAGCTGGAGGAATCACAGAAAAGAGGCAGGTTGGTCAAACTCCCTGCTCCCAGGGAAGCTCTTCTTTTCAGTCTCCCTGGGAAACCAAACTCTGTACTGCCAACCCTTCCTCCTGGCACTCCCTCTGCCTTGGAGATCAGGTGAACTTTCAGCAAGAAATTCGTGATCAGGACTGTATGTAAACTTTAAACTGTTGCTTTAGCTCATAGTCCTTGGCAGAACAGGAAAACTCAATTATTTCATTCATTCATTCGTCCATTCCTTTATTAATTTAACAAACTTTTTTGAGCTACAACTAAGTGAAGTAATAAACTTTATTTTTAAGTTATGACTAACTGGAGGAAAACTCTTTATTGAGGTACTATCAAACCTGTCAGGGAGACAAGAAAGACTTTTCTGCTAATATCTCCCTATGAGCTCACAGTTAAGTGGAAAGATAAGAGATGCATGAGAACACAACATGGTAAGAGACTTAGCCAAAGAGAAGCAAGGGTCTAAGAAAGGAGGAGCAAGGGCAGAGCACAGCATTCTCTCTCCAGAAAGCCTGCACATCTGGAAAGTAACACCTCAGACTCTAGTGAGCTTGACCAAGTTTCTTAACCCCTCATCATCCTTACCTTATGTAATAGTATATATCCTTATTAGAATAAATAAAATAATGTTTGTGAATGCATTCACTCAATTCCTGTTACTATAAGAGCTTTTTTAAAATGGTAGCTCATATCTAAAGAAGAAAACCTTCCACTAAAGATAGCTTGCAGGAGAAGCTGAATAGGATGATCAAAACCATTCCTGGGTGTCTCAGAAGGATGAATGATGATGCTGCAAACATTTACCATCTTGTGACTTGGATATACTGTGATGAGGGCTTCATTAACTCTATAAGGCTTTCTCAAACTCCTACCAACCATGTCCACACTTCCCAAAATACTAATTTTTACTAGCATCCACAGCTTATGCCCAAATACAGTTAGGAATAGAGGCACATTCATAAAAAATACAAAAACAAACTACAAATTCTAGACTAAATCTGGACCAGAAATTTTACAAAATAGTATTAACAATCACTGTTTCAGATGGACCACTCAAAAAGGCTTTTGGATAGGAATGAAAACAGGTTCTGAATCTACCAGGGAATGAAGATGAGAGGGTAGGGGCATGTGGCCAGGATATTTTTGTTTTAAAACAAGTCAAACTATAGGAATAGCAAAGGTTAAACCATAGGTGTAGAATAAATTTTCAACTCTCAAATTGTGGAATTTAAAGCTAATAGGTTGCTCCAAAAATAATAATAGTAATATGAAAGCATCTTGCAGTTAGATGCAATGTCTCATCGGACCCTTCAACATCTGTAAATAATGTCATGTGCTGCTGGTAAGTGGGGGAGCAGGGACTTGAACCCAGGGACTTCTGGGTCTTTTTTTTTTCTTTTTCTTTTGGTACAGAGATTGAACCCAGAGGCACTTAAACACTGAGCCATATCCCCAGCCTTTTAAAATATTTGGTTTAGAGACAGGGTCTCTCTGAGTTGCTTAGGGCCTTGCTAAAAGTTGCTGAGACTGGCTTTGAATTCATGATCCTCCTGCCTCAGCCTCTGGAGCCACTGGGATTATAGGCATGCTCTTCCATGCCCAGCTCAGATCTGTCTTCTTCATTGCTAGATGTACTTGGCCAGTATGTTAGGATGCCAGTCTCTACCATTTAGCAACCTTCAGATTTAGTCTGTTGTCCTAGGTTTGGTCATAAGAACACCTAGATAAGTATGTAACATTTCTGGGATACATACACAGATACAAAACATAGGTATGTAAGTATAGTATTAGTATGTAAGTATATGGAGGATAGGTGCACTCTATCTGAATGTGCGTGATAGATAAACTCATCTTGTAGTTTTCAACCCTCAGCCCCTGGGTAATACTTTAACAAAAACTCTGCACATTCCAGCTAAGTCTCCACACAACCGAACTGTCACCACCAAGATGTACCACCTTCCACCCGTGAGACTTTCTTCCCATCCAAGACTGTCACTGCTTTATCTTACCTACTATGTGAGGTCTGCCACCTAGTAGCCTG
>JAJEJO010000155.1:297017-347619 GCA_020662805.1 Glaucomys volans | reverse complement strand
ACTGCTTTATCTTACCTACTATGTGAGGTCTGCCACCTAGTAGCCTGCCTGCCCTTGCTTCGCTTCATGGTGAGATCCTTGCCAACTGGCCCTATCCCTATGTCAGCCTCAAGGGCTCTTCTTGTCTTCTAATCAGTGAGATCTCAACCTGCCTTAAGACTGAGACCTTATGATTTATGACAAGTCATGGGCTAAATTTTGCTATTTAAATTCATTTTAGTTTCATTGTAAACATTCCCATTACCAAGTAATTCTCAGAGTTATAACATACAGTTCCCTGATAGAATTAAAATGCAGACTCCCATAACTTTTTCAATTTCATCCTGCACACATATTAATTTAATACATGTATATTCAACACAGTCATTTATAAAGGTTTTAATTGGATCTCAATTTTTCCCATCTACAGATTTTAAATGAATTCCAGATACCATAAAACTCTTCTTGTCATCCACTACATAAATTATACTTCCATAGAAGACTGCGACTGGAAGATCCATTAGAAAATGTTATGGGAAAAGTCATTTTTTAAATATTCTGAGCCAGAATAGGAAATGCTTCTTTTTTCCTAGAAATTGATGCGCTGTTACAACTTTGACCTAGGAACTTATTGATACCCTAAAGCAGGTGTCTACCTATCCATACCTATATATACGTCTATATCCACATCTATATCCAAGTGCCTCTGTGGTTGTGTCTTTAAGGTGTATAGTATAAGAGTATATTGGCATATGGGGTTAAGTTTCATTCCCCTCATTTTGGATAGAAGTTCATTCCAAAATGTTATCCAGTTTGCATTCCCAAAACTTGAGCTTACTGCTATTTCAAACCTTACACAGTTCTAATTCAGATTTCACCATTATCTCTGACTGTACTGATGCTCATCTGGGATGAACTCCAAGACAAGTTATGCATGACTTAAAATTGCATTTTTAAATAGTATGTATTTTCCCATTGAGTTACAGTCTCCCTTAACTTCATCTTAGTTCTATCTTTCCTATTGTAAGTTCTGTTTTCTCAAAAATTTTAAATGAGCCAAATAAAGAAAAAATAAGAAATCTGTTTTTCATTTACAGAGAAGTCTAAAATTAATGTTCTTTACCTAATTTTCATTTCACTGAAAAATGTAGCTTTAATCAACTTTGTTTTTCTTAAAGAATCCCCCCTAAACATAATCAATTGAAGGTAAATATGGCCAAAAGCACTGGCATGTAGTTTAAATTTGGTTTGTATTGGATTTCTCCAAGGCTATTGAAAGTTCCATTATTAATTGAGTCTGATATTTCTTAACCACATTTCCCAGAGTTTATTTTCTTTTTCTTATGAGGTTCTTCCCATGTGTTTCTCTACACTCATCTAAGATTTCTCCTCTGAGCAAGGCATCCTCTTACATGCTTCCCTGAAAACATTAGAGTGGAAATTTGGTATTTGAAATGCATCCATGGTGGATCTAATGGAAACACTCACAGGAGGGGGTTTAACAGTTGGGTGCCTCCTGCAGTTTGTTTTGCTTGAACCACATTTTTTTTTTCCTTGAGTGATCTGGGCCTCACAGTCCATTCAGAAAAAGGCAAGATTTTTGGTAATCCAGCGTGTCAATACGAACCTCTTCTAGGAAACCCCTTCCAATCCTCACTTTTTGTGTCTGTGTCAGCAATCCAAAGAAGAAAGTTCCAAGGGGGAGTCATCTAAATACACTTTTAGAGAAGTCCTTAAACACAAGTATTGTTACTATGAATGAGCTTTCTCCTATACTGAAATCTCAATTGCTCCTCTTCATCACCAAAGCTTGGTATATTCATAGTCCTGCAACATTCCTTCCCACCACTATGACCCATTATTCTTGTACACAGGGATTGGCAAATTTTTTCAGCAAAGAGTCAGATAGTAGATATTAGGTTTTCTAAGCCATTTGGTCTCTGTCACAACTACTCAACTCTGCCATTATAGTTTGAAAGCAGTGAGATATAAATAAATGGGCAATGACTGTGTTCCGATAAAACTTAATTTATGGACACTGAAATATATATTTCATTCTTTGAATTTTTTTTAACCAACCATTTAAAACACACGCTCTACACTTGGCTCTTCAGAATACACAATCTGCAGGTTCCTGCAACTTTGCCAGCCCCTGGCTTTACCTTTGCACTCTTGGTTCAGCTAGATTTCACCATCCCTCAAACACAAATCAAATCTTATTTGGTCCTTGATGCCTTTCTAAGTCACTCTCTTCTAGCATAGCTTCTTCTCCTTGGTTTCCAATAACTAATTTTTGCAAAATTATTCTGGCAATTAATCATATATCATCTACTGACACTCATTCTAATATTAACTTGACCTATTATTTCATCTTCATTTTGCTTTTATTTTTGGCCTTACTTGTCAAATAAATTGCAGGTTTCTTTCCTTTTTTTTTTTCCTTTGCATTCATCACCTCTCTGTGCCCCTGGCAAGAAAATACAGTTCCTAATATGCTCAGTAAATGCTGATTAATTTGATTTGATTCCTTCAATTCTGAAGAGATAACTAAGAATGCCAGGTGACAAGATGTCAGCAACCATAAATTTATAAAATTGAAAAGCAAATTGTCTTAGCATTCTAGATGCCACTCAAAATTTTTGAGTAAAGAAGTTTGAATTTATTATTAATTTCCTCATATATGATATTGTCAGACTAACAATTCTCTATAAGGCATGTATCAGATCATTTGTGTCTTTTATTTTTTAATCAACAGAATGATTATGTGATTTAAATGGATTTTTCAGTCCATGTTTAATGACAAGAGTGGCCTGTAATTACCCCTGTGGGTGTTATCAGTTGATTGAGAAATCAGTGATGCTTTCCTTCTGAGTAGTTAACTGCCTTATTGCCTTATTTCCACCATGTTTTTTTAAAACACTGTATAGAATTTTTTAGTCAGTCACAGAGCATTATGTTTATCTGATATTAAGAATGATTCACTGACTTATCCAATGATTTATTTCAGTTTGCTCCACTTTACTTCATCTTTATTTTCATCAAAATAAACAGTCATATAAATAAATCTATATTGTCTAATATCAGAAGAGATCTAGATTTTCAAAAGCATAAAACATTTAAATAACTGAATTTGCAGTTTTTGCTGACACCTTTATAATTAAGAAATAGTAAGACATTACATATTAAATAATGGCAGGTTCTAAGATTAGTTTTCCTTTCAAGTGGTGAGTTGAACAATATTTAGGACAAGCACTGCATGATCTGAACATTAGAAAAATGTCTATTTCCTTCTTCTCTCATCAGCTTGCATTTTAAAAGAGTTATTCACATCTGTCTCCATTCTTGAATTACAATAAAAATTTGCTGTTTAAAAATATATGAAAAATAGCATACTACTTCTCTCTCTATAAAGTAACCTCTCTGTATTTTCAATAAAAGTGCACCTTAATAAGCATAGCCATTGGATGAATGTAAAGTTTACAATTGTCCAAATATATAAAATGTTTCATCCTTGCTTCTTTTGTTTAATCTGTTTTTTCCCCACTACTTTTGATGTCCATATTGCTCCATTTTACCTCTTTCTTCTTTTACAACTGATTTTAACTCTTTCCAGTTGAAATTTAACAAGAAAAATACCATGGGGGATAGTTTGCCTTAAGAAAGTACTAGCTTGGCTCAAGTATTTATTTGTCTGAATAAAATGCAAATACTCAAAGCAGCTGGCAAGATTTATGAAAGGTCTGAAATTTGATCCTACATGCAAACTAAGAAATTACCTGCACACTTTTATGATTGTTGACTAAAGATGTAAGACCCCATCCTGGATCCGAGATGTAGGATTAATGAATTACATTCATAAGACTATTTATTATAGCAATTACTCATTGGCAGGGAATCAACATTTTGCACCCATTCTCCAAGCCCCAGTTCCTACAAGGCAACTTGAAGAAGGCCAGCCCACTGTGAGCTGAAGAGAAAAACCCTGAACTTAGGGAATTCAAACCTTTTACAGTGAGGTTAGGCTTGCTGGCCCTTTGCACCTGAGGGAATACACTTTCTCTTCCAAGACTGGTATCTGTATAAACATCCCTGAAAAACTAATGCAAAGCAAAAACTCTCTGTGCCATCTTCACAAGACATACAGAAACATAAGAAACCCACTGTGAACTGTTTCTTACTAAAGTCACATTCTTTATACATGTCAATATGACTTGCGACTGATGTTGTACAAGTGCTCTATATATGCTTTTAATAAATCTAGACAACTGGAAAATCATTGAAACCTTCAGTGCTTTTTGTTGAATACTTGTGAGTTGCCTCATAACTTTTTAGTATGCAGAATTTTAAAAAATAACAATCATAATAAATAATTTTAAAATATAGCCAATATCCATAATAGTTTATTTCTCTTTCAGTCCCAGACATCATAGTCTATTCAAATATTTTATGCATTAAAATGAAATATTTACCCACTGACTCCAAAAACATCCTTTATTTTATTTTTCTTTCCATTTTTTTCTACTAAAAATATACATATCCTATCTTTCTCTTGACCAGAGATTACATAAAATATTACTAAAATTTTAGCTATGTAGAGAATGGTGATTGAATTGCTGATGAATAACTTAGCTAATACTCTTTTAAACATTGAAGGTGCTCATATTTCCCAAGTAGGTTTTTTCCTTCTAAATTACATTCCCCTTCCCTTTCTTATTTTCAGAAAACTAAAAAAAAAAAAAATTGCTTGCCATACCCAGGAAGGAACCAGAGAAAGTAAATATAACAGAGCCTAGCAATATATAGTAGTCACACTAATCTGGTAACTACATAAATGCTACTAGTGTCTGTATTAGTCAGGTTTCTATCACTGTGACAAAATACCTGAGAAAACCAACTTAAAGGAGGAAAGATTCATTTGGCTCACCTTTGGCTCTGTTGTTTCTGGGCCTGTTGTGAGGCAGAACATCTCGGTGGGCAACATATAGCGAAGCAAAGTTGCTCAGTTCATGGTGGCCAGGAAGCAGAGAAAGAAGGAGAGGGAGAGCCCAGGGATAAAATCTACCCTTCAAAGGCATATCCCAATAACCCACCTCTTCCAACTAGGTCAAAATCTAAAGTTTCCATCACCTTTCAAGAGCACCATCAGCTGGGGACCACGCCTGAACATTCTGAGCCTTTGACATTACAGATCCAAACTTTAACAGTGTCTTAAGCAGATATCTAAATTAGCCTCCTGAATTTAGGCAAGATGACTTAACTAAATCTACATCAGAAAGAAGAGAACCCATCATATTTGAGGAGGAAATTTTACAACATTCTTTAGGAACCCTCAGCTTCTGTAGTTGTAATCTTTCCAAAATCTTCATCTATGTGAAACCTGAAATTTTTCTTGCAACAAATTAATGCTATTATGTTACACATAACTCAGAGTTTCCAATCTCTCTCTAGCCCCACATTCCACTTGAATGTGCCACACTCTCACCACAAAGTCTATGTGTATCTGCACATGCAGTGCACTGCGTCCTGAAATGTGTGTCTGGCACTGAGCCTCTGATGAGAGACATCAAATAAACACTCTTCATTTCCTTTTAATGGTAGACTTCCTCCTCTTCCCAGGCGTCTGTTGTCTGCAGTCAGGGAATGGGAGTGACATCACTGGGCATGTAATATGTGGTGTGCTGTGGGGTCAACTGAAGGGTAATTTCTAGGAAGCATGCCTATTGAGAAGACAAATCAATGTTGGCATTGAGCAGGGGGCACTTAGCAAAATGATGCATTTGAGTTGGCATTTCCGTGGGGGACCCAGTGCCAGTGACTTCATGTACCCACCCGGCCATGCTAACAATTAACATGCTAGTGTTCTTTAGGGGCACCTCTAGTGTCTTCTTTATGGGTTAGGAATAGCAAAATAAAATTTAGCCAAGGGTTCACCTTGGAAAAAAGCAAAGATATGCTGTCAAATGAAATACTCCTAGAGTCTTCCAAAACCTTCATTTAGCTCTCACTTCAGAACAGATGTGCCCAGATATTATTTTTGTTCAGGATACTTTAAGGCTAAAACCCAAGTTGACCCTAGCAATAAGCAATACTCCTTCTATTCCTAAAGTGTATGTCAGGGAGTGGGGGGAGAAAAAGGGGGTAAGAATAATATGTAGAAAGAAATAAAACTCAAACACAAAATCTCTCTAAAATCATCCTCAAGTCTAACCATGAGTTAAGAGAGAAGGGCAATCCACAAAATAATGTTACCAAATTGATGCAGTCTTCTCCCCCACCCTTCTTTCCCCACTTTTTTTTTCCACCTTTGCATTTTTTCAAATGTCATCCCTCTACTTGGATGGTCTTCCTTTCTCCTTTTCAATAATCAACATTCAACTCATCTTCAAATGCCTAATTTGGAAGCTATAAATTATATGATGAGCACCACAACAGGAAATATTTATTCAACCAATTATGGGTACCTACTATATGCAAGAAGCTGGGACATGTAGCCCTGAAGAAGTCAGATATAATTCCTGGCCTCTGGCACTGACAGTCTTCATTTCCTCTTCTGCACTGACAGGGTCTTTATTGTAACTCTAAGTCATTTGGAAGTGAGGATATGCCTCTTGATATTGTGAGGAGATACATATATGGAAGCTAGAGAAAAAAAGGAGAAGAGTGGGGGTGAATCTCATGAACCAATTTTTTGAGGGTGATCACTCATTTTACCATCCAGATGGAGGTAGCTTAAATACAGGGGGTTGAGACCAAAGACAAAGCAGAAATACCTGAGTTGTTTTTTGCTTTTGTTTTTGTTTTGGGGAGGTGTTAATACCTGGGTTTAAATCTTGATTTAGCAGCCTGTTATTTTACCTCTCTACAATTCAGTATTCTTTGGGGTTTCTCCAGCTTTTTATTTTAAGAAACTTCAAACCTGAAGAAGAATTGAAAGAATAATACAAG
This sequence comes from Glaucomys volans, assembly GCA_020662805.1. NCBI lineage: Eukaryota > Metazoa > Chordata > Mammalia > Rodentia > Sciuridae > Glaucomys > Glaucomys volans. The sequence goes on along the minus strand of JAJEJO010000155.1, from coordinate 340,695 downwards.
GAAGAGCTTCGTAAAGATTCAACAGCTCTTAGCACTTTGTCACATTTTCTTTCCACACATGTGCATGTATGCACACACACACACACACACACACACACACAATCCACATTTGAGAATAAGTTATAGACCTTAAGAAACATCATCCCCAAATACTTTAGCATGTCTCTTCTAACATCCAAAAGATGTTAGAAAATAACCCCACATCATTATCACATTAAGCCCATATTTTAACATTCCCTTGTGCACCAATAATGTTCTGCATTATTGTTTTTAATCAGGATCTAACAAAGATCACTCATGTATTGCTTTTGATTTATCATTTATCTTTCTTCTCCTTTAATCGAGAATAGCTCGCCTCCATTTTGTCTCTTAAGACAGTCACAATTTTGAAGAGTGTGTGTGTTTGTTTGTGTGCTGGGGATTGAACTCTGGGCCTCACATATGGTAAGTGTGTGCTCTATCACTGAGCTACACTGTCATCCCTGAAGAGTTGCCTTGAACAGTTGTTTTGAAAAAGTCATTTTGTGGAAAGTCCCTCAAATTGAATTGTTTCTCTATAATTAGATTCAGATTAAAAAATAGAGCTGCAGCATTCTTCTCAGAAACAGTTTCTGTGAGAAGTTAATGAAGAACTATGGACATATCAATGGGAAAACACTAGGAGCTTACCAAATGTTTGTTCTCCTATTATGCTGTGATTCTTCTCTAGACCAGCATCCAACCTCAGGTTTGAACTCAATGAGATTTTTCCATTGGTAAAGATATTCCCCCGGAAAAACCATTTTTGGCATATTCATGGTTTATGGATGGATCTCTTTGGTAGGCCTGTTTAGAGATGTCACCACCCTTAGAAATCCTGAGAAAGATGTCAGGTTACAGAGCACATTGCTGGACACTCTGGAACTTAATTACCTCAATGATGGGAGTAGATCTAAATAAGAAAAACTGTGTTTTTAGGAAAATGAACTAAGAATTTCATAGAAAATTCCTTTGCCTCATTTATTACGGTTCAAAAAATGTGTCTGAATCTGCTTCTCCACTTCATAAATGTAACAGTGCAAATAAAATTAATATGTCCTTGAAGGCTGAGGTCTTCCAGTGTCATCTCTAGCAATAATAGTTTTCACTAAGCCACGCTACAGATAGAGGTGAGCTAGGAAGTTGCGCTTAATATAGACTGCTCTAGAACCATCTTCAGGCACTTGATGAAATATGCCTTCTATTGGTTATTGTCTTGTCATGTTTCTTTATCATCAAACAAAAGTACAAGGAGGGAAATCCAATTATTTGAAGGTTCCAGTTAGTTTGGTATCCTGTAGCTTATTTCCAAGGTCTTTAGACTCCCAGGCTACAGCCAGGCAAACTTCAGTTGTCATGAGAAGTTCTCTGATCATCTGCTTGCAGTGCCATGTGGTGGGTCATTCCTCGGGGTATACAATCAGTAACTGAAAATTATCTATATTTCTAACAAATGGGTTTGAACAATTTTTAAAAAGTACTCCATCAATATGAAAGTTAAAATGTAGTCAAATCACAAAATACATCAAAGACAATTATAATTAAATTCCATACTGACTAGATCCCTAACGATTCTCTGCATGAATGTCTCATACTTGCATGGGTCGCAGGCTCCTCGTGGGAATGACTTGTGTCTTTTTTTCTTTAATTGCTTCAGAAATGAGTAGGATAATGTAAGGCATGTTATCAGGTCTCAGGTCTTATTGTGACTCATAAAGGCCCTAAGTATTGAAAATATTATGTACATTATGATACACACACACATATATACATAAACACACATTATCCATTTCATCATCACCCCAATTGTTTTATTTTAGTGCCACTATTTTGTTGATGCTTTTAGAATAGTTCAATTTGCCTATTGGTTATTCCGGCATTGCATATAATAAAATTACGTGAAAACGAACACAATGGAAGGCATTTTAAATGCACAGTGACCTGGGCTGAATCTCAACAACTGGTTCTGCCCCTGGGTAACTTCACTCAGAGAAAATTTAATAAAGGTATCAGTATATTACTGAGTAGTCATAATAGACCATTTGTTGTAGATAATAAAATTTCTTGGATGATGTGACTTTCATCACTAAGCTGCTGGAAGACAGCAACCTTTCTTAACATTCTTGCCCAAGTCAATGAAATTCCTAGACACTGAAAAGTTTTCACTATTTATAGCATTTTAGGGTTGTATAAATGTGCTTAGAATTGAAGATGCCTAAGAAAGAAAAAAAATCAACTAAGAATCTATTGTCATAAAATTTACTTCTGTCAGAGGAGAATAGTTTCCATTCCATTTTCATATTCAAAGTATCCATGTGTGTTATGGTTCCCCTCAAGCCTATATAACTCATTTACCAGCAAATTTCAAAGTTGGAGTGAACTTTTTACAGCACTCTCATTGCAACTCTGGGTTTTCAAAACCATGCATCATTATTTGTTTTATTTTTGAAAGCAAACATCTCCCATGCAGATTCTTATGTGCCACGTAAACTGGGTTTCTCATTGTGGTAATGTGCAAATACACCAAGTTTAAAAACAAATATGATTTTGAATGACACTGTGTTGCCCTAACAAAGGGAACATTGTCCATCTTCCCTGACAGCTTCTCACTAATTAAAGAGGGCTTGATGCTCTGCAGAATGTGACTCCTTGCACACCCTCCTCCCACCCATCATCTCATTGCATAACCTATAGAGAAAACAACTTGTAGTTTGCTGGGATCTTCAAGGTAGAAAAAATTTAATAACATCCCAGAAAGCTAAGGAGGCAAGATTTCCTGATGATACACAAATTCCTTCTTTTAAAATACTGCCTAGGGGATTTGGTTAGAAAGAGGGCTCCATATACTACTCTCTCTGAATTATCAATATATAGTCAGTTTCTTTCTTTTTTTTTTTTAAATGTTTGTTTGTAGCATTTACCTCTCATTTATTTCACCCATACTGATAAATCATTGACATTCCATTTTACAAAACCTGGCTCTGCAGAAATGCAGAAGCTGAGAGAGATAGACACGACCATGTCAACTTTTTCAGTTTCTGAATCTGATCTTTAATGGATATTTGGCACAAACAACCAAAGATATGCTGGGAAACACTAACCTGTATCTTTTGCAGTCCCAATGGTCTGTGTCAGAGCTTACAGAGGGAAATTCTTCCATCTCTTTAAGTTTAAATTAGGTATTTGCTTAATGAAGCTTATGTGTAGAGTACTGCACATATATACACACATGTATATACTATTGTAAAAAGCATGTAATAACATCTAACATCCTGCCACACGATTCTAATCTGCTTTGATTTCTTTATGAGTGTTCTTTATTTAGTTAGAGGCAAACTACAACACTCTTTAAGGGCAAAAGTAGCAAGAATGGTAATACTCTATTTTCATTCTTTAAAATTTCCAAAATAACCCGTTTGTATTCCATCATTTGACCCTCACAGCAAGCATGGATCTCAGAGCTGTTCAAAGCTAAGGGGCAATGTAAAGTGTACTTCTCATGAACTAAACCAGGGATCAGCAAACATTTTTCTGTAATTGGCCAGATAGTAAATATTTAAGGCTTTACCAAACACACACAGTTTCTGTCACAAATAATCAACACTGCCATCGTAGTGGGAGAATAACCACAGATAATACATCAATGACTGAATGTGACTGTTTTCCAATAAAACTATTCTCAAAAACAGACATTGGCTGGATTTGTCTGGTGGACTGTCATTTATCAACTTCTCCTCTAAACCACTGTGCTTTGCAATCAGAAGAAAGTAGAAATTACAAGACAGTTATAGATTTAAAATTTGTTATTATAGCTTGAGCTACCAAAAAAGGCTTTACAGAAGAGGAAGTCCTTTGGAAGTGCTTGAAATATGAGTTAGGTCTAGATGTGATCCTCAAAGGGTTGGATATTTCATGCAAAGAGAAAGATGTGAGCAAACTTATGGAGGCAGACTGTGAAGTAGGATATGTGCAGGAAGAGGAGGTGGTTCAGTCTGACTAAGGCACAGATATTTAAAGAACTGTGAGATAAGAAACAATGGTTTTTCATTTGGTAAAAATATCTCAAATTTAAAAATAAAACCTCCATTTCATAGGTAGTTGGAAAATATTATCTGTTTGTGGACAGAGGGGTGTCATGAGAGGACGTAATTATTCATTCATCCTTATTGTGATCAAAGTTGTTTTAATCAGTTTTTTTTTTTTTTTTTTTTTTTTTTTTTTTTTTTCTGCTTTGACTGAAAAAGCCGACCAGAACAATTGTAGAGGAATAAGAATTGATTTGGGGGGCTCACGGTTTCAGAGGTTTCACGGACAGCAGGCTCCATTCCTTGGGGCTCGAGATGAGGTAGAACACAATGGCAGAAGAGTGTGGTGGAGGGAAACACCTCACTTGATGATCAGGAAACAGGGACTCCACTTGCCTGATACAAAATACATACCTCAAAGGCATGCCCCCAATCATTTCTCCTTTGAACTTTCTTACATTGTCCCACACATGAGCTTTTGGTGAATACCTCACATCCAAACCATAACAGCCAAACTAGAGAAGTCAAGAATTAGGTTAGGTCCTAACGAATGAAGCTGCATTTCTAGTCATTTTGGTAAACTGATCTGACACATAGGGCCTTGAGGAAAGATGGACTTGAGGGGCTGCACCCACAAGACATAGGTAGTGAGAAGACAGTTTGCCATCACCTACACATAGAATGGGAAAGCACCAATAGTAGGAATCAGAATCCCAAGGTCATGTGGGGGAGCCACATTATTTGCTCAGGAACAGTTAGTCAGGAATTCAGGCCAAGCTGGACTGAACAGTTCTTCTGTTTATTTGGAGCTGGGTTCGTTCATTCATCTGCAGTCAGCTTAACTGGGTTGAGAGAGGGTGAAAGGACCAAGAAGTCTCTCACAGGCTTGACTGCATTGGTACTCCTCTGTTTGGCCTGGCCCTCTGTGTGTAGACAGTATGGGCTTCTTCACAGCAGGGTGGTCTCAGAGGAATCAGACTTCCTGCAGCATGGCTGGTCTCCAAGAGGCAGCATGCCAAGTGGTTAGGGTAAAACTCAGGAATCTCATAAGGTCAGTCTTGTAAGTCACACAGTGTCGCATTCTGATAGTCAAAACCAGTCACAGGCAGCCCAGAATCAAGGAAAGGAGAAATAAATTCACTTCTTGATAGAGGAGTAGCAAGATCAATTGTACAAGAGTTTTCCGGAGGGGAGATGTTATTGTGGCCTTCTCTAGAAACATAATCTACCATAGCAATTTAACATAAAAATTGTGCTGGGATCAGTAAAACTTCTAGGAACCTGGGAGAGACAAGCACAAAACTACTTCAGTAGCTTAAGCCTTGTGGTAGTCACATGGTAAACAAGCCTTATTGAAAACGAACTTGTGATCAAAAATCAGAAACCACATTAGAAAGCAGGGTATAGACACGACCATGAGCATAACACACTGGGACATGGAATAATGGAAGAAATGAAAGAGAATTAGAAATAAATACATTTGAAATCTGCAGAGAGCTAAAGGCAGAAACGGAAGTCATGAGGCAAGAACTGGACAGTGTAAGACCCAAATAGGCATGTTTGAAGAGTATGAAATGGAAGTTGTAGTGGTAAAAAACATATTAATTGAAATAAAAATCCCAACAGAGTGAAAAGTGAATTAATGAAATGTAAAATAGACCCGAGGAAATAATTTCAGAATCAGTATAATAAAAATAGATAAAACATTGAAAACATGAAATATTAAAGGGATATTAAATATCATGAATGTTAAAATAAGAGAGTCTAACATACATCTTAATAGGAATTCCAAAAGTAAGGGACAGAGAGGATGAAGAGGAACCGAAATCCAAAGAGGTAATGGCTGAGAATTTTCTAGCACTTTCTGAATAGAGAAGTCATTAGATTTGTGAATCATACCAAATCATAAGCAAGATGAATAAAAACAAATCCATAACTAGACTCATTTAGGGAAAATGCACAGCAACCAAAACCAAAAGTAAATCTTCATACCTACCAGAGAAGGAAAATGGGACACATTAACAATTGGACTGACTGGTTTCTCCCCAGCAACAATATGTAGATAATAGAATAATACATTTAAAATGCTATTAATCTAGTAATCTGGTAACAAAAACTATCATTTATGAGATGGTCAAATACATTCACATTATAAAAGAGAAAAAGCATTCACTCAGATTTTTTTCTACTACTCAACTTTGCTGCAATTTATTTTATATCCATTTTGACAGTATATTTTCTGTTGAGTTTTGGCAAATAAACACACCCTGCAACTACCACTGCATTCAAGATAACAGAACATTTTCATCACCAGGAAAGATTTCCTGTGTCTCTTCCCAGGCCATTTCCCCACCCCACTCTTGGCCCCAAGCAACCACTGGTCTGCTTTTTATCCCTATAAATTACATTCATTTTTTTCTACATCTTTAATGGAATTACATTGCATGTAATCTTTGTGTCTGGTTTCTTTCATGCTGTTTAATGTTTTTGAGATTCATCCATGTTACATATTTCCTTAATTCATTTCTTTTTATTGCTGAGAAATAGTTCATTGTACCAAAAAGGAAAACTGATGCTTCAAAATTAATTTTAAACAAAAGAAAATTTAGATTAGAAAGTACTATTAAAGTTTAACAGGGACTGTGCATAATGAGCAGAAGTAAATTACAATTACTCCAAGGGAGGAAAATAAATATGAATTTGCGTTCTTCTAACAATGTAAGCACAGAGCATTTAAAGTAAACCTGACAAAATAACAAGGAGAAAATTTAAAATCCATCATAGTACAATTTCAGAAAAACAAGTAAGGATATAGAAAACAGGGGAGAAGGCTGTGAAATACAGTATAAGAGGATCATCTGTGGTGTCCCTGAGAACTCAGGCCATTGGTCAGTCGAAGGTCCTCTCACACACTTACATGCTTAGATGGCAAAGCACACTAGAAACAACAGTAGTAGTAAGGGAACTGATGTGAAGGTGGTAACACCATTTAGCAGCTTCCTAGGACATTGGTGATCGCGCTTCTGTGGAAAATTTAAAACCAAGTGGGCTACTTTTCCTTTTTCATGAAAAAAAAATACCACAATAATAATAAATTACATCAATTGAGCACTCAACATGTATCAGACAATATACTAAACTCTGTGTAAGCATTATCTCTTACTTCTTGCATTAACTTTTGAATTCATAAAAGAGGAAACGGGGACTCAAGAGAGGTGCTAGTCTAGTAAATAACATGAGAACTTGAACTTGTGTCCAACTCTAGAATCAACACTACTAGACCATATTGTGTCAACCCCAAACCAGAAGTTCACAATTTCCCACCATAACTTCCTGTTCTTCTGACAGGACTAGCACATTCCTGACCCAAATCACTGCTAAACCACAGAATGGTTCATTCTTATTCAAACTGTGGAGCAAAGACTCAGCTGGAGTATTTCTCACGTCAAATATCCCATCTGCAGAGAAGTAAGATGGGCTTATTTCTTTTTTTGAACAGTCTGCCTGGGGCTGGCCCTATGATGGAAGTGAGGCAGCAGGGTGTCTGACAATGAAATGCTAGAGATTGGAGCTGGGGAATGACATGCAGACATAGCACATCAAAGCCATAAGGAGTGGCCTGAAAACAGGCAGCTCAGTGTTGACCTCTCTTCTGCTGCAGAAGGAGGTAGGATGCTGCAATTGTCCTTCCCTAACCACTGTCCAATTGCACCTGACCACAATAATCAAAGCCAGTCACTGAATTTTTATGGACTCTTTCTTCCTGTGACCTCATTCTTACATCATCTCTAGTTCATCTTGAAAAAAACAAAAAAACAAAAAAACTTCTTTTTAAGCAAAATGCACTGGAGTTCCTATGTGGATTTTACAAAGCTGTAAAAATTAAACCAAGAATGAATCCCACATGTGTTATGTTACCTCACCTAAACTTAGAAATCAGTCCTTTCCATAATATGAATTATGTCTTACACAAAAGGACTGAAAAGAGTGACTCATTGATATTCTGCAGCCAGCTTGTAGTTTTCTGCAGAAAGATCATGAGGAGATACAACATTGTAGGACCTGAATAAAAAACCTTGGAAGATAAACATTACCTTAGCATTTGCCAAACACTCTGTGTTGACCACTTAGTATGAGGTCTGGCACATAGTTGGTGCTAAATAAATGTTTTGATACAAAAATGAATAATTATCATACTTTATAAGACTTGAAGCAAAACTGTGTTAAATTAAGCAAAATGAGTGCTCTGCTATGTTTATATACACTGGCAAAATAAAAGGACAAATGAGCAGTTGTTAAGTACATTTTATCAGTCTGGATCATAAACTACCAAGGCTTTCAAATCTCCAGTCTTCCCTTGGATCTTGGGCATATTTTTTAACTTTTCTCTGCCTTAACCTCCTCCTCTGTGAAATGGGAATTGTAAGGTTATCTGTTGGGGTGACTGTGAGGATTACATTAAATTACATATGTAGGTGAATAGCACAGTGTCTAGCACACAGTGAGCATTTGATGTTGGCTCCTGTCTAGGTCACTTTCTCAACAGTTTTACCTTTGTGAATAAAGTGTAACCATAGCAACTTAAAGAGACTTTTTAAGAGGGGGCTCTAAACATTTAAAATCTCAAACTTCACATCAAGGTCAACTTTCTTCCCACAGATAATGCGAGGGTTAGTATAGCCCAGTGTTTCATTAAACATTAACTTTCCTCACCAAAAGCACTTGCCCTTAATGAAAACAGAAAACTGATCTCCTAATAAACATTTTCAAAAATGGGACCCTATTATGCACATTTTGTAGTCAAAACATTTAAACATTTAAGAAATAGTCTCATAGGTGGAGAGCTAAAACCAACTTTGATTTCAGTGTTGGAAGGACTAGAAGAAGGTTCTATGAGCAAAGGATTTGTCTGTCCACAGTCACTGTAGCTTAGGTTTGGCACAGGGCCTGACGTGTGCTAAGGACTCAACAGAGAATATGTAAAAGCATGCCTGGTGGATGTCTCTCTGCCGTACTGAATTGCTAAGACTTTATCCTCCAAAGATCACATGGTATCATGTAAAGAACCTAAACTAAACACCTACATTCAAAACATCTTAGAACTGAATTGTGATCTTCAAAGAGGTAATCCTTCTAAGCTGAGCCAGGGCTTCCACTTGTAGAAGGGGCAACCCTTGCAGCACTGTTGGAAGAATGGGAGATGGGAAATGTAAATATTTCCTGAAGATAATAGCACTCAATAAGGGTACTTAGTCTTGTTAACATAAACTTCCTGAAGGTTTTATTCTGCATGTTTTCATCTAAATTTAGTTTATATAAATCATTTTTCCTCTTCCAAAAACATTTTCTTGTGTGTGAACACAGAATAAAGAATGAGAGGGAGGAGGGGCAGGGGTATGAAAAATGGTGGAATGAGACAGACATTATTACTCTATGTACATGTATGATTACAGGAATGGTGTGAATCTACATTGTGCACAACCACAGAAATGAAAAGTTGTACACCATTTGTGTACAGTGAATCAAACTGCAGTCTGTAAAAATAAAAAAAAAAAAAAAAGGGAAAAAAGAATAGTGTAATGAGCCTATGTTCTGGAAATCAAAGGACTAGGTTCAGAGCTCTCTCTGACACATAGGAAGAGCGTTTGCTCCAGGGGAAGCAAGGACAGAAAAAGGACCTTGACTTATTGTTTACTAGGTTGGGTGAGCCTGGGCCAGCAAGGACTTAAAATGTCTAAGCCTTGATTCTGAAATAGAAATAATAATAATAACCTTAACCCACAGGGTTGTTATAAGGATTAGAGAAGAGCTAAGGCTTTGTTTTAACCTCTCCTCCTACAAGACAACCCAATGCAGCACCTGAGGTAATCAATATGGAAGATAGATAAATGAAGGAATAAACAAATGAGAGGGAAGGGAGGGGTGGAAAGAAGGAGGGAGGAAAGTGGGAGGAAAAAAATATGCCTCCCAGATATTTCAGCATGCGTATCTTTGAGCTTTTTATTTTTAAATGTAGGGTAGTGAAATCTTGAGGGCAGATTCTGAAAGAAACCATTTGTAAAAATTAGCACCTTCTATAGGCCTGTCATCTCATCCTTACCAGACCTCATTAAGCATCCAGAATACCTTGGAAAAGCACCAAATACCAAATCATGAAAAATGGGAGAAAAAATTCCCAAGGCAAAAGGATTGTTTTCTATCTTCCCAAGCATCTGTTCCTTCATACTGAACTATTTCATGCAAAACATATTTCATGTAATTCAAATAATTAACAGAAACAAATATTAAACAATTAACAGAGAGCAGCAAACAACAAATCTCTTCTGATTTCATTGCCATTGTTCTAAGCCTTCAATAAGAATTAACATTCTTGTATCCAAATTGCCAGCAAAATTAAGAACACATTAACAGTTTTATTATAAAAAATTATTTGGAAGGAAATACTATTTGAGTTTTTTTTTTCCCTTTTAATCATAGAAGAGCAAAACAAGCAGTTAGCACTGTGTGTTCTTTAATAAAAAGAGAAAAAAAATCACTATCAAAATCAATTAAATTTCTTTTGGTATGAAGGGAACATCCAATATGCATTGAAAATACTCTGTTTTGAGCAGTCATAGTTTTAATTTTTTTCTTAAATGTATCAGACATAGATTTCACAGCTCATAATTAATTCCCAGTGCCCACATCACCATTAATTTTTAATCAAAGCAGAGCTGCTGTGAGTGCTACTGCTATTTCACCAAGGTTAGTAGGGGGTTGTTTTCAGGCTGAGAAACCCTTGCTTCTGCATAACAGAGACTGATGTCAAAAAGGATTGCCAGATGCACCCTGCAATCCCAGTTAATTACCTACAGGTGATGGGGACCAAGCTCTGCATCTTGACTCACGTACAAAACAAAATTAAAAAAAAAAAAAAAGGAAAATAAATCTAGCTTCATAGATAATTACACATTTACACAGGCTAGAGATTTGGGATTTCATATTCTTGGCGGTGTTAAGACTTAGGAGGTATTCATTGTTAGAAAGTATTTCCTCTATATGTATATAGGGAATTCTCCACAATCAATTTACCATCCTTATGCTCATAAATATATGTTTCCAGGAGCTCCCTGGATAGCATGGTAACACTGCACCAGGGAGCAGATGTGATACAAGTTTACGGAACTTTTTTGACATAAAAATCACCAGACAAGAAAATGATCTCAGTGTGTGTTAAGGAAGGCCTCAGGCAAGCTATTCTCCAATCCAACATCAAACAAGGAGAAGAAAAACTGGAGGACTAATACTCAATTTCAAACCAAGTAAGTATACTGAGTACAAATAAGTACTATCAACTTAAAAAAAAAAAAAAAAACTATTATCAACAGCAAGAAAATTTCTTAGGCTTAGTACCTTCACATGAAAGACATAACTAGACCATGCAGATTTAAATGACTATATAAAGGTCATATATATGTATATATATATGTGTGTGTGTGTGTGTGTGTGTGTGTGTGTGTAGACAATATCATCTCTTTAAAAACCTAATAAATATCCAATAAGAAAAGATTAAATATGACTAACCCAACTGAATATAAATAAAAGCTAAACTGTTTTAGCATACTTTATGAGATAGATACACAGATAACCCACACAAACCTATCTTTGTGTACATGTATATATAAGTATACAGATTTTCCGAAATAGAATTATTAGTGATCATTTTAATTTTTATTTATTATTCTCTATATCTTCCAAATTCTTAATATAAGCCAATAAATTTTTATAAGGAAAAAATCAGTATTTCCAGCCTTAAAACTGCAAGCTGATAAATTCCCTCATATGCCAAAATTTGAGATGTTCTGTAAAATAAAGAACTTGGTTCTCAGTAAGTTACATAGTAAAATTAGTCTCCTTACTTAGTCGTACCTCCTACTATGGAACCCTACACAACACAGCAATAAATATTCAATAAATTATTCATGTGAACTTATACACCAGGCTTACCTTACAAAGACACCAGAAGCAGCACCAGTGAACTTTAGTCCAAAGAAAATAGCATAAATAGGACTTTAACATGGGTCACTCCACAGAATTGTGTGGTTCTCAATTAAGTTTAGAATTTAATACAAATTCAACATTTCATGTAACATTAGTTGCAAAGCCATGTAAATACAGGATTTATTAAATGAAACCCTCCATTCTAACTCACCACATTTTAACCTTCTTCCCAACACCTTCTTCCCTTTCTGCCTCTCTACATAGCTGGGTCTCCCTATGTGTGGTTGTATAAACCATGAAAGTCACTGATTATGCTCCCTTGTTCAAAACATTGCCTCCATTGTCCTGTGAGAATGCTTGCATTTCCCATTTTTCAAGGCTCTTAGCCTAAGCATGCACATCAGAGAGCAAAGAGCCAGGACATTTTAATAGTTGGGAATAGAGGCAGATGAATTATGAAAATGAGGTGATGAAGTTTAAAAATGCAGAGAAATAGGAGAGGAGAGCAGATGTCCAGAGGGGTAGCATGGTTCCCAACGGTAGGGAAAAGTGAGCCACATTTGCAAAGACAGTTTGGGGTCATGTTGTAGAAGAGTCTGAAAGTGAGTCTGTGATGACAGATTTTATTGTGAGGATAGCAATTCATTGAAGAATCTTGACCAGAAGATGACTTGATCAAAGTGGTAATTTAAACAGAGGATGAATTGGAGCAGACACGACTACTATAATTAAGAAGGCCTCTAGAAGTAAATAACAGTGGTTTAGGCAAGATATGATAAGAGCATGAGCAAATGGAAAAGGTGGAGGAAAAGGAGACAAGTTGATGGGCACAGATCAACCTTAAAGCACTCAGATGTGACTCGAGGGAATAAAAAGGTCAAGGGAAAGGTTCTAGTGAGATGAGGGAGATCTGAGCATCCTGAGCATGCTTTAAGTTATGGGGAAGGAGCTAGAGAAAAGGAGGAGATTGAACCAAAGCATGTGAGAATAAGGAAATATAGGTAAAGGAAAAAAATACACTTACTGAACATTAATTGTGTGAGACCAAGGCTAGATACTGTAAAGAAACATCAACTCTCTGAAAGCAAAATCTGTATATTTTTCATTTTGATTCTTGATTCTTCCAGTACGACACACATAGGAGGCACTCAATAAATGTTTGCTGAATGAATGGTGCAGAGGTAGGAGGAATGATTAGCCTGGGAGATACCAAAGGGCAATTTCTCAGAGGCAGGGGAGGACAAAGAGAGTGCTGAAGAAAATGGGAGCAGCAATCCCAAGGCCTTACCAGATGAGAGTCAAATGGGAGAATGATGATGTGGACTGTGGGAGTGAGATCAAGCCCTCCAGAATGGAAAAGGTTTAAACAGTTATTTTAAATAGTGAAAACTGGGCTCACCTAAATATGTATAAAACGTTCCAAATAGCAGTGAAGTTCTAACTCATGTGAGTAAGATCTGATGAGGGTCTGTTTACTGACTTCCATCAGTAACAACTCCCTAGACAAAGATTAAGAGCAGAAAAAGCCAGATAGAGCTCATTCAGTTCTTCTGGCCTTATATTCTCTGGTGCATAACTTCATCATGAATTTGTCACATTAGTTTGAGTTCTTTTCTTTTCTTTTTTTTTCTTTTTTTTTTTTTTTTTTTTTTTTTTTTTTTTTTTTTTTTTTTTTTTGGTATCTTCCAATACATAGAAGTCTTCTCAAAGATAAGAGTTGTGTTACCAGTGTGATTCTACACCATGTACAACCAGAAGAATGAGAAATTAAACTCCATTTATGTATGATATGTCAAAATGCATTTTACTGTCATGTATAATAATTAGAACAATTTTTTTTAAAAAAGACTTGTGTCTTACATATCTGTGTATCTCAGTCCTTATCATGGTGCCCAGAACACCATCAATGCTCAGTCAATATGACTGGAACCACATTCCCCCTTCATTGATTCCATCTCTTCCTTTCTGCCACTTCCTTCCCTATAGCCTAAAGCACGCTCAGGTCTCCCTCCTCTCTCTAAAAGCTTTTCCTTGACCTTCTTATTCCCTCAAGTCACATCTGAATCCTCTTTTAATGTTAATCTGTGCCTATCAAGGACTGTGCACCAGCAAGCAGGAACAATGGAAGTTCAATGTCAAACAGCAGACTCTGGGGTGACAAATAGCATATCAGCCTGAAGCACATACTAGATGGTGTATAAAATGAAGATGGAATGATGTAAGAAGATTATAAGGACAGGGAAGGGAGTTGCCTTCAAGGAACAAAATGGTAAACTAAAAGTGTCTAACAAAATAAGGACATTTGATGAATCACATAACAAGAAGGCCGAGCTTAGGCTGTCCCAAGGTTGTTGCAGTGCTCAATAAGTCTAGGACTCAGAATCTTCCATGGTTTTTTGCTCAGATTTCTGTATACCATCAGCATTCACTTTTTCTGGTTGTAAAATGGCCACAGCAGTTGTAGGCGTTATATTCAGATAAAATACATTCTGGTGAAAAAGAAGAGAAGCGTTTCATTTTTGTGTCAGGCAGGAAAATGTCTGCTAGACCTCAGGTGCAGAGGTAAAGTGTCATTGGCCATATTCAGATCATGTGTCTATGGTGCAGTTGTAAAATGTGCTGGAACACCTGCATTTCCAGTTTCTGTCTTGGGGGATGCCTGCTCTTTCAGCAAGGAAGCAGCAGGGGTGGTGTGGGTGGGGGAAGCAGCTGAATGGTAACCAACAAGTAGCATCCTCAGAGGAACTGAAGGATTGTGACCACAGTTTGGTTTGACAGCCTGGGAAAGCCTCAGAATAACGGTTTTGCCTACTGCCCCACCATAATCCCATGGAATTTGCTACAAGTGTGGATCCCGAGTTTTCTGTAGTGGACTGGTCTTGGGGGGACACCCAACCAAGAGTCAGTAATGCATATGATATGGCTCAAACTGAGAACCCAATCAATTAGATTATTTTTCAGCTACTTATACTAAGGATATTTGTAACAAGGGTGATATATTACCAAGAATATCGATGTGCTTTGTTTCCTGCATTTTTAGTTATACATAGCAGTAGAATTCATTTTGATATAATTATACAAGAATGGAATATATTTTATTCTAATTAGTACCCCATTCTTATGGATGTACACAATGGTGGGATTCACTATGGTGTATTCATATATGTACAAGAGGAAATTATTTCAATTTTATTCCATTGTCTTTCCTCTTCCTATCCCCCTTCCATCCCCTTCATTCCTCTTTGTCTAATCTACTGAATATCTATTTTCCCCCTCTCCCACCTTATTATGGGTTGGAGATTCCTGCATTTCTTGTAGTCTTTCCCTTATTCAACAAGAGACATTTGCAATGCCTCGGGACAGTTTATATTGTTAAAGTAGGGATGCATGTGAAAAGAGAGGCATAACTTTTTGATTATCTGGACCCTTTACTTAAACCCTCCTTTTCTTAACAAACACCCAGTGAATGTCTCTCTGTTCTTTGCTATTAAAATCACCAACTATAACGTGGGATTTAAAACATGGGCTATTTGAATGCCAGCTGGATACTAAATGACTCTGCAAAGAGATACACATCTGAATGTCAACAGCAACAATAATAGCAAACACTTGTTAAGCACTTTGCTAAGTGTGAGAATGTTATTTCATTTTAGGCACAGAACAACCCATGAAGATGGTATAATTTATAGGAGCCTCATTGATAGCTGCAGTTTTCAAGTGGTCTGGGAAGAAGACATTGTTGGCTGCTTACCCAGCATCTACCTAATTGTCCTCTAACATCACTCCAATGTCCTCCATCATACTCTAGCCTGACCTTCAGGAAAAGCCCCCCATGTATCCAAAGAACAATACCACCACCACCACCAGTTCCTATGATTATTAGCACTTGGTATTTCCATAAACACAGGGATTGCCTCAAGAATGGGAATATGACCTAACCTAGCCAATGGGACACCAAGGGCAGGTTGGCCTGGAAGTCCTGCAAGGGGCTCCTTGCTCTAAAAGGATAGTTGTCATAATAATGTACCTCTCTTTCTCTGAATACAGTCATCTTCAGTACAGTCATCTTTGCAGCTGCAAGAGGTGGTATGATGGTATCAGTTAAAACTACTTCTGGCAGCAAGTAAGTTATCTAATGAAGAGCAGCATATATATTGAAAGAATTTGTTTCATGAACAGAAGGCCAAGAGTTAGTTAGGTATTTGGGGGTTAATGTAATGGCTCAGCAATAAAATCACCAACCCATGTTTTCCCATCTTTCTTCTCTATGCTTGGCACGTTGACTTGATCCTACAGTTCCAAATCACAGATGCATGCATCAGTGTCTCCTGAGAGAAGCAATTTTCTCCTGTGTATATCCTTTCAATCAGGAGAAGACTTTTCAATAATATTCCAAAAGACTTCCCTTATTTCTCATTGGCCATGGTTGCATCACATGTCTATGACTAAACCAATTTCTAGCAAGAAGAATAGAATTTCCATGTTTGACTTATTTAAAATTCCACTTCAGATTGCAAAGAATCTGACTTCCCAGAGTATATAGAAAGATAAATGTTTAAAAAAAAATCAGGAAATAAAATAAAAAATTCTAGAATTGGGAGGGTGATATGCATGGAGAGTCATCAAGGAAGAACAAGCCTGGAGACAAAGACATTGAACAGAGGAAGTCAAATGGACTTCTTGAGGGAGGGAAATATGATGAAGAAAATATTCAGAGTCACTGGATGAAGTCAGACCTGAAGCCACCCTACCCTGAATTTTCAGCGATGTCAACAGATTCCCCTATTGGTTAAGCTTCTCTGAGCTAAGTTTTCCATTACCTGCAGCCCAGAGCATCCCAACAGTAAGTTCAGGGGCAGAGGCAGAACTCAAACCCATACCTGTCTGAACCATGCCTGGCTACCAAACCTCGTTACAACCTCAAACCTACAAAAGCAATGAGGTAGTGGCCAAATGATTCCACTGGACTTTCCTCTACGTTGCTTAATTTCTAGCTCCTCACTCAGGGAATAAAGGTCAGCTATTCAGCTGGAAGTATGAACTTCCAGGCCCTTTCAAGTCTGGAGCTAGGTCCCTTTTCTTCTGTAGCTTTTCCTCCTTACCGTCTCATTCATTCCATTTCCTTCTTCATCTTTTCCAGTATCATCTGAATCCAAGTCAGGCTTTTGTTTGGGGAAACAAAAAATAATTAAATAGTGTTAAAATAATCAATAAAAATAAAACAGATTTGGTGAAAAGGAAGAGAGTAAACTATTATGTCACTGGGGAAAATTTGAGGTCTGGATGTCAGTAGGCTGCGGTGAAGAAGAAAAAACCCTTTTGGACATATTTTATTCTATTCAATCTATTCAGCCAATATATATTGAACACTTATTCTGCACCAGACCCTTTACTGAGCTCTGGAAATACAAGAATGAGAAAAACTGATACTGTCTGCCTTTCTGGAGTTTATAGTCCTATCTTGAAGACAAACACTGATCAAGTAATTAAAATACATATGTATATATATATGCATATATATATAACTCCAGTCAATACCATGAAGGAGAAGTATGTAGTGAAAAGTTATTGCAAGATGGCAGTGGAACAATAAGCCAAGTTGACATAAGGTAAAATTATTGTAACTATTGTATTAGGGTTCTCTAGAGAACTAGAAACATACATATCTGTGCTTTACTGTCAGCTCACATGGTTGCAGAAGCTGAGAAGTCCCATGACCTGCCATCAGCAAGCTAGATAGAGATCCAGGAAGCACTGGTATAAACTCCAGTCCATCTGAAGGCCTCAGAGTCAGGAGCACTGCTGCTGCGAAACCCAGCCCAAGGGCAGAAGACTAAGTCTGAGCTTAAACAGTCAGGCAGAGGGAGAGAGAGGGTGAGGGAGAGAGACTGTGAACCTTCCTCACCTTTTTATTTTATTTGGACCCTCAACAGGTTGGTGAATGTCCACCCACATTGGGAAAGGTCATCTACTTTGCTCCATCCACAAATTCAAATGCTAATCTCTTCTACTAAGGCCCTTGTAGACACTCCCAGAAATAATGTTTAACCAGCTACATGGGCATTCTCTGACAAATTAACCCATGAAACAAGCCATCACAATTACCTTGCAAGAAACACAAGTGGCATCACCTGCCTTTTAGGGTACTGTCCAGTGCATTAGACATATACATATCCAGTGCGTTAGAAGAAAAACAGTTATAAGAAACCAGCCATGGACTATGGTTAGACTCCCATCTGTCTAGCTCTCTTATATAAGTATCAAGGAGCTTCCATGCATACATAATTAGAAAGCACTACAATATATGGGGAACCTGGAATCTTCTATTTGCCCAGCCATAAAGAATGACTTTATGACATTTGCCAGTAAATGGATGGATCTGGAGACTATCATGCTAAGTGAAACAAGCCAATCCCAAAAAAACAAAGGTCAAATGTTTTCCCTGATAATTGGAAGCTAATCTACAATAAGGGGGTGGGAGAATAGAAGTTCAGCAGAGTAGACAAAGGGGAGTGAAGGAAGGAGGGGGATAGGAAAAGGGAAGACAGTGGAATGAGTCTAAAGTAACTTTCCTATGTACGTATATGAATACACCCCAATGAATTTTAATATTGTATACATCCACAAGAAATTAATTTAAAAATAAAATAACTATGGGTAAATGACAGAAAGATCCATAGAAGGAAGGGAGCAGGGGTGGGGGAGGGAAGGAGAAGAGAACATACTGGGGACTGAATTAGAACAAGATATATTCCATGGTTTTATAATTATGTCAAAATGTATTCTACAGTCATGTAAAACTAAAAAGAACCATTAAAAAATGTGAAAATAGCATTTTTTTTAAAAGCAAGTTTCTCATTCTCACTTGACCAAGGACATTGTCAGCACTGATGTTGCCCATCAAGAAGAAATGGAGATTCTTATTTTGCTTTGTTTTAAACACTATAAAATTTCACACTAACACAAAAATTACTAAAATAACAATGCAAACTCACCTTCGCTATTCAACTAGGAAAACTAAAGGTTTCCAGTATAAAGAACAAAGTGCCCATGGACACCTCCCTTTGATCCCATTTCCTTTCCTAATATCCAATTGTCCTGAATGCAATGATTACCATCAGCATGGGTTTCTTTATACTTGCTATAAACATGAATAGTCCAAAAATATTGTTACATGGTTCTACACATTACATTAATAAAATCAGATTATGTACATTCTGCTACAACTTGCCCTTTCTGTTCATTGTTATGTAAGTGTGATCCATTTATATAAATGTATGAAGATTGCTTGGAAATTTTCACTTCTGCATAATATTCCATTATATTCACTCATTTTGTTGCTCATGAAAATTTAGCAAGTTTTCATTTGAATCCTTCTGTCCACAAAAATGGTATGTTTCTCCTCTTAAAATAAATAACTGGTTCTTAACTATATCTTTAAACTTGCTTTAAAAAACATTCTATGGAGGTTTGCCTCCACAGAATAAGCTGTTAACGAATATTCCAAAAGTCTAGCTCTGAACCTATATGCTTCATGTATTGCTTATGTGAGGATACTTGGTCTGAGTATAATGGAAATGGATCTGGGAAATACATCTCTATACTGATTTTTCTCTATGAAACCCTTAAATATTTATTTATTTTTTGCTATCACTTAAATTGCAATAGCATACAAGCATGATTACTCTGTAGATGAAAGTGAAAGAAAATGTTAGTTGCTTTTGTTCCTATGTGGATATAAAGAATGTCAGAAAAGGCTATCATTATTTGAATTCATGACATACCTTTCTTATAAAAGTGCTTTAAAACTATATAATTGAATTTATCCTGAAAGCTCTCCTGAGAAATAGAGATTCTTTTCACCCAATTTATTAAGTGACACTGAAGTTTGTTGGATCACCCCAGATCACACAGACTAGCTTTGATTCTTGCTCTAAAATGGTCTATACTCAACTTTACTGTCTCATACAGCTTTCATCTTTGATAGAATAGTTAAAGGCTATGTTATTATAAGTTCTAGCACTAAAAAGCTATTTCAGCAACTGAATTGACCAAGGCTCCAAATCCCCCTGGACAGTTTTATCAGTTATGGTCCATTTGGCTAGCAGTAAAAGAAACCCAGTGATCTTAACAATAGGGAAATTTATTATCTCACCGAGAAAGAAGTATAGAGGTACCTGATTCTGTGGCTCTCAGGGTTCGTGAGGAGGCAGGTTCTCTTTAACTCTGCCATGCCTTATCCTCAGGCTGGTCTCAACAGAGCTGCATTAGCTCCAGGTATCACAGCCCAGTACAACAGCATTCAGAGGAATAAGAGGCGTATATCCTTATAACTCTCTGAGGAATGTTCTTCAGAACCCATCTTATGCCCTTGGTCAGCAGGAGATGCCACTCTGTCACTGGTCAGAGCTGAGTCACATGCCCATCATTGAACCAGACATTAGCCAGGGGATGATATCCATGTCTCTGCCAGTCAGGCTGACCCCAAGGGCTGGGATTAGCTGCCCCTAAAACACATGACTGCATGGGGGAGGAGATATCTAAATCAGGGTTCTGTAGGAAGGGAAAAAAGGATAGGATTCAGTGTAGGCAAACCAACTGCACTCATCAGTCAGACCTTGGCAAACCCCAGGCTGTCCATTGTGAATAGATTCCAGAGACAAGGAAGTGAATTACAGCTTGGCTTCGTGACAGATTTTTACAAACTCCATGCCCAACACCCCCCAAACTCCCTGTAGACTTCTGATCCACAAAGTTAAGTCGGCAAAGCTGGTCATTAATATTGGGCTATTCATGACTTAAAATAAAGAATTTCTGCCTGGACATTAGAGTTGATTTATACTAAGAATGACTGTTATGCCTAGTCTAACCATAATCTGGTCTGAGGAGTTAAGTATATTGCTTCTAATGTTAAAAGACAGACTAATATTCAATATTTGCTTGAAGAATTCTCTAATGTTCAATGTAAATTTTAAAGTATATGGAATTAAGTTAAATCACTGGAACCACTTCCTTTCATTTTCCCTCTCTCCTGTTCCTCAAATAGAAATGGCTTCATTTCTTGGCCAGCTTGGCAAAAATAAATCCAACTTTAAGTAGGTAGTGGAGATGAACTTGAACATTAGCCCTTTTTTTGAGTGACAGCTAGGTATTTGCCAAATACTATAGATAGACACATGCAGATATCCTGCAGGAAACTTGCCTGATACAGAAGTTTTCATATACACTTCTTTTCACAGTCAAATGATCTTTAAAAAGTGGATTTTTAAAAGGATACCAATGTACCTGAAGATGCCAGTTTGTTTTAGATAGAAATGTAAAAGACTGCCTCAAGTTGAGTGAGGCAACTGTCAAAATATGAAGGCATCAAGAAAATCTGATCTTAGGCAGGTTTACTATAAAGTCTTCTCAACTGCTTTTATTACCACATTTAGTTGCTTGTTAACTAAACTACAACTGAGTCTTTAAATTGTAAGGGGCCTCCACAACTGCAAAAGTTTCCAATAAAAGGAGATCTCTGATCCCTAGGTGAGTCTTCCATCAATTTCTTCTAACCCTGTGACAAGCTCCCATAAGGCCCAGCTGCAGGCAGGATGTTATTGCCTCCTTCCCCAAGTGTCAAGAGTGTTTAAAGTTTATTTGAAAATACACACTGTCTCCTCACATTGCTTTAGCATCAGCTCCAGGACAGCTCTCTTTCCATCCTGAAACAACCGCTACCTGTCTTTCTTTCAAATAAAGGTTTATTCTCTTGACGAAGCCACGGTATTTTTCATATACATGGAAAGGAATGACTTTGGACTTAGAGAAATGAAACTCGTAGATTTCATCAATGTATGTGACAACTGGCAGTTTGAAGACTGTTAATTCACTTTCTTTTGCACTATTTGGAAAAGAGATGCCTGGTTGGAAATAAAAAAAGTCAAAGGCAGTTACTAGATTAGGCTCCACGAGATGAAGAACAAATATCCACAACCTCACACCACCTGCACTATGGTTTAAGCCATTTTACTGGTTAATTCCTATGACTCCTTTTGCATTCAACCATGGTTTCCTCCACCAACACCTTTCCAAAACGAAATCTTGTATCATTAGAGCGCAGTGGTAAGAGACATGCATGCCACAAGACCTTTGTGACAGTCACCTGTGGACGAGGGGGCTGGCATACAAGGTAGGTAGGAAGTGAAATGTGGTGGAGAAAGAAATCAGAAGGTGAAGAGAAAGCCCTGGAAGCTGAAATCTCTTCTCTTCATTCTATTTTCTCTTACCTTTTTCTACCTGTTTCTGTCCCCCTCTTGAGTCTCTGGAACACAGGAAAACACTTTACTGATAACGTCCCTTAGGTAAATGATAATGCATCATTTAATGTTTGCAGTTTGCTCTCTGCCACCTCCCACACCCACATCTCCATCTACTAAACACCAAAACCCAATAAATAGCTTCCTAGGCAGAGTGTCTCCTTCTCCCTCCTGGTTCCCACCCCGACAACTCCCCAGGGAGGATGAGAGCTGCCCATGGGGTCAAAGACTTTACACAGAAAGAGAAGCATTCTTGCTATAAAAAACTAAAAGAAGAAAAGTTCAAGAAGACCTTGAAAGGGAGGACAAGGATGTCAGGGGCCCTCTGGCTGGACCTCAATCAGTTTGAAGTTGAGGTTTGAGTGCAAGGCGTTGTCAGGAAATTTGAGAGGATAGGAAATAGCAAGCTCAAGGGAAACTGGGTTCACTCTAGAGCAAGTCTGACATGTAAGAGACATTAATAAATATTGAACTCATGAATTAAGAACAAGTGGAATGGAGGGGGAAATCCAAGTACAGTGAAATTACAAATTAGATCAACATGCATGTACTTAAAAGTTTGACAAAAATTTGAATTGCTTTTCATTAGCTTTGTTTGAATGACTGGAGTTCTTTCTTTGAAACTGCTCTGGCTTGGATTCCAGTTGCATTCACACCTTAATGGTGGGAAGTTAATGTCGTTGAGGAAATTTCTAAGCCAAAGTGAGAACTGGGTTTGAGGCTATTGGAGATGAGTAACTCAGTGACAGGACACTGTGCTTTCTACATGTACAGATGTCTCCCCAGGAAACCACAGGATTCTTACCATTTGAGCATGCTATTTTAGAGTGGTGGTGGTGAAAACAAAATGCCATCTTTCACAGGTACTAAACTAAGATGTAGCCTCTGGATGGAATGTGAGAAGGCGTAACACATCTGTGATGAAGCAGTGGGCTGAGGGTAGAAATAGTGACATGCATTTACACTTTCACAAACGTGCTTGAACATCTGGGTGCCAAGAGTCGTGCTAGATGCAAGGTCACCCAAGGAATGTGGGCACAGCATGAGAAGATCAGAAATTCTGAGTTAAATTAGGAAGGAGCATGGAAGTGCATTTCTACCCCTGGGAAGATGTAAGTTGATAATCAGATGAGGAAGACCTCTTATAAAATTAGCCACAGTGGGGTCAGAGCTTTCAATTTAACATCTCACTGAAGTCCCCCAGTGGGGGAGGTCATGTCACTGACCCTCCTTGTGGAAATGCTAACCCCTTGCTTTGTGGAAGCTCCTCTCTCCCAGATTCCTGATACAGGAAGGTTCTAATGGAAGCTGAATGTGATAGGACCCCATTCTTTTAGACACAATTGATAAGTCCAGAGAGTATGTGATGCAAAAAACCTGGCTACCGGAGGCTTTGTTTCCCATTATGTGAATACTTTTTCTGGGAGGAAAAACAAAAACAAAAACAAAAAGAGAAGCATTGAAGCTGGTGTGCAAAAAAAAAAAAAAAAAAAAGCAGGAGTGGCCTAGCAGGGCAAGAATCCCTGGTCCCTGCCAGGGTGCGTGCTTTCAGCTACTCTCAACTTTCTTCTGCAGACAATAAAATCTAATAAATTCCGTTTTTGTTTTTTTTTTTCCTTTGAGGTGAGGTCTTTTCAATAGTGATCAAAATATTTTGAAGTAACATACTTGAAAAGTTGAATGTGGTTTATGCAAACAAGCTAAAAACCTTAGCTAAATCAAAGAATTGTTTTGAGTCTTATAAAAATAGACTTTGGAAACCAAAGACTCTGGTCCCAAGCTCATCATTCATTAGGTGAGTAACTTTGGGTCACTGTCCTTGAAGTGTGGTTACCATACAACCTGTGAAAAGATAAGTACATGTTAATGACATATAATCAAATGAGATAACATTAAACACCATCGATGTAGATCACTCCATGAAAGGTGGTCATTGTTTATCAAGTGATGAACTCCAATTAGAAGAAGCAAGAAGCAAATGTTGCAAACATGCTGTTGCTGCACTAGAAGAAGGCAGCCCCAAAGATTAAGGGAGTCGAAGAACATTCCTCAGTCAGATGGGGAGAGAATTATGGCTGTGTTAAGTGAACTCTGAAATTTCAGAGCAAACTCAGCAGAATTATCTTGCCATAAGATATTACAGATGAAAGACCCAATAGAGCAAATATATTACTTTTTTATAGAGGTAATGCAAAATAATGTAATAGTATTTGGTGACCTGAGAAAGTGGAAGAAACAACACTTCCAGAGGTAGTTAACCCTTTTCTGAAAATTTCTGGGCTTCTTCAATGGTCTCAGGATATCAACTGAACACATTAATTAGACTGTGTCCGTTACTGATGTCTATGCATAATCCATAATCACAGAAGTTCTGCTTTTAGATTGCTGAGAACTTTACAAATAATCTTAACTATTAAATTATGCAAAGGGTTCTGGCAAATTGTTTTAGATGAAGAGTCTAGAGCTAAAATCGCATTTGTAATTCTCGGTTGTATATGAACCGAATGTCATACTCTTTGGATTAATGATCTACATTTCAAAATTTGGCAAGTGGCTCAGCCATTTGCAGAGGCTTTATAAAAGTATCATCACAATGTTTAACCAAAGTGTAAAAGATCATCTGGGACATCTCAGATTACTGCCAATTGAAAACCACAAGACTGATCTAAACAAAATTTCTAAAATGTCAACTTGAAATTCCAGAAGTCAAATACTCCACAGGAGATGGAAAATGAACAAGTAGACCTTTCTCCTTACCACACACGTCCCCTAACTGCTCCACATGACACAAACAAGCAAATGAAACACCTCCAAATATTGGAAATCACCTCCAGCCAAAATGCAGCTGTTGTCCTCTGGGTGGCTTTCTCTGAGCTTCCACTCTCCCACTGCCGCCTCCAAACCAGAGTAAAATTTTTCCCTGCATGGAGTGCCTGTGACACAGTGTTCATTACCTACTAGTGTGGCCCTTGTCCTAAGGTGTCATGGGCATTTAGGAAGTGTCTGTTCCTTACATGCAACTTCATGCAAAGTACTAAATTGCATTCACTGTGCCTTAAGACCTGGACTTAGGCTTAATAAATTTGTGGAATATTCGATTTTTCTCTCACAGGAAGGACATCAGCTCCCTACTGAGAAGTTCAGTATTGAGTTGGGTCATACTAAAAGAACCCCACCTTCATCAGGACCTTCAAATAAGTTTTCTTTGTGTGTGTGTGTGTGTGTGTGTGTGTGTGTGTGTGTGTGACTAGTGAAGATACCCAATAAGAAGATAGTGATGTTTTCAGGATAACTGATTCCCTCCAGTTACACAGAAGGAAAATCATTTAATTTAAAAAATAAGTTAGCCAGTTGAAGTGATAATTATGGAAGATGGCCTATGGCAGGCAAGGTGACTTTTCTGAGCTTAAGTGGAATGTCCCTCTTTAAGGCTTTTGGTCACTATTGAGGTAGTGCCTTGGATCCCTTTAATTGGACTATTACATTAGGGCTTTTAAGATATCCCAAAAGTCTGATTTAATTCAACAAAGAGAATGAAACTGCCTTGTACATATCCTAGAGTATTAAGAGATTTTTGTAAAACTGAAATTTCTAGACTAGTCTTAAAGATTCCAGATATATTCTATATGTGGAATCTATATATGTCAGATATCTTATTGTTCTTCAAAGTGTCAAGTACTCTGTCATAAACAGTTTTGGAGTCAGGTTTTCTTTTATATTTTTTTCCTCTTCTTCAATATTTTTTAATTAATTTTTTTATTTTTACAGAATGCATTTTGATTCATTGTACACAAATTCGGTACAACTTTTCATTTCTATAGTTGTACATGATATAGAGTCACACCATTCGTGTAATCATTCATGTATATAGGGTAATAATGTTTGTCTCATTCCACCATCTTTCCTTCCTCTGCCCCCTCTTCTCCCTTCACTTCCCTCTACACAATCTGATGTCCCTCTCTTCTTCCCTTATCCTCTCCCCCCGCATTATGTAGCAGTGTCCACTTATCAAAGAAAACATTCAACCTTTGTTTTTTTGGAATTGGCTTATTTCACATAGCATGATATTCTCCGACTCCATAAATTTACCTGCAAATGCCATAATTTATTCTTCTTTATGGCTGAGTAATATTCCATTGTGTATATATACCTCAGTTTCTTCATCCATTCATCTATTGAAGGGTTTCTAGCTTGGTTCCACAATCTAGCTATTCTGAATTGAGCTGCTATAAACATTGATATGGCTGCATCACTGTACTATGCTGATTTTAAGTCCTTTGGGTGTAAACCAAGGAGTGAAATAACTGGGTCAAATGGTGGTTCCATTCCAAGTTTTCTGAGGAATCTCCATACTGCTTTCCATCATGGCTGCACCAATTTGTAATCCCATCAGCAATGTATGAGTGTGCTTTTTTCCCCACATCCTCACTGACACCTATTATTGCTTCTATTCTTGATAATAGCCATTCTACTTGGGGTGAGTTGACATCTTAAGGTGGTTTTGATTTGCATTTCTCTAATTACTAGAGATGTTGAACACTTTTTCATATACTTGTTGATTGCTTATATATCTTCTTCTGTAAATTGTCTGCTCAGTTCTTTAGCCCATTTATTGATTGGGTTATTTGTATTTTTGGTGTTAAGTTTTTTAAATTCTTTATAAATTTTGGAGATTATTGCTCTATCTGAAGTGCGTGTGGAAAAGATTTTTGTCCTACTCTGTAGGCTCTCTTTTCACATTATTGATTGTTGTCTTTGCTGAGAAAAAGCTTTTTAGTTTGAATCCATCCCATTTATTGATTCCTGCTTTTATTTCTTGTGCTTTGGGAGTTTTGTTAACAAAGTCTGGTCCTAAGTCGACATGATGAAGATTTGAACCTACTTTTCCTTCTATTTGTAGCAGGGTCTCTTGTCTAATTCCTAGGTCCTTGATCCATTTTGAGTTGAGTTTTGTGCAGGGTGAGAGATAGGGATTTAATTTCATTTTGCTGCTTATGGGTTTCCAGTTTTCCCAGCACCATTCTCAATTGTATGTTTTTGGCATCTTTGTCTAGTATGAGATAACTATTTGTGTGGGTTTGTCTTTGTATCTTCTATTCTGTACCATTGGGTACCTATTTTGGTGCCAATACCATGCTATTTTTGTTACTTTTGCACTGTAGTACAGTTTAAGGTCTCGTATTGTGATACCACCTGCTAAGGATTGCTTTGGCTATTTTGGGTCTCATTCTTCCAAATGAATTTCATGATTGCTTTACCTATTTCTATGAGGTATGTTATTGGGATTTTAATTGGAATTGCATTGAATCTGTATAGCACTTTTGGTAGTCTGGCCATTTTGACAATATTAATTCTGCCTATCCAAGAACATGGAAAATCTTTGCATCTTCTAAGGTTTTCTTTAATTTCTTTCTTTAGTGTTCTGTAGTTTTCATTGTAGAGGTCTTTCACCTCTTTTGTTAGATTGATTCCCAAGTATTTTATTTATTTTTTTGAGGCTACTGTGAATGGAATAGTTTTCCTAATTTCAAAGGATTCATTACTTATGAATAGAAATGCCTTAGATTTATAAGTGTTGATTTTATATCCTGCTACTTTGCTGAATTCATTTAATAGTTCTAGAAGTTTTCTGGTGGAGTTTTTTGGATCCTCTAAATATAGAATCATGTCATTGCAAATAGTGATAGTTTGAGTACTTCTTTTCCTATTCATATCTCTTTAATTTCTCTGGTCTAATTGCTTTGGCTAGTGTTTCAAGGACGATGTTGAATAGAAGAGGTGAAAGAGGGCATCCCTGTCTCGTTTCAGTTTTCAGAGGGAATGCTTTCAGTTTTTCTCCATTTAGGATGATGTTGGCAGTGGACTTAGCATAGATAGTCTTCACAATGTTAAGGAGTGTTCCCACTATCCCTATTTTTTCTAGTGTTTTGAACATGAAGGGGTGCTATATTTTATCAAATGCTTTTTCTGCATCTATTAAAATAATCATGTGATTCTTAACTTTAAGTCTATTGATGTGTTGGATTACATTTATTGATTTCTGGATGTTGAAATCTGCATCCCTGGGATGAACCCCACTTGATCATGATGCACTATCTTTTTAATATGTTTTTGTGTTCGATTGGCCAGAATTTTGTAAAGAATTTTTGCATCTATATTCATCAGGGATCTTGGTCTGAAGTTTTCTTTCCTTGATGTGTCTTTGTCTCCTTTTGTTATCAGGGTGATACTAGCTTCATAAGTTAATTTGGAAGGGTTCCTTTCTTTTATATTTCTGGAGCACTTTGAGGAGTATTGGTATTAATTCTTCATTGAAGGTCCTGTAGAACTCAGCTAAGAATCCGTCTGGTCCTGCACTTTTCTTGTTTGGTAGGCCTTACATGGCTTCTTCTATTTCATTGCTTGAAATTGATCTGTCTAAATTGTATATGTCCTCCTGATTCAGTTTGGGAGATCATATGCCTCTAGAAATTTGTCAATGTCTTTGAGATTTTCTATTTTGTTGAAGTATAGATTTTCAAAATAGCTTCTAATTGTGTTATGTATTTCATTGGTGTCTGTTGTGATATTTCCTTTTTCATCATGGATTTTTGTAATTGGAGTTTTCTCTTCTTCGTTAATGTGGCTAAGGGTTTATCAATTTTATTTATTTTTTCAAAGAACTAACTTTTTGTTTTGTCAATTTTTTCAATTGTTTCTTTTGTTTCAATTTCATTGACTTCAGCTCTGATTTTAATTACTTCCTGTCTTCTACTATTTTTGGTGTTGATCTGTTTTTCTTTTTCTAGGGCTTTGAGATGTAAAGTTAGGTCATTTATTTGTTGACTTTTTATTCTTTTATTGAATGCACTCCATGTAAAGAACTTTTCTCTTAGTACTATTTTCATAGTGTACCAAAGATTTTGGTATGTTGTATCATTGTTCTTGTTTACCTCTAAGAATTTATCTCCTTCCTCATGTCTTCTGCGATCTATGCATCATTCAATAGTATCAGGTTTTCTTTTAAACCTATCATAGGATAAAACATATTGCAATCTACCTGAAAGAATGAACAGAAGAAAGATATTTGCTTCCTATTGAGATAGATTTTAGGCAATCATGGAGCTCTGATAAAATCAGGATTTCCAGAACCATGGTTTCTGGAGAAATAACTGAGTTATCTGAGTCTCACTCCACAGCTTTGGAGCAAGAAAGTTGCTCCTCCCTTTCTGGACTGGGAGAAAAAATTAAAGAGTAGTTTTCTCCTACCTTGGAATTTGTGACAGTGATTGTACATAGAGGACAGTGGTTCAGAGTGGGATAGGTAAACTGAAATGGGCCCATGGGGGAAGACCCTTAGTAAATGGATACCTCTGAAAACAAGACAAGTTACATCAAGTTTGCTTCTTTGGTTAAAGCTAAACAGAACATTCAATGTATGCTTATAAGAAATTAGACATATTATTCATTAAAATGTCACCAACCTAAGGAACTTAAATCGTGGGCCCACGAGTGACTAATGGCTAGACTGTTTGACCAAAGAGAAACATTCTGACTTCCAATGGGACCATGATCCCATTGGTAGTTGCCGTGGGACTTGATCACCTTAATAAGTAGTCATCAAGGGACTTGGTCACCATGAGATCTGATTTCTAAGGAAGTGTTTAAACATTTTCCAAACCTAACAATGGCTTATCTGGTTAGAATTCCACATATGATGTCCTAAAAATCATATATACAATCAGGGAACTCAAGCCTGGGTGTGTCACTTATCTTCTCTGATTGGCAAGGATTACCTACATGCCTTCCTTGCTGTCCTTAGATAAATCTTTGCCTGTGCCTTGCCTACTGATGTCTCTTGAAATTCTTTCTGTGACAATTGTCAAGAACCTGGATGGTGGTTCCAAATTAAGGTCCCCTTCTCTGAGGATCTCCTCAGATCTCCTCTGGTGACAAGACAGTCCCTTAAAATCCTGTGCTCAGCCTGAGTGCTACCCACTGTGGCCCTTTCCAGAGCGCATATCATAAATGTCTAGTAGAAACACTCACACTGAGGAAGGAAGTTCTTGGTTAATTTGTCATATTTGCTTCAAATAGTTTCACTGGTACATCAACTCACGTGGGAGTAAATACTGAACTGATGGTGTTGAGAATAAGTAGGCATTTGTGAAACTCTCAAAGGCAAAGCCCTAATTCTCAGCTACAAGGCAAACCAATATCACTCCTGGCAGAGCTAGTCAATTTTAGACTGTGAAATTATGGAGGAGGATTGGTCAGTTATGAATACAAAACACAACTGGAAATGACTTCTCTGGCAACCCCAACCCCCAGAATACAGCCAGAGACTAGAAAACAAAGGCAAAAGACTCCCGAAAAGACAAATGAAAAATCAAAGCCCTTGTGTATTCCTGGTACAAAGAAGCTTGCCTTTTCCTTAGATCTTACTGACACCTATTTTATAATCAAGATTTAAAAAACTGATCATCAGCAATATTTGGAACAGATACTAGTGGTAAGCACATTAATAGTCCCAATCACTGTTGATGACTGGGAAGGAAAGAAAATTAAAAACCTTTTTAAAAATTCCAAAATTGAAAGGCACCATGGTGTGAAAGTAAGAAGGATGAAGGCTCAAACCCTGAAGGCCTCACGGTCATAGGGACATAGCTGTATCACAGCCTGTTAGTTTCTATCCTGTGACCAGTAGACATATCAGTCATGAGTCTCAGTGAAAATCATTCTGTAATATTCTGTCCACTGTCTCATAGGTGGGAAAGGATACAATCATTTGAGAAAGAGGCCAGGGTAGGAGGGAGACTTGTCACTAGTACCTTTTAATCTTAGAACCATGCTGTCTTAGTCTGCTTGGGCTTTCATAAAAGAATACTGCAGACTGGGTGATTTCAAATGCAGAAACTGATTTTCTTACAGTTAGAGGCCAGAAGTGCAAGACAGAGGTGCCAAAAGAGCTGGTCTCTGATGAGGGCTTCCTTCTTGGCTTGCACATGGCCACCATTTCAATGCTTCTTCATATGGCCTTTCATCTGCACATGTGCACCCTTGGTGTCTTCCTTTTTCTAAGTGAGGACCCCAGTCTTATCAGATTAGGGCCCACCCTTATGACCTCAACTAACTTTAATGATCTCCTTAAAGTTCCTATCTTTACAGTCACACTGGGTATTTAAACACAGTCACACTGGGTATTTAAATTTCAATATATGGATTTGGGTTGTAAGGGATACAATTCAATCCACAATACAGATGAATACTTATTAAAATATAAATTTAAAAATAAAAAAGTAAATATCATCAGCTGCCTCACTTACTTTCAATTTACTGAGCATCTACTATGTACTGAGTACTTGGTAGTACTCTAAAAATTAATTGCAATAGCAGGAACTCCTAATAGAATAACAAAAATAACCACAAAGTTATTTTGGTGTTCAACTAAATTTCCTGGAAAATGAGCAGTGAGTTTCTAATGATGTTTCCAAGAAGTATCAAATGTAATACATAATTCTCCAAATATGGTATACAAGGCATCAAATACTGTCCTCTCTTTCCGTTCTCTTCTTTTATTCCTTTTTTTTAAAACTTTCTCAATTCTTCCTCTCCTCCTAATTTTTTGCCCATATTTTCAGTAACTTTTCTATGAAATCATTAATTTGATTGTTTCTGATAAGGATTCTTTATTCAAGAAGAGCAGTCTAGAGAGCAGGTCATGGTGACCCATCTGTAGTCCTGCTACTAGGAGGCTGAGATAGGAAGATCATTTGAGCCTAGGAGTTTTAGGCCATCCTGGGCAACATAGTGAGACCGCATCTCAAAAAAATAATATAAAAATAAAGGAAGAAGTAGCCTAGAAACAACTGAAAGTTCCAATTCAGGTTTGCTTATTTAAAAATATGTAGGGTTCAGGAAAAATTCTACATTTAACCTTTGTTGCTCAGGAGTAGAGGGTGACAAGGATTCTGGCTTCTACTAGGGATTTGTTTGCACCCCTTTCCCTTTCCTCCATCATTCATTTCTGAGTATCTGGATAAATCTTACCTACTTCTGTAGGTAAGACATTTCTATGTATGGAGGAGAGTATGATTTTGTGCACATGCTATTGTAGAAAAGGGCTGGAGATATGCAATTCTGGTTTGATTCGTTATTGTAAAGACTATGAGGCCAAGAAGTCAGAGCTGGTGGTGACGACTTTGAGGCCAGTCACTGAAAGCCCCGCCTTCCTGGCCATGGACCATGTCCCTAGTCATTCTGACATGAGGGGGATTCTTTGGCAGTTGAGGCAGTTGTCAAACTAGGCCTAGTCATTTCAAGATATTTAGAAGGAATACTTTTTCATCTTTGATTTTTCAGATAAGTTTCCTCTTTTAAATTTGTTTTACCAAACATCTGAAGCACACAGGGGAGGGCATAATCTCCGTTCTGCTACAATAAGCCGGCTGCATATGGAACAACCAGGGATGGGTTGTAAATCTCCTATAATTTACTGAAAGTACTGATGCGCAGCTTTATATTGGGTTTTTCTTATTCCTCTTCAAACCTCCTGGCATTTCTCTTATCAAGATTCAACAGCAGCAGCCTTGTAGCTCGGCTGCCTATTTGTGCTTTAGTACAAGACTGAGAAAACATTTTGCTGCTATAGATAACTTTCTAAAAAGTTAGATCCCTATTTAATGTGGAAAGTTCAAGATTTGCCAGCTTTAAATCGTCAGTTAAGCAATCATCGTGGAAATATATTTACTGAGGGGGAAAGACAAGATTGAAATGGGGAGCAGATGTCACCCAAATGGCCTTTGAAGTCACTTTTATAAGCAGGGCATTGAAATTAATGGCCATAAAATCGACTTGAGCAAGTCCCAGGCCAATGACCAGCTGCAGAGTCAACATACCTCCATGCTGACCACCTCTACCCTCTGTCCTTCCTATTCTACAAACAGCTCTCACACATAAAGATTTCCAATAATGTCAAAATGCCCAGGCTGATGGAGAATTCACTGGGATGAAAATAGTTACAGATTGAGGTCTAATTCCCAGTTTCCATTCTGGTCTCAGAATATTCCTCATCTGTTTAAAATTCTGACTGGCTGAAAGATAAATTCACCTTTTAAATTTGCCCAATAAACACAATGTTCTTGAGAGCTAAAATTTAGCAACATGAAGACTTTTGTGACTTCAAGGCTGTTTCAACCAGAGATGCTTATCTTGCAAAATGTCCACAGCTCTAATATGCACACTGTGCTTGACACCTAAAATTCCTACAGTAGGGGAGGCTGTCAATGTCAATGCTGAAGTGCTTATTTTGTGGCTTTACTAGTCAAGGATAGCATATGTCTCATCTTAATAGATGTCAGGGGAGGTGGGTGGCGTCGTAGAATTGTGGCGCCAGAGATCATCTGTCTAGTGATTCCAAACTGCAGCTCCACAGTTGGTTCCAGGCTGGCTGCAAAGGAGCTTGTTAAAAATACAATGTCATAGGTCCTGCCTCTGGGACATTGGAAGTGAACCTTAGGAGTTTAAAGTTTTGAAGGCTCCTTCAGTGATTACAATGTGCAATCAGAGTTGGGACCCAATACTGAGTCCGATCACTCATCTAATACGGCAATTCTGTTCTAACACCATTTACTCATCCAAATTACACTAAAACTTCCTGAGCTTGTGGGCACAACGGACATAGGGATAGACCCCTGAAAATATGTGTAACCGGTAAGAAAAGCATTAACAAAATAGTAATAGAAAAACACTAGCATGGTTTTTAAAATGCTAAATGTAAAAAAAAAAATCGAGAGAATGGAAAAAGAAAGGAAGGAGGGGAGGAAGGAAGGAAGGAAGGAAGGAAGGAAGGAAGGAAGGAAAGGATGAAGGAAGAAAGAAAGGGAGAGAGAGGGGGAAGAGGGGAGGAAAGAAAAGGAAGTTATTTTATGATAGTGTGAGAAAGGTTTACCAAGTTTTAAAAGTTACAAAGATCCGGAAGAAATGCACAATAAGCACTTCTAAGTAAGAATCCACGGTCAAGCTGAGCCCAAGGACCCTGGGCTGAAGACAAGGGAGTTGCCCTGTTTTCCATGACTTGCTGAGCTCAGCAGAGTGAGGCATGTTGCATTTAGTCACAATGCAAAACATCGAAGGGCTGGGGAAAGTCCTGAATGTCCAACATGATGAATATGTTAAACTGAAATTAGTCTAGGGGTAGCTGGCTGACTAGGAGTTAAGTCACTTTTAGTAACGTGTGTCACAGCATAACAACTTAAATCAATCTTCTAGACAACATTTCTTCCAAGTGTTTATTCTGCTTCTACTTGAACACTTCGGCCTGAAATAGCCCACTCAACTTTTAAAGAGCTGTAATAATTAAAAGCGCTTATGTATGTTGAGTAAAATTTGTCTTTCTGTAGTGCCTACCCATTAATCCATGTCCAATCATGCTTGCATCTGATAGAGAGCTGTTTAAATATTCAGAAATGGTAATCTTGATCCTTGTCACCTTCTTTTCACCAGGCTAAGCAATCCTGATTTAACATATGTTCCTCACATTGTCTCTGATGGCTCAAACTGCATTCCTTTAAAATGTTCAGGGTTCAAAATTATTGACTGTAATACTTCAAATTTGGCCAATGAATGTAGACACAGCTTCTGTGTCTATCACAATGTGAGACTATCAGCTTCTGTGAGCTAGACGCTGCATTTCTATGAGTGCAGAATAAGCTGGATAGGTTTTGACAGTCAAATTCTATCATGGCTCATGTAGCACTTGCAGTCACTGGTGCCTTTATCATTCAGAGTGCCTTCCAACCCTAGGGCACACCCTGGCCCTGGCTATGGAAAGGCCTCTGTGGCTACCTGACCATTGACTAAGGGAACTCTGCCTGGGCTCTCCTTTCAAGGTCCTGTGCACACCTTCCAAGGAAGCACCTGTTTGTGATTCTGAATCCTCCCTTGAAAATTATATCCTTTTTACTATATTACATATTATACTACTTATCTGATTTGGGGCTGGCATGTCCCTGGAAATATATTTTTCATATCCAGGAATAATAGTTCTCCTGAACTTTGCAGTGACCTCGAAGTTACTTTTTGGCAGGCCTCAGGATGCCCTCTCTGTTCACTAGAGGAACATGGACGAGCAAAACGCCCTATGCATATTTTTAGCATGCACTGTTAAAACACATCTCCACGTGCATATTTATAGAGGTGGTTTGAATACACAAATGTTGGATGATATTACATTCATTCCTGTAAAACTTTGCGCTGTTAGATTTGTCTATCATGTTGTAGTCCCCACGGTTCTGGACTATCATCTAATACATTTATTAATCTTTCAGGTCTTTATCATCTGACAATATGATTCTCCTGGCCAGTGATAGTCTTTCCTAAATCATTAATAAAAATTTTGGAGGAAAAAGATCAGCAGCATCCTCATGGGCACATCCCTAGAAACTTCTATCTATCTGACATTGATCCATGAAATCACTTTCTGGGCATTGTGCTTTCATAAGTTATGAACCTATAAAGTACCCAAATAAAAAACAAACTTACCAGTGAAATATATTAAAGGTCATGAAAAACTAAGGAAAGCCTAAGAAACTATCACAGATCAAAGAAGAAGAAGACATGACAGCTAAAGGCTGCATGGTATCCTGGATGAGATCCTGGAATAGAAAAAGAACAATAGCAGAAAGATTGGTGGAATTCAAAGTCTGTAGATTATTTAACATATTAAACCAATGTTACTTTCTTAGTTTTGATAAATAATCATGGTTATGTAACATGTTAACAATAGGGGAAATTGGGCAAAAGGTACATGGGATCTCTTGGTACTATCTTGCCCCTCTTAGGTAAATCTAAAATTATTTTTAAATACAGAGTTCAGAAAGTCTAAAAGGTACTTTCAAAGTGATATACACTCTAAATTTGCCACTTCCTAATTGTTTCACTATTATCTATGTACTTGAGGTTATTAACTTCTTTTTTTCTTTCCACACTTTTTATTAGTGCACTATAGTTGCACATATTGATGGAATTTGTTGTTACATACAATATATGTATACATATACATACACGTGCCCACATACACAATACACAATACAACAGCATAGTTTGGCCAATATCACTCCCCAGCCCTTCACCCTTTCCTCCCCTAGATCCTTTCTTCTACTGATCTCCCTTTGATTTTGAGGTTATTTACTTCTATGGTATCCCATACTCACGCTCTTCCCTCCAAATATCTAGCCGTTAAACACCAGCACACGACTTTCATTGCTAATGAGAAGAATGGTGAGAGTCTTCATGTATGCCTTCAACCATAGATAACCATTTTTTGTCAATTGATTACTGTAGGAGAATCTCATCCCTAATTTGCTTGTAAACAAAATGATTGCATGCCACTTTGGAGCTCTTTTGTATTTAATGAGCTTATTTTTAGAGCAGTTTTAGGGTCACAGCAAAATTGAACAGAAGGTACAAAGATATCCCATATATTGTCTTTCCCCACACATGTCTAGACTCCTCCATAAGTAACATCCCCCTCTAGAGTGCACATTTGTTATAACAGAGGGACCGATGTGGACACATTATGATCACACAAAGTTCATAATTTACATTAGAGTTCAGTCTTGGTGTTGAAAAGATCAACAACAGATCCTTGCAGGCATACACGCTGTGACTGGACCAATGTATGATGATGTGTACACACCATGATAGTATCTGCATCTACCAATACAGATGCTTTCCCTGCCCTAAAAATCCTCTGTACCCTACCTTCTCATCCTCACCCTCTCTAAACTCTTTGCAACCACTAGTCTACCATCTGCATGATTTTAGCTTTCCCAGAATGTCATAAAATTAGAAGCACACAGTACATAACCTTTCCAGAGTGGTTTCTTTCACTTGTGTGCATTTAAGCTTCTTCCATCTTTACCCATGGCTTGATAGCTCTTTCTTTTGACTACTGAGTGCACTGGAGGTATTGCAGTTTTATTCTGTTGGATCTCTTTTTGTGTGGAATGTCTGTCTGAATTTCTTCCATGGCTATATATTTTTTTAAGCAATCAGAGTTTTCTAAAACCTGTAGTAATTTAAGGAGCACTTTAAACACGAAAATTAAAAGAATCACTTTCCTCTTATAGTCCATACCAAAAACATATTCCTCTATTGTGCAAAACTGTTATATCATTAACTATCCCCCTAAAAACAATCACTCAAGGCATTGCTACCTAATCAATCACTTTCTGTCCTTTGTCAGCCGGAATCTGTGGTACTGACCATACCTAAGTTTCCCATGGTGACTGCAAAGTCCACCAATAGAGCCTGCAATTGCCTTTCTGAAATCAGACCTATTGTGTCTACAGCATTTTATTGACTAACTGGTCTAGTAACCCCAATAAAAAGTTTTAGACTGATCTGGTGTGATTTGTTCTTGATAAACTCTATACTTGTATATGAGCTTCTTCTAAAAGGTATGTGAGGTGACTTCCTTGTTTATTAGTTTGATTGTAAACTGTCTGAGACTCAGACAAATGTAAGAGAACTGCAGGAAATTGCTTCCTAATTGTCAGACTCCCACACTATGTTCAGGAAAACACAATCACAGGCTCACTTCAGAATTGCTTCTATTTACCTTCATTTTAATCAAAAGCAAGTAATTAAGAAATTTGCTCTCCGGAAGACTTCTAATAAGCAAATCTCCATTATCTTTCACCACATAATGTGAGCTGACTTTTCTTTTCTTAATGAATCTTGTAATGTGTATGTGGACGTGCATTAATCTAGCCATGACACAGCAGAGAAGAGGCCACTGAAGACAAGAACCAACAGACCTCCTCCCTCCACACACAAAAAGTGCAGGATGCAGCCTTTGTGGTCCAAGAGTTGAAGGGGACAAGAAAGTCTATGTCTCTTTCTAGTCGAAGGGACTAGGCATTGTTTATGTTTTCAATATAACCATATTACATGGACAGAAATGAAAATGTGGCAAATTGGATGACAACTTGAATGGTGGATTTTACAAATGATAATAGATAACATTTATTGTGCCAAACATTCTAGTATACACTTTAAATAAAACAACCCATTTAAAATAATGGGATTATTATCCCTTTTCTACAGACAAGAAAATTGATGTTCAAAGATATAAAATTGTCCTAGATAACCAGGGTGGTAAGCAGCTGTATTGATCTGTTTCTCATTACAGTAATGAACCACACGGGGAGTGCTAACTTTATAAAGAAAAGAGGCTCATAGTTTTGAAGGTGCCAGGACAAGGCACTGGCATTGTGTCAGCTCCGCTGAGGGCTCTCTTGGCTTCACTGCATCAAATGAAGTTGGGTAGGTGGGGCATAGGGCAGAACTTGTGTGGGAGGCAAAGAACAGATTGCAAGCAGGAAACCAGAGAGAGTCTGGGGTCTCAATCTCTTAAGAGGGCATACCTCCAAGTGGCCTAAGACCTCCTTCTAGGCTCCACCTCTGGAAGATCCTACACCATTTGGAAACGCTACACCATCACTGCATGGAGGCCAAACCCTTTAACATCTGGACCCTGGGGAACAAACCCCATCAGAACAAACCACAGCAGAAATCAAGTTGGGATCTGAACCCAGATTTGTGCAGTGCCAAAGTCTTCACTGTATCTTTATGTCCCTCTTTTTGGCTATGTATTCATCTGAACTACTGAACAATAATGTGGCGAATAATTTTTCTATAGTGAGAGCCACATGAAGTAGTTCTCCTATTCCTATCCCTAAAATCTTTCAAGAGCATATTTCAATACATATATAGGTATGTATCCTTAAATTATGTACTTGTGCTGCTATAATAACAATAATTATACTATAAAAGATACAAAAATTAGAAAAAAGTAAAATACTATACATTTAAATATATCCTAATATTTTCTTCTCTCAACCTTGTGGGTCACCTTATTTACCTTTGCTTACCCCTCAACACAGGGCTGCCCTTTGCCAGATGTAATAAGTTATATGTGATTTGGGTAAATTCTTATTTGATGACTTTGGACTAATATCTTTACATAAAGAGTTTTGATTTAAAATGTAATTAAAGTCACTGTGGGTGACATGAAAGGAGCATGACTCTTGGAGAAAATCAAAGGGTAAAAGCCAAACCTAATTTCAATTCTTCTGCATACCTCTGTCTTAAAACTTGTCTTTTCTTACAGCCTCCCTGGCCCCATGCACCATCTACACAGGAGTAGAAACAGCATCACTAACCAACAGGAGATGGGGTGGTCCTGAAGACTAACAAAAGATTCTGAATAGTAGAGAGCCTGGTGGTCACCAAAGGACTGTGTAACATTTCCTAACTCAGACCCATCACCCATTGTGTGGACTGACCATAGATTTGTACTAAAGGATTGAAATGTTAAGAGTTCAGGCAAAATCTAAAGTATTTTGCAAGTTTAAACTACCTTTTGCAAGTTTAAAAGTTTTTTTTTCAACAAGAATCATTTATATTGTTGCTAGGATGATGAAAGTTTGATTAGAACATGATGCAGACAGGACTTTCCCATCTTAAATTCCCTGCACATGTGAAGGGTGTTTTGCAAGGGTTTTTGCACCCTTAAATGAAGGGTGTTAAGCATTTGGCATAATTTGTCAAGGGAGAAAAGTATAGTAGGGGCAATTACTCTACAGAGGTTACCCTGGATGAACGAACGTACTTATAGTGACACAATTATGTGTTCTTTTGTGTCATTTTAATGCTATGGCTATCAAATGGTATTGGAATTCAAGAATGGTGTCTGCGATGGGTGTGGTTCGGAAGAAGAGCAATAACCACCAGGGGGCGCTCTGACCCACTTCTCTGACCAGAGCTATTCTCTTCTGATCTGTTGTTCTACATATTGCCAGTGCTTAGAGGATTCCATTCAAACAAGTCTATTTTTAAACGTAAACCTAATATATGCTGGCCAATTTTAAATTTATCTATATAAGTAAAATATGAAGTTTTTCTGTACTTCAGTTTTTAAAACTTGAGACAAGAATGTGAAGCAAAACTCAAATTTGATAAAACTTCAGGAGTAAAGAATAATGTAAAAGAATTCAACAAATTAATAAATTTGGAGCTTCTACATATGGCCCAAGTGAGCCATGGAATGCTTTAATCATCAAAAGTTAGAATTTAAAGTGGAGATACATAAACTTAATCCCCCTTAAGGATGATCTCCATCACAATGACTCAGCAGGGCAGGTGTCTGAATCTTCATGCAGAAATAATTGGAGGACTGTATGGGATGCATTGGGGTTTCAAATGAACTCTGTGTCTGTGTGCGTGCATGTGTGTGGTACTGGGGATTGAACCCCGGACCCTGCACATGCCAGACAAGCTTTCTACCCCTGAGCTAAGTTCCAAGCTACCCTGGGACTTTCAACTCTAAATTGCTGATTATTAATCGTTGGAGGTGCTTTGGGACAAAAAATCAAGATAGCTAAATCTTCTAGCATGTGGGGAAATGATTAGAATTAAAACACACTGAAAGAACCATTGTTACCACTTTGAAGGATTTCTCTGAAAAAAATCAGAACACTTGGGGATTCAAGATGGCGGGCTAGAGGAAGGCTGCATTCCTACTTGCTCCGTGGATTCCTACTTGCTTGGGATTCAAACAGCAGGAATATGGCTCTCAACGAGATTTTATATTCAAATCACATATAAGGGGTCCCCAGTCACCGCTCTGGAACCAACTCTGCTGGGCTGGGCTCGGCCCGGCCGCGGGCAGCTAACACCCGAGAGCGCCGGACCCCACAGCTTCACCGATCTGGGCCTGCACCAGCCAGCAAGTGAGTGGGGGTCCCAGTAGCGGCTTTAGAGTCACTGGCCAGGCTCTGGCACCAGCCAGCAAGTGAGGGTCCCCAAGTGAGTGCGGGTCCCCCAGCAGCGGCTTCGGAGTCACTGACCAGGCTCCAGTGCCAGCCTGCAAGTGAGCACAGGACTCCAGTAGCTGCTGGGAAATCACCATCCCTAGGCCAGGTTCAGGCCTGACCCCCAGGCAGCCTCAGCTGTGAACACTTACCCACCAAGCCATCAGGCCACCATATCCAGCTCCAAACCCAGGCCTGCACCCTGTTCCTGGTCTACTCTCAGGCAGGTACCCACGCTGTCGCAGACCATCTAACAACAGCAGGTTATCTTAGCCCACAAACATTGATTATCCCTGACTTGGAGGCAGTGGGACAGCATCCTTCTTGGGACACAGCATTACCAAGTGCCTGACAGGCATCAGACTACTGATCAACAGGAGGTTTGAATAGTACAATATAATTTAACGGCAGAACTTCCTTCCTCTTTTTTTTTTGTCTAAATAGTAATATTACAATTATTCCTAATATACTTACTACATTCCCACTTCTGTCCTATTAATACCCTTATCATTCTATCATGCTCTAATATAGCAGTGTCCTTGGAGATCCATTCTCTTTTCTCATGCTAAAAACTTTTTTCCTCTAATTCCGCTCTCACTATTCCTATGACATAGTAACTCTATAGACTCACTTCCTATTTCATTAACATTATATTCTAAACCACGCAGCATTTTCTTTTTCCACTATTTGAAATTGAGGTCCTTATTGTAAACCTATCGATTATGCAGTAGATAATTTGCACTCATTTCTGTATACTATAACGCAGTTTATATCTAAATAGTTCTATATGGTTTAAGGACACATATTGTTTGTATGGGGTACTGCAAATAATAATCTCTTCAAAGTGAGGTATTGGAAATCTGCAGGGACACTATAAGTCTTTACAGGGAAACTGCAAACCCTTAGACTCGCACTTCTAGAGGGGAAGGTACACAAACAACATGAGAAAGCACGGGAAGAAAGTGTCCCAAACAAACCTAGACGATATATCAAGAGAACCCAAAGATAGCATGGTAGAAGGAATGACAGAAAGAGAGTTCAGAATGTTCATAATTAAAATGATCCGAGAAGAGAATGATGTGACGAGAGAGCAAAGTCAGGCTATGAATAATCAGCTAATAGAGCAATTGCAG
This sequence comes from Glaucomys volans, assembly GCA_020662805.1. Classification (NCBI taxonomy): domain Eukaryota; kingdom Metazoa; phylum Chordata; class Mammalia; order Rodentia; family Sciuridae; genus Glaucomys; species Glaucomys volans. Next base: position 298,384 of record JAJEJO010000155.1, on the reverse strand, counting down.
GAAGCAAAAAATCATTTCAATAAAGAGATAGAAGTTCTAAGAAAAAAACAAACAGAAATCTTTGAAGGAAACAAGGAAATGACGGAAACAATAAACCAAGATAAAAACTCAATAGAAAGCATAATCAACAGAATAGATCACCTGGAAGACAACCTCAGACAATGAATACAAAATATTTAATCTTGAAAACAAAGTCAAACAAACAGAGAAGATGGTAAGGAACCATGAACGAAACCTCCAAGAAATATGGGACATCATGAAAAGACCAAATTTAAGAGTTATTGGGATTGAGGAAGGCACAGAGATACAAACCAAGGGAATGAATAATCTGTTCAACGAAATAATATCAGATAATTTCCCAAATATGACAAATGAGATGGAAAATCAATTACAAGAGGCTTATAGGACACAAAATGCACAGAATTACAACAGATCCACACCAGGGCACATTATAATGAAAATACCTAACATACAAAACAAAGATAGAATTTTAAAAGCAGCGAGAGAAAAGCATCAGATTACCTACAGGGGGAAACCAATACGGATATTAGCAGATTTCTCAGCCCAGACCCTAAAAGCAAGAAGGGCCTGAACAACATATTTCAAGCTCTGAAAGAAAACGGATGCCAACCAAGAATCTTATACCCAGCAAAACTTACCTTCAGATTTGATGATGAAATAAAATCCTTCCATGATAAACAAAAGCTTAAAGAATTCACAAAGAGAAAGCCTACCCTACAGAACATTCTCAGCAAAATATTCCAAGAGGAAGATATGAAAAATAACAATGTTAGTCAACATGGGGAGGAATTACCCTAAAGAAAAAGCCAATCAAAGGAGAAACAAAGTTAAGTTAAAAGCCCAAAAAAAGCTAAAACGACAGGAAATACAAGTCATATCTCAGTAATAACCCTGAATGTATATGACTTAAACTCATCAATCAAAAGACACAGACTGGCAGACTGGATTAAAAAGAAAGACCCAACAATATGCTGCCTTCAAGAGACTCATCTCATAGAAAAACATGCCCACAGACTAAAGATGAAAGGTTGGGAAAAAGCATACCATGCACATGGACTGAGTAAAAATGCAGGGGTTTCCATCCTCATTTCAGATAAAGCAGACTTCAAGCCAAAGTTAGTCAGAAGGGATAAAGAAGGACATTTCATACTGCTTAAAGGAAGTATAAATCAGCAAGACATAACAATCATAAATATGTATTCACCAAACAATGGTGTATCCATGTACATCAATCAGATCCTTCTCAATTTCAGGAACCAAATAGACCAAAACACAATAATACTGGGGGACTTTAACACACCTCTCTCACCATTGGACAGATCTTCCAAGCAAAAATTGAACAAAGA
>JAJEJO010000155.1:236430-296617 GCA_020662805.1 Glaucomys volans | reverse complement strand
AGAAGAAGTCATCAAAAGCCTACCAACAAAGAAAAGTCCAGGACCGGGTGGATTCACAGCCAAGTTCTACAAGACCTTCAAAGAAGAGCTCATTCCAATACTCCTCAAAGTATTTCATGAAATAGAGAAGGAGGGAACCCTTCCCAACTCATTGTATGAAGCTAATATCACTCTGATACCAAAACCAGAGAAGGACACATCGAGGAAAGAAAATTTCAGACCAATATTCCTAATGAACATAGATGCAAAAATTCTTAACAAAATTTTAGCAAATCGCATACAAAAGCATATTAAAAAGATAGTGCACCGTGATCAAGTGGGTTTCATCCCGGGGATGCAAGGTTGGTTCAACATCTGGAAATCAATAAATGTAATTCACCACATCAATAGACTTAAAGTCAAGAACCCCATGATTATTTCAATACATGCAGGGAAAGCATTTGATAAAATACAGCACCCCTTCATGCTCAAAACACTAGAAAAAATAAGGATAGTGGGGACATTCCTTAACATTGTAAAGGCTATCTATGCTAAGACCACAGCTAACATCATTCTAAATGGAGAAAAATTGAAAGCATTCCCCCTGAGAACTGGAACAAGGCAGGGATGCCCTCTTTTGCCACTACTATTCAACATTGTTCTTGAATCTCTAGCCAGAGCAATTAGACAGACCAAAGAAATTAGAGGAATACGAATAGGTAAAGAAGAGATCAAACTATCCCTATTTGCAGATGACATGATTCTCTATTTAGAAGATCCTAAGAATTCCACCAGAAAACTTCTGGAACTCATTAATGAATTCAGTAAAGTAGCAGGATATAAAATCAAAGCTCATAAATCTAATGCATTTTTATTCGGAAGTGATGCATCCTCTGAGAGAGAAATTAGGAAAACTACTCCATTCACAATAACCTCAAAAAAAAATAAAATACTTGGGAAACAATCTAACAAAAGATGTGAAAGACCTCTACAATGAGAACTACAGAACACTAAAGAAAGAAGTTAAAGAGCATCTGAGAAGATGGAAGGATCTCCCATGTTCTTGGATAGGCAGAATTAATATTGTCAAAATGGCCATACTACCAAAAGCACTATACAAATTCAATGCAATTCCAATTAAAATCCCAATGACAGACCTCATAGAAATAGAGCAAGCAATAATGAAATTCATTTGGAGGAATAAGAGACTCAGAATAGCTAAAGCAGTTCTTAGCAAGAAAAGCGAAGCAGGGGGTATCACAAAACCAGACCTTCAACTGTATTACAGAGCAATAGTAAGGAAAACAGCATGGTACTGGCACCAAAATAGACAGGTAGATCAATGGTACAGAATAGAGGACACAGAGACAAACGCACATAAACACAGGTATCTCATACTTGACAAAGGAGCCAAAAACACACAATGAAGAAAAGATAGCCTCTTCAACAAATGGTGCTGGGAAAACTGGAAATCCATATGCAGCAAAATGAAACTAAAACCATATCTCTCGCCCTGTACAAAACTCAACTCAAAGTGGTTCAAGGACCTAGGAATTAGACCAGAGACTCTGAACCTAATAGAAGAGAAAATAGGTCCAAATCTTCATCACATTGGCCTAGGACCAGATTTCCTTAATATGACTCCCAAAGCGCAAGAAATAAAAGCACGAATCAATGATTGGGATAGAGTCAAACTCAAAAGCTTTTTCTCAGCAACGGAAACAATCAGCAATGTGAAGAGAGAGCCTTCAGAGTGGGAGAAAATCTTTGCCACACACACTTCAGATAGAGCACTAATCTCCAGAATCTACCAAGTACTCAAAAATCTTTACACTAAGAACACTAATAACCCAATCAATAAATGGGCGAAGGAAATGAACAGACACTTTACAGAGGAAGATCTACAAGCAATCAACAGATTCATGAAAAAATGTTCAACATCCCTTGTTATAAGAGAAATGCAAATCAAACCACCTTAAGATTTCATCTTACCCCAATTAGAATGTCTCTTATTAAGAATACAGGCAACAACAGGTGTTGGCGAGGATGTGGGGAAAAGGGTACACTCATGCATTGCTGGTGGAGTGCAAGTTGGTGCAGCCACTCTGGAAAGCAGTGTGGAGATTCCTTAGGAAGCCCCGAATGGATCCACCATTTGACCCAGCTATCCCACTCCTTGGCCTATACCCAATGGACTTAAAATCAGATTACTACAGTGATGCAGCCACATCAATGTTCATAGCTGCTCAATTCACAATAGCTGGATTGTGGAACCAACCTCGATGCCCTTCAATAGATGAATGGATAAAGAAACTGTGATATATATTCACAATGGAGTATTATTCAGTCATAAAGAAGAATAAAATTATGGCATTTGTAGTAAATGGATGATGTTGGAGACGGTTATGCTAAGTGAGATCAGTCAATCCCAAAAATCCAAAGGCCAAATGGTCTCTCTGATAAGTGAATGATGATGAATTATGCGGGGGGGAAGGGTGGCTAGAATGGAGGAACGATGGATAGCATGGAGGGAAGGGAGGGGTGGGGTCAGGGTGAGGGGTTAAGAATAATAACAATGTGTGACAGACATCATTGCCCTGTACATGTATGAATGCACAGATGGTGTGACTCAACTTTGTGTACAACCAGTGAAACAATAGCTGTACTCCATTTGTGTTCAATGAATCAATAAGTAAAATAAATAAATAAATAAATAAATAAATAAATAAATAAACAAATAAATCAGAACACTTTCTGAAGAAGTGTTTTTTTCAGTGGAGTATAACATTTAGGCACTCAGTGCTGACTGTCTTACTCAACACAGGCCTTATTAGCCATTTGCTATCTGCAAGACAAAGAACATGTAGTCCCTGGTAGGTACAACAGACCATAATTATGAGCACAGACAGACTGCCTCCAACTTGGGGAAACAAAATTGCTTTGACAGGAGTCAGCATCTCAAATAGTTCTAATGCTTAAACTTCAAGAGGAAACTCCTTATTTGGTCAACTTAGCTCCACTGATCTTATAGCTAAATAAGCCACAACAGAAAACACAGCTCCAGCTAGGCAGGTCTACCCACAGTTTATTACCACTCCCAAACCTTTGCCCTCATTAAACCCACTACTGACGTGCCTCCCTGACTTTTACCCAGCAGTTACCATTCATCAAGAACTTTGTCAATTGCCCCCTCTCCTTAATCAGTTCTGTTTACAGTAATTTCTCTCTTCTCCAAATTCACTTATCCAATCAACAAATATTTATTGAGCACCTACTGTGTGCCCAGCACTGTTATGGTTGCTGTGGATATGGTTTTGATCAAGACACATAAATACCCTGTCTTTGCTGAACTTAAAATATAATGGGGAGACCACAATATCAACAACAAATACATATATATACATATACACAAAAAAGATTTAATATTTATATTTATATAGCATGACTTTAGGAAATAGTGCTGAGGAAATATAAAGCTGAGGCAGGAGAATCTGTACTATCCACTGTGTGCCACTCACTTCCGATGTAACACTTTGTATTCTGCATTAACTTTTGATCTGTGACTGTTTTGCAAGAGCCTTAAGGGAGAGATGTACTGTCTTTGTATCATCTGCAATGCCTAGCTCAAGTCTTACAACAGATGTTAAGTGAACATTTGTTGAATTTCCTCAATTAAATGAGATCTATTTGCCAGTATCATGAAGAGGGATTTGATCTGATGCTGATTAATGGGCTGGCTTAGAATCCACATAGAAATGAGAAGCTTTGGGAATGGTTTGCAGCTGTCATAATGTCAGATACTGATTCAGGTTACATAAATTTTGTTTGGAAACACCCATAGATTCCATCAATGCAATGCTTGCTGTAACTACACTGTGGTTCTTAAGTTGCGATGTCCATACTTTCTCCATTTTTCTGGAACCCTCCTGAATCCAGAGATTTTTATTCTCTTCAAAATAAAATTTGATTTGATAACTTTTATTTTATATTGAAGAATTCTTCATATTAATAAATTAACAAATCATGGGGAAAAACAACTCCAAGTGAAATGGTCTGTGCAGGTGTCCCTTCTCTGTAATGCCTCCCACGTACTCACAGCACCAAAATCTGAATGGCTTATTCTCTATGCCATCTTGGCTCAGTGGCCAAGTTATACTTTACAGTGTCAGCCAGCCAAATATGTTTGGGTGTCCTTAGTCAGGTCTGTCCTGGATGAAGGATGCAGAAATGTACGCGGTGATGGAATGGTGCACTTGCCCTGGGGTATGGTGACCTGTCAGATGCACACTGTGCTGACTTTATCAGCAGGTTTCACTGCCTTGCATCTCATCATACTTGAGGAAGTAGAGGCGCCTTCTGAGATGACCTCACATGTGGCTGTAGAGAACAGAATGTGTGATCTGGAGTCAGACAAATGGGGATCAAGTCCTAATTCTGCCACTCACTGGCCTGGGGACCTTGTCCAGGTGCTCCATCTCTCTGAATTTGAGTTTCCTTGTTGCAAAATGAGAATGATAAGCTCTACCTTTGAGAGTTGTGGTGAGTATTAAACATGATTAGATAGATATACATGTGCCTCATATTTATACAGGTAGCTCTCATTATATTGTATCATTATCTCGTTATATTTTTACCATTATCCCTCGGTTATAATCACCTTGTGCTGAGCACTAAAATAGGAATTTGATTGACACCTCCCAAGATTAGATGAGGGAAGAGAAACATGAGCAGACAATTCCAACGAGTAAGCAGGAAGTAGTGAGGGCAATGATGGACACACGTCTGGTATATTCTGTGAGCTTGGAGCAAGAATATCCAGCTCATGGGCTGTGAGAAGCTTCCCAGTGAATATCACTCAGGAAGTCAGAAAGGGCAAATGGAAGTTCAGGAAAGAGGAGAGTGCAGGGGCTGTTTAGGTACAGGGAACAGTATGAGTAAAAGCATGGAAACAAGCCACAAAATGGCCATTTAATGCTGCCACCTACAAGTCCAAGGCACAGAGGGGTAAACATGGAGAGAGAAGCTGGAGTGATAAGCAGGAAGCTGCTCCTGGGGTTGAGTAGTGGACTGTGTCATGGTGAAGATCTTGAAAACTGCCCTGAAGAAAATCGGTAGAAAATGCAATTAAAGAACTTAACAAATTGACATGGCTATATTTGAACAAAATATATCACACAGGTGGCTAGGCAGAAAAAGGACTGGATGAATATATTAGGAAGTGGAGAGATACTTAAAATAAGATTTTGAACTGGGGCATGAGTGGAAGGACAAATTCAAGAATCAATAGGCAATTAGGGAGGGCTTGATATAGAAAGGAGAACGTCCAGGAGAACCCACAGGCTTCTATCTAGAGGGATGAAGTAGAATGAGTAGAGAAAGTCTGGCAAAATTGTGAGACCCTAATAGGGGTCGAACATTTGTCCTCCAGGATTCTGAAATACCTGTAATGATGAATAACGGAAGATAGGGATTTTGTGAATTAGAATGACATTAGGGCTCCATAAGCAACAGCTGCCAGGGACAGCCTAGTGGTATCAACCTCCCCAAAGTATAGGATTTACAAGGCTAATGCATGCCTGTGTGCCTGGCAACCGGGTGCCTGGGAACACAACCCTCTCTTCCTTCCACCTGTGGTGCACACACTATGGGAAAGCGATAGCCTGGACGAAAAGGATGGAGGGGCAATTTTGTACCAGGAGCAGAGCAGGCTTCAGCCAAGACATAAGGGAGGAAGCAACATTCTATGAAGAGAGCTTAAGGACTCAGAGGTTTTGTTAATGGTGGCACAAGATCTTCCCTCACCCCTAGACCTGTCATTTCCCATCCCACCTTCAGTGATGTCAATATTAAGTGCTCTCTAATTTATTATCGCTTCCCCTCTTAGCAGAGCAGACTATTAACTGTTCTGACCTCCACAGCCACGTGTTCCTCCTCACTGATGCAGTAATCGATGCCCAGAAAATATCTTTCTCCTGAGAAGTTTCAAGCACCTCGGAACTCATCACAGTGGATGAGCAGCTTAAACTGCTCCTGGAGCTTGTGTGGTTAAAATAGCGAGTGTCAAGGGTCTGCAGTCAGGATTGATTCCTCTGATGGGGCCAGGAACAGCTGTGACACAGACCCTCGGGGGCATATCTTACTGCTACTTAAGTCATTTGCAGAGGGGGTTACTTGATGCATCTGACCTGCCCACACTAAACAACACAAAACCAGCTGGGTCTTTCTAAGGATTTCCATTACTTTGTAGCATTGCAAGCAGACTCATTAATAGTTCTGAACTTCTGACTTTAAAATCCATTCTTAACTGAAGATGGGTCTGAATGCTCTGATTTGGTTCATGAAATATTTAGTAGAGACACTTGTAGAAGCCATTGAGAGGTCATGTAAATTGAGGGAGGAGTTCTATCCTCAGTTACATGTGAATTCAAAGCCATTCATATATAGCTGTAAAAACAAAACTGAGTTCTCTTTGTCCTCTTAGGGCAGGAAATGCTGCCCTTTCCCACTCTTCTAACAAACATTTCTACTGAAATGTTTTACTCAACGACAGAGGTTATTGAAAACATGAGCAGTATAGAAACCAAAACTAGATTCGTTAGATTTACAATTCTGGGGAATTGAATGTGTTTACAAGAATACTTTTAAGAAAATTCATTCTAAATAACACAGACAAGGACAAAGACAAATCCACAGTTTGATTCCTGGCCTATCATTCTTGCAAAAGACCCCAGCCACCATGTTGGGTCCTCCTCCTCAATCCTCTGATTCCCTTCATAGCTGTGTTAGGGAAATAAAGAGTTAATTCTTGGTTACAACTAACAGAAACCCTGACAAGCATGCAGGCACTGTGACTATCCTAGTTGGGGAAATTATTTTGGTGAACAGTGGCCCCACGAGCCTTGTAAAAGTGTCAGTGAGAAGTGTCATACCATCAGCAATGGGCTGTTTATCCTGGAAATGCAGAATCCAAGTCAAAAAGATTGCTGTCATTTTAGAAAGTCTGGGTTAGAACAGAATATACTTTCCATGAGTATTGTTTTCTGGCTGCTTTTTGGCATAAATTTTAGGGCAAAAATGTTTGAGGCTAGAGACAAGAAATGGAAAAAAGAAAAACCTCATGGAACAGCAGTTTCAAGGATACAGTCACTTCTTGGTAGAAAATATGAGAGAGGATACTGATGACTTATTTAAACAGAACGATTCAAGTTGGATTCTGGGATTTGACAAAATCTATGCTAAGCACATTTGCAAATAGAAGATATGAAAACCATTCGCATTTTTGCCTTAGTTTTTTAGAATTGAGGACTTGCTTGTCAAAAGAACACAAGTTTGTGAATGCTCATACCCAATTAAGGATATGCTGACAATTATATTCCAATAACATTGTAATTTAATTTTCCACTGCTATGTGCATTGCAAAAAAAAAAACTACAATGGTTTTTACTATCTGTTTATTATGACAAAAGTCTACAAATTCAGGTATGATCTTACAGAATTCAGGGTTTGTAGGTTGTTGGGTTCAGCAATGTACAACCCTTGGAGAAATGAAAAGTTCCATTCAGAACTAAGTTTTTGTGGCCTCTCAATTCTGGCATAGAATGGAAAGTAACAGGTGACCAGTGTTCCTCTCTTCACCAGCTCAACTTGGCTAGGTGGGAGATATTAACTAAACTATGGTAGCTATGGAATGAAGCACCAGTTTTCTATGCCTCTTTAGAGTTATATTTATGTATTGAGGTTGAAAGCCTGCCTTTTTTAAAACATAAAGAACTGGTATTTATTTTATTTTAATCAAACTCAACATTCATTGGCTATTTTCTGTGAACCAAGTAAGGTATAATTTGCATACTAATGGATTAGACTAGATTAGCACACCAAGATGTTGATCCATGGGATACTAGTAGTGTATGAGACAGGAACATTGCATATGATGTTAAAAATAGAATGACAAATATTATCTAAGTCATAAAAGTTATTTTTGTGGGTGTGTATAAGAAAAATACCAAATGCTGCCAGAGGTGTTGGCACACTCCTGTAATCCCAGTGTCTCAGGAGGCTTAGGCAGGAGGATTGCAAGTTCAGGCCAACCTGGACAAAGTAGGAAGACCTTGTCTCCGAATAAAAAGGGCTGGGGGTATGGCTTAGTGCTAAAGCACCCCTGGGTTCATTTCCCAGTTACCCCTACCACCATCAAAGAAAAATACTAAATGCAGTTTTTTGTTTTGTTTTGTTTTGGTACTGGGAATTGAACCCAGGGGCACTTGACCACTGAGCCACATCCCCAGCCCTATTTGTATTTTTTTTTAGAGACAGGGTCTCACTGAGTTGCTTAGGGCCTTGCTAAGTTGCTGAGGCTGGCTTTGAACTTGTGATCCTCCTGCCTCAGCCACCCAAGTGCTGGGATTACAGGCGTGTGCCACCGCGCCCAGCCTAAATGTAGTTTTATGATCACATTGTTTTATGGTAATCCTCCTATAAGAAATGGTATCCTGATCCCTGAAAAATAGGAAATCCTATAAAAGATCCCTTGTTGCAAAATGCAGGATCTCTTGATGCATAGGCAGCATTTGCTATGTTAAAAACTATATTAGCTATTCCATACTGGTCACTTGCTGGTCTTTCTATGTCAGTTTTCTTCAAATTTTTCTTGTTCACATGTTCCCTAAAATAAATATAAAAACCTAGATACCACTCTATATAGTCACAGACTAAATTACTTCAATATTAGTTTGAATAGTTGCAAGAACACAATTTCCAGCACATTATAAATATTCACATTTATTAATAGCAAGTGTTTCACTGTATTTGTAGATAAATACAATGGAATCTAAATATCAAAATGATTTGATACCCATAGAGGTTGGATAAAAGAAATACAAAAAGATAGGCAGAAAGGAGACTAAAGGAAGGACAAGGAAAATATAACTTTACACTGGAAGCCTTGTGCTAAAGTTCTTCATACCTTTGCTTCAGAGCCAGTGTTCCTCCCACGCCTGTCATTCCCCAAGCCAGCTCCCTCTTACAGGCCTGTCACTCCCAAATTTCTTGGAAATCTATAAATCTTCATTCACACTCTTAATGTTACTGGAAGTTTATACACTTATGAAAATTGCCCTGTGTGCTGTTAATTAGCCCACTAATATGTACATTTTTAGAATAGATTGAGCAAGGGGAAATATGAAATTTATACTATAGGATACTTCCCCAGAAACTACAATATGGGGTACTTTCCCAATATTATCTATCAGATCATAGAAAGACATTAACCTAAGGATCCTGAGATCTTCGAGACCACCATTAACCATCTTGTGATCACAATGTCAGCCCATATACTTTTCTGTGCCCACCCCTCACCAATTTTCCTTTAAAAGAAGAGCCTGAGTGGACTGGGATTGTGGCTCAGTGGTAGACTGTCTAGCATGTGTGAGGCACTGGATTTGATCCTCAGCAGCACATAAAAACAAATAAATAAAATAAAGGCACTGTGTCCATCCACAACTAAAACACGTGCATATATTTGTGATCCTGATTACTCAAAACGTGTCTTACACTCGAGATTGTCTTCATTCTTCCTTGAATGTGTATTCCTTGATTTCCTAAATAAATCTCAGTGCCTCATGATCTGACACATCTAGAAATTCTTCTCTACAGCATTTGTCAAAGACCCCATTGTCCTGAATTGAGGAAGTCCCCGCTCCAGGACCTCCTCAGACCTCCCTGGTGACACCTACCGTTGCCTATCTCAAAGATATATGAACATGCTCTTTGAAGACTGGATGTTTTACATAATACACTGCTTCTGTGAAGTTTTTCCATTCCATTTCCCTCACAAAATTTTACCCTAATGTAGTACAGTGTTATAACTGAAAACATTTGATTGATCAACTTATATTGCTCTGTTACAAATATATTTTGAAACTGTAAATACTGGAGGACAAAAATTATTTCTTTTTTTAAAGTATGAAACCCTAAATATTAAGTTATTTTTCTGTATTGTGTATTCTTAACAGTTATTAGTTATACATGGTTGACTGGAGATATAACTATATTTCAAGTTTTGAAATGTAATTTGAAATGTAAAATGCTACTGAGAAACCACCTCTCAATGCAATAGATTTTTTTCTTGGTTCACCTAAGTTTGGGTGAATATTGTTTAATGCTGATATAAATATCAGTTCAATCTGAATGATCTTTTAATTCACATAAGTGCTGAGGAATCATTCAGCAGAAATAGATGAAGTTTAGTTATAATAGTTACTTAGCTTTTAATCTCCCAAATTGGATACAAAAATTATGCAAAGATCTATCACTAACAATTATTTTTTCATAATATTTTATCTAACAAATCAAAGAGTTTTCTTCAATTTTGTTGAAAGCAAGGAAGTGAAAATTCTGACTTATTCTGTATATTTGTCAAGTCATTACAGCAACTCGCTTTTTAGTTTCTGGGAACCATAGCAAACCACAAAATCTTTATGGAGACTTACCAAATGACTATTAGTGGGTTGGAGATGTAGCTCAGTTGGTAGAGTGCCTACCTCCTAAGTACCAGGCCCTGGGTTCAATCCCCAGCACCACACACACACAAAAAGTAATGACTATTAGTTAATTATACTCTTTCCGTAGAGGCACTTTATGCCCCTTTAAAGTTAAGCAAAACTGGAACTCATACATTTCAGGCTTTTCCTATTGCCTATAAACCAAGACCTTTACCTTCTTGTCAAACATCCATTTATTAGAACATATTAAAACAAATTTAAAAGGTCATGACAAGCTGACATGACCTTTTAAATTTGCTTAAAGTTTAGATAGACACTTGATATTCAGATAGATAATTTTCATTTCAGAGTTGAAGATTATTAAGTGTATAATTATGATTATGACAGAATTGGGACAGCAGAGACATTGATTCTACGTAAATGAAGTTGATTTTCCAAAGTCCAGGGCATTACATGCCAGGTTGCATTTAGGAAAATTTTTAGCAATTAACATCAATAAGTGATAGGGCAGAACTTAAAAGGGAAGATGGGTATATTAATGGGTGTATTAATCATTGTTGCTAAGTGCATTCTTTACAAGAGAATCCGCACACATTCTGGTAAAATTAATCATGTAAGGAGATGACAGAAATAAAATGAATTTGCAGAAAAGAGGTTGAAAAATGATAGTGAGCAGAATCTTGTCCCCAAGGCAAAAGAAAAAAAAAAGGTGGTGGAGTATGGACTTATAATATCTTATTTTTTTGAAAAAAGGTTGAGAAATTGTTTCCTCCACAAATCTAAACACACTTTTAAGAAAAGCTTTCTTTCCTGTTTCATTTCGCAAAAAAAATGTGATGTTGATTTGTTTAAACATGGATATTTTACTTCTCTCTCTTTGAAATCATGCAAAATATGACACTGAAACTTCATTTGTTCTTTATTTCATTATTGAAAATAGTGAATATGCCAAGATGGTGTGCTTCATAACTAATTACCCCTGTTACATCCTTGTTACAAATCTACTATCCTGAAATAAACTGGTGTAGTATGTGTAGGTCAGGGTCTAGGCAAGAAAACAAAACTGCCTGAGGCATTGAACATGAAATTTACCACAGGGAAAGTGGTTTCCCAGATGGTGAATGGGCTAAAGGAATCACCAAGGTAACTTTGACATACAACAGAAGAAGCAGTTGCTATTTCAAGGAAGAGTTTGGAATTATCAAAAGTTCAGAGTGTCCTACAGAACTGGGGCTCAGACCTCTGAAGAGGAGCTTGACTCAGCTACTGTTAGTACTTCTGAGAACATGACAACTTGGGGTGGAGGTGGGGGAATCTAAGACTTACAATGGAGATGAGACCACAACCAGCTGGTCTCTGTGCAAGGAGACCACTGCTGGGATGATGCTAAGAAGAAGAATGAGAAAACATGGAGGGGAAAATGCCTTCTCCAACTCCCTACTAACCCTGCTAGCATCCATATTAGTGAACACTTAGGGGAAGCCAGCGGGCAAAGGAGAGAGATTTTAGAGTCCCAGGCCAGCCCCATGGAGTTGTGCATAAAAGGCACATTTGCAGCTAAAAAGCAATAACCTCAAAACTGGGTCAGCATAAGGCTGAATTTTGAGCTTGTCATTTGGATGATACTGGCTGCAGGATGACTGGCAGGTAGGCACCAAGGTTTGGTGTTTTCCACAGATATCCCAATGCCTGGGTCAGAGTAAAGCATATTAGGTACTCAATGCTTACTGAGTCATAAGTGGTTGGGAAGAAATTTGCTTATCAATCTCTCTGATTGCAAAATCCACAATGAAAACTTCTTTTTACTATCACTACCTTACTCATTGCCTTTGAGAGGAAGTAAGCCAAAGAGAATCTCTTTCTACTTTCTAAATTTGCCTGCAAGTGGCCTTGGCAACCCATTTCATGTCTCTAGTGCTACTAGACTGAACCAAAAAGAATTAATACAATACCACCATAGGCTAATTGCTTCCAGTCTGGCAACATAGAACAGAATTTCATCTCATGACTGTCAACATAAAATCTTCTCAAACAGAGACAGTCAGATTATATTTTGTGCCAAACTGGAACTACAAATAAAGCAAAGTGATAACTCTTATAAGAATCTTAAGAATGTTTCAGACATGCTTATTTTCCCAAAGAGAACAATATACATACATTACTCCTGTTAAAATCTATAAAAATTTAAATGACATCAGTTACAAAAAGTTGTAAATGAGCGATGGCCTTCTTAAACCTGTGGATTTGCACTTTTCTCTTAAAATTGTGCCTCTCTCTACCCTTTGTGCCTGCCCTGAGCCCTGGACCACTGCACTGCAGGCTTCTCTCCTCTTGGTGCCCTGAAACATCAATGCCATATTCATTTGCATTTTTTAAAAGAGAAAGAAGATCAGGACATGTGTCAAATTAAAAAGAATAAACTAATTAATTCCATACAACCCGATGACGAGCCACTGGGATACACATGTTCTAGCCCAGAAAAATCTAGGCGTTTAGATTTTTGCCTGATAGATTTATATAACCCTTCTCAGTGGTGTCAGATGTATGGCAGAATACCAAGTGCCAGGCCAGCAAGAGGAGTAAGCAGGTCACTGAAACTCTGGACCAGTACAAAAAGACTTATTTATGGAGCACAAAAATTCCAAGCTGCTTCACTTTTACCAGTGGTTCAGTGTTTTTCTATAATGCTGAGTAGAACCCAGTGGAACTTCTTTGGAAACCAGCTCCTGGCCCATTAAAACCTATTCTGCAATGTCTCTTATCACCTTGAAATTCAAAGCAGGGAAACAATGTTGTGGATTCCTGTGGCTCCTTACAGCAAAAGTTGAAATTAACGTAGTTTTGGTCTTAAATGTTATTTACTGATTTGTTATATATTCTGGAAGGAAACACGGTTTGGGCCTTATCCTCTGTTTGGAGGGGATGATGTTTTTCCCTCTCCTCTCACTCCTGAAGTTGTCTGATTATTCTCCTTGGATTTCTGATCAAGGCAAATGAGGCACTGGGTTATTTGACATTTGGTCACACTCACCTCCAGTGGATTTTTATGACAGTTATGGTATTAAAGTCAGAGTTTCACTTAGAGAAATGAAGTGTTGGCATTTGAACTGGAAAAGTTTAGGCAGAGGTTATTTTTGTACCCTGTGGAGTAGTGAATGTTATACCAACATATGGCTTTCGACATATGAGTGACTCCTCCTTCAGGGCCCTTCTCTGGGGAAGCCCTCAGGGCACACCATTTGGAACTGTGCTGTCTAAGCAAAGCTGACCAATTGGATCAGAATGGATAATGGATATCAGAGGCACTGAGCCATCCAAAGGCAATTTTTATCATTAGTCCCCAATTCCCATAATATATATTTCCTTTATCTTTTGTGATTTCTTTTTTTCTCATTGGCCTATGACCGTTTCTTTTTCTTCTTTCTTTGTTCTCTGCCTAAATATTTGCGGTTCCATGCTTTACCCTATTAATCTTATCTGAAGCTAAATAGTAACAGGCTTCTAATTTAAAGTGATCTTTTAAATGGTTGCCTGGTTTTCTATGGATCTCTAATGTTGGTAACTATAAATAATAAGGGTATCATACAATGTTTTATCATTCTAATTAATGGGATTGATACTTATATCTATCCTTTAGATAGAGATATAATCTTATCTTCAAGATCACCTTTCCTTTAAACCAACAGTTCTCCAAGTGCAGTCTAAAGAACTCTGCAGGTCATTGAAATTTTTTCAGAGAGACAGTCTATAAGATCAGCATTCTAAAAAAGTTGATAGCCAATACGTTTTTAACTTTTTAACTCTCATTCTTCACTGTGTACAGTGAAGTTTTCCAGAGTGTACATGATGTGATATCACAGTAGGCTGAATGCAGAAGCAAATATAAGAATACAGTTATCTTTTAATTGATACTAAAGAAATTTGTAAAAATTTAAAGCAATACCATTATTCTATTTTTTGTTTAGAATAATATGGTTAGGTTTCATAAAATACATTATTTCTATTAACATGTGATGAGTTTATTGTTTACTATTATCTTTTAATTACTTAATAATTTTTTCAAGTATTTGTGGATAGATCTAATTCACATAAACAAAAGTGTCTAGGTCCTCAATTTTTAAAAGTGTAAGCAGCCTTTGGACCTAAAAGTTTGAGAACTACTCTGTTGAATTATAGCCAAGAAGTCACGTATTGGTCTTCCTTTTAGAGTAACTTCCACAAAGTGCAAACTTTACACAGGATATTTTAATAGGACAAAATAAGTCCTGAAAACTGGAAATCCATATGTAGTAGATTGAAATTGAACCTATATCTCACCCTGCACAAAACTCAACTCAAAGTGGATCAAGGACCTTGCCATTAGACTAGAGACCCTGCACATACTATAAGAAAAAGTAGGCTCAAACCTCAACCATGTCAGGTCAGGAACAGACTTCCTCAGTAAGACTCCTAAAGTACAAAAACTAAAATCAAGGGCTGGGGCTGTAGCTCAGTGGTAGAGTGCTTGCCTCCCATGTGCAAGTCACTGGGTTCGATCCTTAGGACCACATGAGAATAAATAAATAAAGATATTGTGTCCATCTACAACTAAAAATATTTTTAAAAAGAAGTAAAATCAAGAATCAATAAATGAGATGAATTGAACTAGAAAGTTTCTTCATAGCAAAGGAAACAATCAAGAACATGAACAGAGAGCATATAGAATGGGAGAAAATCTTTACCACCTGCATCTGAGATACAGCATTAATCTCCAGGATATATAAAGAGCTCAAAAAACTTAACATAAAAAACCCCAAATAACCCAATCAATAAATGGGCAAAGGAACCGAACAGGCACTTTATATAAGAAGAAACATGAATGATCAAATATATGAAAAAATGTTCAACATCTCTGGCAATTAGAGAAATGCAAATTAAAACTACACTGAGATTTCACCTCACCCCAGTCAGAATGGCAATTATCAAGAATACAAGTAACAATAAATGTTGGCAAAGATGTGGATAAAAAGGTTTACGCATACATTGCTGGTGGGACTGCAAATTGGTGCAAACACTCTGGAAAGCAGTATGGAGATTCCTTAGAAAACTATTTGACCCAGTTATGCCACTCCTCAACTTACACCTAAAGAACTTAAAATCAGCATAGTGACACAGTCACATCAATGTTTATAGCAGCTCAATTCACAGTAGCGAAGCTATGGAACAAACCTTGGTGTCCTTCAATAGATGAATGGAAAAAAGAAAATGTGGTATATATACAGTGGAAGCTATAAAGAAGAATGAAATTATGGCATTTGCTGGTAAATGATGGAATTGGAGAATATCATGCTAAGTGAAATGAGCCAATCCCCCTGCAAGAAAAAAAAAATCCAATGTTCTTTCTGATATGTGGATGCCATCCCATAATAAGGGAGGGTAGGGAGGGGAAGTATAGAAATTCATTGGATTACACAAAAGTAAATGAAGGGAAGGGATGGGGGATGGGAATAGGAAAGACAGTAGAATGAATGAGACAGAACTTTCCTATGTTCATATATGAGTATACAACTAGTGTAACTCCACATCATGTTCAATCACAAGAATAGGATCAAAATTATAATGAGTTGCACCCCATGTATGTATAGTATGTCAAAATACACTCTACTGTCATATATATCTAAAAAAATAAAAATAATAAAATTAAATTAAAAATTAAAGAAAAAGTTCTGATAGTTTGAACTCCAAACTGTGTGGCATATCTAACCACAGCTCACCACCTTCATCACCTATACACTACTTCACTTCTGCAAAACACATTTTGCAATGTGTTTCCTTGCACCACTTATATCCTACTATAATCCCTCCTGGAATACTGCATCCAGGATGACCTTCTAACATTTCATTGGCTTCTCAACGTACTAAAAACCGATCTTTTAATAATTTTTAATTAGCACTTTATAGATACATATAAAGAGGAAATTTACTATGGTGTATTCATACATGTACATAGGATAGTTCAGTCAATTTCATTCCACCATTCCTCTCTTTTTCTTTCCCTCCTCCCTTCCCCTTAATTTCCGTCCACTGTTACACTGATCTCTCTTCTATTTCATAGGATTAACACCCCCTTTTTTTCCTTATTTTTGTCTAGCTTCCACATATAACTCATTCAACCCTTGACTTTCTGGGTCTAGCTTATTTCCCTTAGCCTGATATTCTCCATTTCTATCCATTGACCAGAAAATGCCATAATTTCATTCTTTTTCATGGCTGATTAAAGCTCCATTGTGTATGTATATCACATTTTGTTAATCCCTTCATCTATTGACAGGTATCTGGGCTGGTTCCATAACTTGGCTATTGTAAATTATGCTACTAGAAACATCTATGCAGTTGTATCACTCTAGTATGCTGATTTTAGTTCCTCAGAATATATTGAGGAATGGGAATAGTTCGGTCATATCACTATATCACTATAACCTAGGTTCCATTCCTAGTTTTCTGAGACATCTCCATAGTGCTTTCCAGAGCAGTTGTACTAATTAGCAGTCCCACCAACAAGGTATGAGTGTACCTTTTCTCCCACATCCTCACCAGTATTTATTATTATTTGTATTATTGATAATTACCATAAAAATGAATCTTTGCATGGGCTATAATCCTCTGTGAGCTGTTTTTGCTGTTCTCAACCTGCTCTCTGACTATTCCTACTGGTCACATTGGCCTCTTGCTCTTCTTCATTTTTTTTTTATTCCCTCTGCTTGGAGCTCCTTCCTCAGGTATCTGCATGGCTTCCTTTACCTCTTGTTGTCTCTTCTGAGTTTTCCTAAAATAGGGTCCTATTCCCATCCCATCCAGCCATTTTATCCTCTTATCCTTCCTTCTTTCCTTGCTAACATCTCACTGTCTGACATCTATACATACTACATGACATATATACAGTATACTGCCAGTCTCCCACACCACAGTGAAGCCTCCACTCACAAGGACCACATCCTTGTGGTCACATGTTATCTTAAAATGTGCTATGAACTTAGCTCTATACAAGCTTCCAGGATACAGAGATGCATAAAGGACAGCTCAAAGTCTATCTTGTAAATCAGAAAAAAAATCTGCCTTACAGGGAAGATGTATAGGAGAGAACAGGATAAAATGATTATCTATCACTGGAGGTTCAAGGAAAGGTGTGTGATGGAGAGACTAACGGAAAATGTTTAGCAATGTTGATTTCAATGCTATCTTGTTTGGGCTTTGCCAAATAATCTGTTCATGTTGCTGTAGTTCTAGCTGCAGTCCATCAACAATTTTGTCTTAAAACAACCAGAATTTTCCTTGATTCACTTGTGATACCATGAATCAGTTCTTTCAATAGGTAACAGAAGCAAAGCAAACGGAGTCAATTTTAAGAAGGAGACAAAGGACGGGGAGGGAGAAAGAAAGAGAGAGCATGCACACACAAAGTGTATAACCTTTAGGGAGACTTCTAGTGTTTTTTTAAATAGAGATTTTCCTAATAAATAGTGTCACATATCATAAATTCATGTCACCTCTAATATTAGATGACTTTCTGGTATCATTTGCCTTAGAACAGAGGTGGATTGAGTCTAGTGTTTCCATGGTATTCTGTAAGGGAGAGCTGTCAGCGATGCCCCCTTTCCTCAATAAGTACAGATTTTCTGTACCGTCTGTGAATCACCACCCCCGTGCTATTGGCAACTTGGATCAATGTTTCCAAGTCCTCTTTGAAATTAAAACTCTTAGAATGTTTTAAAACCAGCAATATCCCATCAGACTTTTGCTACTCTCTTCATCATTAATTCCATCTAGATGGGTCTGGTTTCTGGACTACAAATCCTACCACGTCAGAAATCGACTATAAGAAATATTTCTTGTTACTGAACACTAGATCATGTTTAAACGCTAAGTGACTCACCCATGTGTACTGCTGTCCTCTCGGAAACCTCTCTCCCCTGTGCAGTGAGCAGGGTCATATTCTTTGATTGTTGACCTCACCAGAGAGATCCATCATTTCTTGGTGTTTGCCTAAACAACTGACAAAAAAATGGGTATACCTGGATGTTTTCTGAAGCAATATTCATTAGTTAAACTTAAACTGGACGTAAGGAAACCCATAAAAAATGGACCAGAAGTAAGGTGTGCATCCATGCTGGTTTATCCAGGGACTCTAATGATGTCATCAAAGACCCAGGCTCTTTTTCCATCTCACCACTCTCCTGTCCACAGAGGTGATACCCTCCTAGGGCTTATTTCTGTCATAGAAGGCTGCTAGTAGTAATCAATATCACACATTGCTTTGTTCATATCCAGGTGGTTGCTAGAAGTTGTCTCAAGAATGATGATATTCCTTCCCAGAAGTCTCTAGCAAATCTTTCAGTGAGTCTCATTATCCTGATTTGTCTTTAGACTTTCCTGTTCCTGAAACTATAACCATAGTGAGGGGGAAAATGGGCTAAGACCTATTGTCTCTGAATCTATAGCTATGGGAAGGAGGGGGGGTTCGCCTGACTGGGGAACAGCTTTCTAAACTTTGTGACTTGAGTACAATGGAGAGAGTGCAATTGAGGTGACAACCATGTGACCACTAGGGAGAGTCTGTTGTCTCACACCAGTTCAGGGCAGTACTGGAACTTTTGCAGTCTCCTATAACTGTACTTGTCTCTAGTTCTGCAGAGTAAAACAACTTTTGATCGATGATCACTCCGACCTGTAGATCTGTAAACCCTCCTCCCAGCTTCTTTAATTGTTGTATTTATAGCAGTTTGTCATTTGTCTGGACTTACCCTTTTTCTCCACCAAGGCCCCCTTTATTATTTTTTTAAATTTATTTTGATTCGTTGTACACAAATGGGGTACAACTGTTGTTTATCTGGTTCTACACGAAGTAGAGTCACACCATTTGCATAGTCATACATGTACATAGGGTAATGATGTTTGTCTCATTCTATTTTTCCTTCCCCTCCACCCTGTCCCCACCCCTCTTTTTCGTCTATGCAATCCATCCTTCCTCCATCCTTGCTTCCATCCCACCCTGCATTATGTGTCATCATTCACTTATCAGAGAGATCATTCGAAGGCCCCCTTTACTAGGGGATAACTGAGTGAGAGGATATTCTTCTGTTCCTGTCTTAGAAAAGACTAGGGAGGCTGCATTTTCATTCAACTCCCTGGCCGTGTGAAAGAAGGCATTAATTAAGCTCCTGAAGTGACCCTAACAGGTGGGGTGTTGATTCCTTACCCTTCACAGACCATGGAGCATCTGGAGGGGCCACAAAGTGACTCCAGGGGACTAATGTACCTTATCACTTTGATACTGAAACTGTGGTCATTTTCTTCTATTACAGACAAGATTGTTTTTTTAAATGGCCATTTGCAATTCATGTCATCTTGTGTAGATGAGCACTTCAAGGGATGTTTACTATGTGGATCTCTTAGGTGCATCTAGATTCTTGAAAAACTCTGAGAATGCCAAGGAAGAGCTAGACATGGAAACAGCTCCCGGAAGTTCTGAGATGGCCTAGAAGCCTCCCACAGGGAAACCTCCACTGATAGGAGGCCTGGTTTAGAGGACCACCACTCCAGGGACACCTGAGCATTGCCTGGGTACACACAAATGTCTGACACAGAAATAAACTAACAACTTCAAAGAATTTTCAGTGGACTTCCAGTTTGGTGGAGGCTTCTTCCATGTCTGTGGCAAGGTTTCTCTTAGGTCTTTGCTGCTCTGCTCTTTGTGGAAGAAAGATAATTCTTTCTAATCAATGATATCCTTATATGGACAGGGAATTCACAAGAGCTGTTTGCTTCTCTTGCTGTTCTTTTTTTAATGGTAGGGACAACTAACTTAAAATTCAATAAGATCTCTCTCTTGGCTTGTACTTTATCCACATTCTCTTTTACCCAGGAAAAAGGAGGAAATGTTTACTTATATATCCCTGGCAATGACTTCATCATGAAATAAAGTTTTTCATAGACATTTTGTTCTCTTAGGTCTGAACAATGCAGGTTTTAGAAGATTTCTTTTTGGACTTTCTTTGCTCCAAATATTTGTTCAAGGCTCTGTAAACATATCATTGACTGGATACCAGACGATGTTATTAAACATCAACTGAATCGGCACTGTAAACAACTCTGAAATCTCACGTACTGCCACTTGAAAGTACTGGCTTCTTAGGTGAACCATGATGCAGTCCTGGGCCAGATTCTGAATGATGGCTTTGCCCTCCACGAAGCTATGAACTGAACAAAATCCAGAAACGCCGTCACCTGTACCTCCACTAATAAAATTTAACAGGCTAAATTCTACAAAATGTAGCCACTTTCTATTTCAAGTTGAAAATTCATTAATAAAAAGAGGAGAAAATCTCCTCTGAACCTCCTTAGAGGCTTCAGAGAAGTTTTTTTTAAGACAATATCATTACCAAAGATCATGGAAGTCATTCAAAATGAAAGCTATTGACAAGCAAACTTGTTAAAGATGAGATAACCAAACTTTCTGCAGCATTGGATGAAGTTACCACTTGCAAAACTTGGCCAAAAAAAGGGGATTAAAAGACATATGCATAAAAGTTGGGAATACTTTCCAGGAAGAGATGTTAAACTCTGATGTGAAGTTTCACTTCGTATCATTGCACAGCATCAGTTTTGCCTACTGATGATGAGTGTCTGACTGAGCAGGCTTGAAATTGAACAAGCCAACAGTTTTCCAAACTGGCTTAGAAAATGGACAAAAGAAAAATTGAATACCTCTTCTTACCGTGCTTCGGCACAACCTCCCTTCTATCATTATCTATCTTAACCACCCATCAATAATTTTTTTAAAAAATGAGATTTTGAAGTTTGCCTCTGAGTTTGGCATTGGAACTAACTCACTATTATCTACTCACTTTAACATCAAAAAAAGAGAACCTCATCATTACCCCATTGCATCTTGCATCCTGAACAAAGACCCATTGTCATGCATAGGAAGGATCAGGGTCCTGGTGAATTGAAACAGAAAAAAATTATAGTAATTTATGGCCAAAACCTGCTTTTACTTGTGGTTTGGTTAGAAAGGACCTCACCTGGAAGTCTCTATTCATTTGAATTTCTGTTGACCTACTAGCAAGCCTGTCCTGGATGCAAAAGCAGAAGCCAGTCACCTGGAAGGAGGGCAGAGACTAACTTCTGTCCTGAAAACAGAAGTGGGGCAGGGAGGGTAACTTCTTACAAGTAGACGTCCAAGAGAAATTCTGAGTAACCTGTCAGAGTATTTGGTATCTGTGAAGCCCCTGAGGAGTTTACAAACTTGTTAGTGGCAGACAGTCTATAGCCACCTGTAAGGTCAAGCTCCTCCATTCTATAGCTATAAGATTTGGGCAAATTATTTAACCTTTTTATATCTCAATTCTCTCACTTGTAAAATAGGAGTACTACCACCATTACTACTACTCTCAGATGATGAAATCAATTTATATACGTAAAGTACTTAGGAATAATGTTTAGCATTTAAGATCAACATATTCAATAATTTACATAAATATATGAAAATATATTCCAACTATATATATATATCCAAGCAAATTAAATGAATGTTATAATAAACATGTGCAATAAAATGCAAGTAATAAGATATATATATAAATAATCAAAAAGCTAAATTAAACTACCATATTCTCTAAAATTACTTGACAAATGAAGATATGGTTCAAATCCTACACAACAAAAATACAAAGAAATATGCAGAGATAATAAAAGGTCTCCCAATGTATAAAACACATAAAACTGCATTACAAGTCTGATCTGGAACTTCCATGTTAATATTATAAATTTACAAATAATATGGGAGTAAGAAGGGAGTTTTCAAGACCCTTATCTATTCCAAATGGAGAGTGAGCTGATACTTTCTTTTTTTAAAAAAAGTTTTAGTGTCAAGCAGAGCCATTAAAATAATTTTATTAACCTCATAGCTTAATGTAATAGGTACTCAATAAACATTTATCATTAGAAGTAATTATGATAGTGATAGGTCTCTCACAAATGAAATAATAAAATTTCATTACTAACTGATAATATTTGATTAGGTCTTTTCAGAGTACTTCCACATATTTTTTTTATAGAGCCTCACAACAATCCTATAAGAGTAGTATGCTTCTGTTTTTCTTAGATGGGAAATTAAACTTGGGAGGTTGACTGACTTGCTAGAGGTTGCACAACTTTCAGTACTAGAGATGACCTTCAAATTCAAATTCATTTTTCTAACCATCATACTTTGTAAAGGGAGATAGGCATGTTCCTGACTAAAGTCAATTTGTTATAATTATTCAATGAATTTTTGATAATGTTGATTTCGCAAATGGTAAGTGGAATTTCCCCTTAAAAGATGTTTTACTCACTACCTCTCCTCTCCTCTCCACTCCTCTCCTCTCCTCTCTTCTCCTCTCCTCTATTTTCTTCTCTTACCTCAGTGATCTTTCAAAGTTACCAGTTCAGCTGTCTCAATATTAGATCAAAGCAATGTTTAGAAGAAATAAAACTGTATTGACCTAAGTCAGTCTTAAAGTTCTTTCTGGTCACTACTAACTAAATTCATATGAGTCTGTGGTTATTAAAAAACAACAGTATCCAGAATGATTGCCCTTTATTTTTCCCTTTTTGCTAAGTTTCATTCAAAATTACCTTAAGCTTTTTGAAAAAAGTAAATTCACTGTCAAAGAGTAAAAATTTGCTGCAAGTCAGAGATAGACAATGTAGAGGAGAATTCTCAAAAAGGGTTCTGGAAAATTTTGATCAAATGACCATCATAAAAATAAGAGCCAGGTTCTGATTCTACCTGGTGTGTAAAGAACAGGAAAGCATGATATCATCCTTATCTGAACAATGAGAACTGAGGCAGCAAGGCAACACAGTTGCCCTGATTCCAAATAGAGGCAGGATTCATCAAAGAGAGTACGATTCACAGACTGGCATCCCTGCAGCGGAGCATGGATGGAAGAGGCACTGGCCCCTGAGAACCTCAAGAGCCCCAGACACTGGGAAGTTTATGCTCCTGGTAGATTCATGGCCCCAACTGCCACATGAAAATGTGAGGACAGATTAGAGAGAGCCGGCTGAGCTAATGCAAGTATGCAGAAGGGGATTCATTCACTCTGAGGATGCAATAACCTAATCTGAATTCCTTCCTGGGTCCTTATCCCATAAGAAGCAAAAGCTTTAAACCAATGGAGAAGGACAGAAAACCCTACTACCACTTCCCCAACTCACATGTAAAGACCCATAGCTACCGGAGGAAGGATAGAGGAATCAACCCTCCATCCATGGAGAAGAAACAGGAAAAGTTCTAAGCCCATGATCCCATAGCTCCCTGTTGAAGGTCTCATACCAGTGGAAGAGAGGAAGGGACTCTTCCACTCAAGACACACCATGAATAGATGACTGCTTGTCTGCCAAGAGAGGGTGCAGAGACACTAAGAAAGCACCAACACAGAGGCCCAGGCACACAGGGCCTACTCAGGACTGAATCTGGGCAGGGCAGGAATAGTGAAATCAGAAAGTTATTACAGTAATCCAGGTGAGCAAGAAATGAATTTTGGTCAATTCTGAAGGTATGGTACAATTTACAAGAATATAAAAGTCCATTTTAAGAAATCACTTCTAAGTTTATACTGTGTCACATTGACTTTTCTCACATTTAAACTGTTAATGAACTCTAAAACTTTATAAGAATCTGAAAAAATGTTCTCTTGACTGCATAAGTTCAGAGATGCACTAAGAGATAATATGATACATTGACCAGGTTAGGAGACTGGGGTTTAGTTCCAAATCAGTGTTAACTTGCTCTGTAATCTAAAGTCAGTTACAGTCATAGCTAATTTCTGTTTCAGTACTCTCATTTACTTTTTTAGACCTTTACTCATTAAGCATTTATTGAGTATCTTCTATGTGCGAGGCCCAAGCAGGATCAAAACCATGTCACCTAGTCTGAGGACAGGTGGAGAGTAGAAGTGTTTTGGGAAGTGCACTGTGTAAACATGCTACAGATTACATATGATTTTGCTATTTTTTTCCAAAGACTTTTTAAATCTAAGATAATCTAATAACCATGTCTTTTGGATATGCAGTCCTAACCAAAATTAGAAGCATGACCCAGGACTTTCTCGTCACGTGAATTCATTAATTTTCATATACTGAGTATCCATTGGGTGCCAAGTCCTGCCTCATCTCTGGAAATACAGAGATGAATGTGACACAATCCTTATTCTCAAGTAATTCACAATCTAATAGAATGACAGGTGTACAAACATATTTACAATACAAATACATGTATTTGTATTTTTGAACAAATATATGTACAATGTGTTTTCCTAAGACTTTTCTCAGTTTTCCCTCTTGGCTAAGCAATGGTAAAATCTAGTTAAGAAACCACAGGCAATAAGGCTTCCTCATACTTAGTAGCAAATTTAAGATATTTTAATAAATGGCATAGTAGCCAGAAAAACTTCATTCCCCATCAATTTAGAATACTTAAAGAAACTGAAATACTTTAAGAACCTCCTGGAAACAAGTTGATATCCTGACAACAACTATTATCTTAAATGTTTCTTGACTGAAGGGTGAATTTTGTCCAGGCAAAACAATGCGAAAGGAAGTTGGAAATAAAATGACAAGAAAATTAAGGTATTAAAGCTCCA
Source organism: Glaucomys volans (assembly GCA_020662805.1). Taxonomy (NCBI): domain Eukaryota; kingdom Metazoa; phylum Chordata; class Mammalia; order Rodentia; family Sciuridae; genus Glaucomys; species Glaucomys volans. Next base: position 271,473 of record JAJEJO010000155.1, on the reverse strand, counting down.
AAGACCAACATCCTGACAGCTATTTCCAGGAGCACTCATCCCTCTAAAACACAGCCCAAAATACCACCTTTGAATTCTCTCAGGGATTCTCTAAAATTCTGCAGACCAGCACTCTGTAGTTTGACCCTCCTTACTAACAAACCAAATGTTTTGCTGATTTACAATTAAATTCCATCCAACTGGCAATCTCAAGGATGAAAGCAAAGAATGAAAATACTCTGAGGGGAGAAAATGCTTATTTTCATTGTTGTATTTATAAGTAGTTATTTGGTTATTGACAAAACAAGATCTCATTAAAATTAGAAACTAAATATTTGCCTTCCTAAGGGCAATGGCAAGAAGAGAAGCAGCAAATTTTGAAAGAAGAATTAAAACAAAAAGATCCAAAATGTAAAGAGAAAATGAATTCAAAAAGAATTCAGCTGAATTTACAACCACAGGGCTGTTTTGTAATAACCAAAGTTTCAGTTTCAGAATTTTCTTCAAAGATGACATCACTCACTATCTTATTTTTAAAAGATATCTTATTCATTCCTTCGGAAAACAGAATTTGGATTTTTAACAACCACAGAGGGGTTAATTATGCTTATGACTCTGTCCTTTAAGGCAAACCACTTGATTGGCTTATTTACATATTAATCTGTTTAGGAAGAAATTTTTTCTGAGTAAAGATTTTCTATTGCAGTTTGTTAAATTGATGGTTGCTTTGTTTTCACCAGTTTCTCTGATCTTGTAGATTAGGGATGTTTATTAAATAGGTGTTTAAGAAGAAAGATTTTATATTTCCTTTGAATAAAATTTAATACAATGACACACTAAATTGATTTCTAAGGCCAACCTATATAATTTTCAAATATGTGACTAGCATGTCAAAGAATGAGACTGCTCTTGCTTACAGGCATGATGCAGATGAGGTTTCCATTAAGACCATTTGTCATCCTTTAGAAAATTTCAACTGACACCCTAATAATAGTTAATTTTCAAATATAAAAATTAGCATTGACCCTAGCTAAATAAAATGTATACTTACTATATAACACTTCGTACTTCTACCACCCTTTTGATCCAAACAATAATAAAAAAAATTACAAAAGTGGGCAATCTTTATCTCTCAAATCTCTCAAATCTAGGCAATGTGACAAAAACGCTTCAGAACCAAGACACTCTGCTTGATTGAAGCGCTTTAGCCACGGTTCACGATTCTGTGAAGTCTTCCAGGAAGTATCTGCCATGCCAGGCCAGTGTGCATGGCCAATATGACAGAGAGGAGAATGAAATTTCAGGGATTCCAAAAGGAACCATCTGCCATGTTCATCCTGCTAGCATCTTGCAATACCAAAGATTTCCACCCACAGTGGGCCCTGTTCAAAAGTTAAATAGGAAACACAGGAATAAATCAATAAGCTACTAGCACTGACTAGTATGTGACTAGATAGTGATATCCATTCTTTCAGAAAGAAAAAGACATATACAACTTAGGGTTGTGGTGGGGATTTAAATAATTAATGTATGGAAAGTACTTGGAACAGTGCCTCCAGATTTTATGTAGGCAATAATCTGTAAATAATATATATATTTAGCCAATATATTATGTGTAACATAATATTTTAATTAGTCAATATGTTTTATATATTCAAACAATAATACAATGTATATTTATATAGTTATGAATATTGAATAGGAGGATGTTTTATGGTGAGAAATGAGATGAGTTAGGAAGAAACCCAAAGCACTACAAAGCCTTCTTTCCTATCCAGTGATATTAGGGGAAATGTTTAAATATGCAAGAGGTTATGAAGAGTTTATGAAAGAATAAATGAGGTCCTTATATTCTAAGTTGGCAAGCATGACCACCATTGTACTTTCATTTCCATCTCTCCTGCAGCTGTTAACATTTTCAGGTGTCACTTAAAGCTTTTATGTGCTGGTTTCATTATAAATACCTTATCTAGATAGTGTCAGATCCATTAGAGTAATATTTCTTTATGTTATTAGAGAGAGACGTATCAAAGGACTATCCCAGTGACCTATTCTCACTGGTACCCACTCTCAGAGGCTGCTACCTTGTGTACCATGTGAACAGAGGGCACATCACACAGGGCATCTGTGTAAGTAGAAAGCAAAGTAACCAAGACTTTCCCAAATTGAGATAAAAAGGCATCTGAATTTTTTTAAAAAGGCATTTCAATTTTTCTGTATTTTATAATTATTAAAATGTTTTAATGTATAAAATATGGAATTATCTATTGAAATAGGGTTGAATCTTCTGAATAAACGTTAAAAATACCCAGAAATTAAATTCATCAATGAATAATCAGCTTCAGACAGCTCTGTGCACAGAACTTTTTTTTTCTTTCTGTGTTTTTTTGGTCGTTTGTTTGTTTTGTTTTGTTTTGTTATTTGGTGATGTTCGGAATTGAACCCAGAGCTTCATCCTTGCTAGGCAAGTGCTCTACACTAAGCTACTTTCCCTCCCTTTATTTTTTTTATCTTTATTTGTTCTAATTAGTTATACATGACAGTAGAGTGCATTTTGACACATCATACATAAATGGAGTATAACTTCTAATTCTTCTGGTTGTACATGACGTAGAATTACACCAGTCGTATAATCATATATGCACATAGGGTAATAATGTCTGATTCATTCCACTGTCCTTCCCACCTCTGTACCCCCTCCCCTCCCTTCACTCCCCTGTCTAATCCGAAGTACCTCTATTCTTCCCTACCTCCCCCTTTGCTGTGAATCAGCATCCACATATCAGAGAACACATTCAGCCCTTGATTCTTTGGGATTGGTTATTTTACTTAGCATGATATTCTCCAGCTCCATCCATTCCCCAGCAAATGCCATAATTTTATCCTTCTTTAAGGCTGAGTAATATTCTGCTGTGTATGTATACCACATTTCTTTATCCATTCATCTGTTGAAGGACACCTAGGTTATTTCCATAGTTTAGCTATTGTGAATTGAGCTGCTATAAACACTGGTATGGGTGTATCACTTTAGTATCCAGTTCTTTATTTTTATTTTGAGACAGGGTCTTATTGTTACCCAGGCTGGCCTCAAATTTGCAACACTCCTACCTCAGCCTCCTGAACTGCTGATAGGTATGCGCAGAACATTTTAAATATACATCAAAACAAAAACATAACAAAAAACTCATCATTGTCTCCCTATAGAAAATTCTTTTGGGAGCTATGTAAAATGAAATATGCTTCTGGTGAGGTTTTGTACTCTAGCATGAGTGTACTTAAGACAAAGAAAGACCAATGCATAAAAGATTCATGACTTTATTTATTATAAGTATTATTTCACTGTGGCCCTTTCTGTGGGAGCAAGCTAAAGGTGATCTTTGCCACAAGGACTTCAACAAGTTTGCATCCCCATCTTGACAGCACTGCCATAGTGAAAAGCCAAGAAAGACCTGATACTTGATGGCTTGAACATCATACATCTCGTCATGTTCCCCAAAACATCAGTAAGCCGACTGGCACTACCCCTGGATCTGGAAACAGCCATTCCCTAACATTTCACCTTTTCTTGAGCCTTTTTCACCTATTACCATAACAGTTGCAGTGAAAGACCTTGCTTAATACAAGTTGATTAACAAAGAAAAATAATTGAAACAAGTATCCTGGAAGTCCTAAATAATAAAATAATAATTTTCAAATGCCTGAGAAAGTTGTATATTTTTATATGATTATATTTCTCCTATATCTGGCCCTTAAGAAAAACTTGGTGAAGACCCCTGGCTCCATGCCCCCAAAACAGACCACAGAGATGAATAACGGTACCATGTGAGCTAAAGCCCCAAGAAGCCAAATTCACTGACTATAGGATCCTAATTGATAATGGACAAAAGTGAATCTACAGTGGTCCCTGAATGTACCATTCCCCTAGTTCCCTTCAGAGACATGATTTTGAAAGAAATTATGGACACAGAATTGCTAAAAAGGATGAAATCAGTTTAGACAGTATATCAGGTCAAGTTGCATTAAATAGGGATGTAAACTCTACCTATTTGTATCCCTAGTTCGATAAATAGGATAAATAGGAGGGTGGAGTGACTCTCCCAATTTTATCAAACTTTTAATCCAATCCCAATTCCCAAGCATATGCAGAACACACTAAACTCTTGCATTTTTATTTTTCTCTCTAAATCTCCCTCAATCACTCTCTGTGTCTCAGTTTCTCTCAACGTATATTTTCCTCTTTTTTTCACTGCTTTCCTATTCTCAATCTCTCTTTCAGAAATATGGTCTGAATTAGTCACAACTGACTTATTCAATGATTCCCAGTTTTGGTGAGGAAACCAGCTGAAAATCCAGGTTTGGGGAAGGAGGAATTTAAAGTTATATGACCATTAATTCTGAAGCACTATGATATTTCAAATGGAAAGCACCTAAGAACCCCTACCAGGAGTTAAATTTTTGTCTTCCCATCTCTCCCATTTCCTTATATACAGCCCTTCTTCAAACTCAAACAAGCAATGGTAGTCTGCAAGCAAGTTGTAGTCTGTTGTGGCATGAGGATATGAAGTATGATCACAAAATACCAGAACGAACTTTTCATCAAAAATATCAGGCGTGTGTACGCTGGAGAGGTTCTAGAGAGTATTTCCTTCCCATCTTTTCTGGAGTCTGGGTAATGGTGCCAATGCTCCAGATATTTTTGAAACTTCTTCATAATTCTTTTCTTGGGATTGCAGCATATCAATATCTTTAGTTTGAAATGAAATCTCTGGATGTTGCATTTTTGAAATCCATTCAGTCATTTAAAGTTAAATCTAGTGATTGAAATTGGTTAAATATCTTTCAAGGTCAAAGTGAAATATATAAAGTTCTAGTCAGGATATATTTTTGATTTTTACCCCTTTCAATGTCTAAGACTCTACCTAGCACATATTTAAGATGTTATGGTTTAGATACTAGATGTCCCCAAAAGTTCAAGTGTGAGATAATGCAGGAAAAGTTAAAGGTGAAATAATTGAGTTATGAGAACCTTAACCAATCAGTGCATTAATCCCATGATAGGGATCTAAGAAAACTCACAGAATTCATCCAGGTATCTACTTTGGGTGCAATAGCACTAATTTTATATGTGTTCATTCTAGTGTTCTTTTTTAAATCTCATTTTTCAATAGCCACATTCCTAATGAATGTCTATTGATTGGGTCTAACCATTTGCAACAGTTGATCTAACTTCTGCTCAGATTTCCTGGTTTTTCTGTTAATGATTGTTACAGATTAAATGTGTAATTTCCATTTTGGTCTGGAGGAGGGATTGGTAAACTTTTATGATAAAGGATTAGATAGTAAATATTTTAGGTTTTGCAGGCAAAACAGCAAAATTGAAACATTATGTACATATTTATGTAAGAAAAGACAAATCTAAAAAAAAGGACAAATCTCCAAAATATATTATTGATGAAATTCAAAATATAACAATAATAGTTGACTATTTTTTTAATATAAAAGGTGTACTTATGACAAGAATGAGATTCATTTAGGAGTGATAATGTTTCACTTAATTGGAGTCAGGTAATGCTTTCCATCATCAAGTTGATTGCAAATGTTTATCTAAAAAGCCATTTTTTGGCTATTCTCAAAAAGACAAAAATATAAATGCTGGAGAGGATGCAAAGAAAGGGGAACACTTACACACTATTAGTGGAATGTAAATTAGTCCAGTCATTTTGGAAAACAATATGGAGGTTCCTCCAAATACCAAAAACAGAACTACAACACGATCCAACAATCTAGGTACTGTGTATCCATCCAAAGGAAAGTAAATCAGTACACCAGAGTGAGAGCCATACAACCATGCTTATTGCAGCACAACTCATAATATGTAAGATATGCAATCAATTTCAGTGTCATTAATGGAAAAATGGATAAAGAAAATGTGGTACATATACACAATGGAATATCATTCGGCCATAAAAAGAATGAAATGCTGTCATCTGCAGTAATATGCATGAATCTGAAGGTCATGTTAAATGACATAAAATAAAGAGAAAGATAAATGTTGCATGTTCTCACTCATGTGGAAGCTAAAAGAGTGGATTTTACAGGAGTAGAAAGTAGAAGAGTGGTTACCAGAGACTGGGAAGGGTGGGGAGGAGAGGAGAATAGGGAAGGTAGAATAGAGGAGGAGAGGAGAATAGATCAACAGGTCAAAGTACAGTTACGAGGATTAAGTTCTAGAGTTCTGTAAGACAGTAGCATGACTAGGGTTGACAATAATTTCAAAATAACTAGAAGAGAGAATTGTGAATGTTTCCTACACAAAGAGATGATAAGTGTTTTAGGCAATGGATATGTTAATAACATTGCATGTTGTATAAATGTTTTGATATGTTACACTGCACTTACATGAAAAAGCACAATTATTAAAATGCAAATTAAAAATTAAATATATGAATACAAACCTTTCTTCTGCTTGGGCTACACCAAACCAGGCGTTGGACTGAATTTGACCCAACGTCTGTAGTTCTTCAATGCCTGTCTAGTGGCTGTAGTGAGTTGTCACAGACTATAGGGGTTTCTTTACCTTTCCAAGGAGAAGTGGAAGTAAGTAAATTGCATTAATCCCACTGAGTACAAGAACTTTCTCCTGGCACTTTAGCAGCCTCGAGAGTTTCCAAACCCACTCATAGGTATTCTAAGACATGGACTACAAGGGAGGCCAAGACAATGGGGAGGCTACTGGTTCTGAATATTGTCCTCAAAGTCACCATATTTCACTGATTCAAAGATTGTAATACCAGACTGGGTATTGATTGTAATACAATCAATGATTCAATTTAATTGACAGGATTTTTTTTCTTAGTACAAGTAAAACAATGGGGAGACATTTAAGCTTCTATGAAACATGACAATATTTCTCATTCAAGGCTACAATTCAGTTCCCCCTGTGTCTCTTTATCCCTGCCTCAGTAACTACCTTTCTTAGAGCTTATGTTACACTTCCTTCTCCTGTTGCCACAGAAAAGGCCCCTTTAGGACAGTCTTTCCCAGTGAAGGCACTGCATGGACATTAAAAAGCTATCAATTTGTTTTAGTTGGTAGCTAGGTATGATAGGACCTTGTTTAGAGGTGGACTTTCCTGTAAAATTGGTTTGCCTCTTAAAAAAATTAGAATTCCCTGTCCTCCCAAATGACAAGAGGGGAAGTTTTGAAGGTTAGGGTGCCCTGCTGCAACCTCTCTGGTGTGGATTAGCATCCCTGGAGGAAAAAAGTCATCCTGCCTCGTGAGTTGGTCCAGGGCCCAGTTCCTTTGACAACTGCCTTTCCAACTCTAATGTCAGGCGCCACCTGGTGTCTACACGAAACAGGCACAGCAAACAGGCGCCCTGCTGAAGCAAAGCCTCAAGGGGAAGAAGAGAGATTTATGGAGGGAAAGAAAGTTTGAAGGATATGCAAAGGTTGGAATGCAATGCATGGAGACAGGAAGGCAGGCTCTAACCAGATGAGGTGCTACAACAGGTGCATATGCTTGATCACATGGATTACACAGGCAATATGTAACTGACCATAGTGTAACATAATTGTTGTTGTTGTTGTTTTTTAAGTTAACTATGAAGAGGGCATTAGAATAGAAGTCAGATGCCCTTAGAATTATTTCTGGCTTAGCCATGAATCAGCAGTTTGTTATGTCACAGACAATTTAGTAGGTATCTGAGCCTAGCATTGTGCAAGATGCTCTGCATAAACTATTTCATCCAACCCTCAAGAGACACATTAAACCTATGGGTTTAACTTATGAGGGAGACATTAAAATTCTATTATGAAATTATGCTTAAGGAGGTTAAATAATTTGCCCAAGGTCACATAGCTCATAAGTGTCAGGGCCGAAACAGAGATTTTTTACGTGGTTTCATGCCTGCAATATCATGAGCACTCCATCACATTTGTTTTGCTGTAGAAACCTCCTCCCTGCATGACATCACATTTGTCACCATTACACAGTGTACTTGGTATGCCCTAAAACAATTTAGGCCAGGTGTAGGGTGTCTGCCTCTCCTTTCTGTTACCTGTGCAGTATGCTGGAGATGGAAGATTTAATCCCAAGAACATCTTGTCCTCTTAGTCCCAGGGCATGGAAGCAGAAGAAAACAGCAAGCACAGAAACCTTCGCTAATGGCCTGATCAAGGGCGAAAATCCTTTTACTGGTAGTAAAGATGTTCATTCATAGCCACGTCTCTACTGAATTGATAGAAAAGTTTCCTTCCAACCTTTTTTTGGGTGTGTGTTCATCTCCTGTTCTCATGTAAAATCAAAATGATTTCCCAGCAAAAGTCAGGGTTCCCAGAGTTATTTCCACCACCCGTGGCTGTCTGCACTCTCCATCCGTGTGCAAATGCCAAGAACCGCATCACATCACTGCATCAACAGTCCACACCATTCCTGCAGCCCTCCGGGCTATCAATCCCCCCAGTGCCATGCATCTCTCTTGAGCCAGAGATGAATCACAAACATAAGGAAAGAAAAATGCATAAACATATGGAGGAAATAAAACTCTCCCAGAAAGTGGCAGAATTTATTTTCACTCTCCAGGAGCTGTCCTCCAGACTTGAAAACCTCCACTTTCTTGAAAAAGCATCTGGAAGTTCAGAATTACTTTCATATGGCAAATGTGTGAGCTATGACTTCTACATTTTGTATCTATTTTCTCACTTAAGGCTTTTGAGAGCACTACAGGAAGAGCTTTTCCCTCATCTTTTACTATCTGCACTCTTAAGAAGCTTACAGCTTGTTTAGGGGGACTCATAAAGTAAAATAATAATCTGAATCCCTGGGAAGCTTTGGAATAAATGAGATCATGTCTATGAGAGTTATGTGTGAACTGGAAAGTACTGAGTGCGTCAGGGTTCGATTGTTACATTATAAGAATAAAGGATTTAGTGTAGAAATGAAACTTCACACTAAACATGAGAATTGCTGGGGAAGTGAAAGTTTGAAAAGGGCAAGAGGAGAATCTGAGAAAGAGTCATTAACCAATGTACTTTACACCCTGCCACGGGTACACTACCTCTCCAAGCCTGTTTCCTCACCTACAGAGACCGCGGACCCAGAACCTCCGCGGAGACATCAAAGTCTGGCTCCGCCTTGTACCCGCCCTGGGAAATTCACTTTCACTCTCCATATCTCATCCTCTCTTCTATAAAATAAGGATTGTAACAGAAACTGTCTTATAGGGTTGCTGTGTGGATTAAATAAAATGATAGAAGAGTGCCTGAAACATACAAGCACATAGTAAATGCAGCAATGAGAGAGATGTCCATCAAGCAACTAGATCATTAACTGGAAAATAGCAAATCATCAGTGAAGACTCTCCATGAACTATGACGACTTGGGATTTTGAGCCAGAAACACTGTAAATACAATATGGGAAGCTTAGCAGTTGGAAATGCTAGGTCGTGTTGAGGAGCAATAAGCCATGTGGCTGGGGGACAGGCTTTGAGGACAGATGGGAACCATTATTGTACAGTCAACTCTCGAGCACAGAGCACATGCCTATCATATGGATGGGGAAGAGCCACAGCATTCCCTTGAGAGTGATCTAATGAGATGTGCTTTTAAAGGATTACCTGGCACAACTTGTAGAACAGAATAGGAGAATGGGGATGAGAAATACTAATTACATAGTTCTTGCAATAATCCAGGGAGGCAGCAATGAGGACCTAGATTTTGACAGTCAGGAGGGAAATAGAGATGGAGGGAGTCAAGATGTCACATGAGAGAGCTAAGAGATCATGGAAATTGACAGGGTATGGGAAATAATAAAGAGGAGGGATTGAAGATGATTTTTTAAATTGAGGAAGTGAGAGAAAAAGTAACCAGTGGTGGAAGATGATTTATTGAGCAAGTGCAAATGAAGTGTTCAAGTGAAAATGTGTGGTCTGAAGATCAGGAGCAATCTCAAGACTGTGGATAATGATCTAAAGTTCATCTGAGAGAGATATGAGAGTGGAAGACAAAATACCACTCACTATTGCCAAGCTCACTTTGGAAAAAGGAAAACAAAACCTTCAATATAATATTAGCAAATCTTATTTAGTAAAGTATGTATGTATGTATGTATGCAGAGAGAGAGAGAGAATATCATCATCAATTAAGATTCATTACATGAGTGTAAGGGTGGATTAATAAAAGAAAGTCTATTAGTGTAATTTATCATATTACCAATTACAATGAGAACAAAAAATGACCATCTCAACAGATGCAGGAAAAAACACTCAATAAAATTCAATACGCATTCATTAAAATAAGTGAAAACTTATCAAATTGGAATAGATAAAAAAATAAAGACTACCTACCAAAATACATAGCAAACCTTATACTCACTGGTATAATGTTAGAAGCATTCCTTTTAAAATCAGAAACCAAACAAAAACACTCTTTACCATAATTTTTATTCAACATTGCACTAGAGGTTCAAGCTGAAACAGTGAGACAAAGAGACAATAAAGAACCAAAAGTAAGATGATGTTTTCTTTAGAGAAATTTAAAATTAATAAATCATTAATAATTTACAACAATTTTCCTGCAAAATTACAGAATGTAAGATCATTATATAAAAACAAATTACATTTCTAAATACCAATAGAGAACTGTACTTTTTAAAAGATACCATTTAAAAGAGCAGCAAAAATTATAAACATATATATATACACATAAACATATGATAATAAGGAATAAATCCAAACCAAAGATGCAAAAGGCATTTTATATATTATCAGCTATTATAGATATCCCAAATAGGGATATGCACAGTGCTTATGAATAAAGCCTGAATATTATAAATACTATGTCAATTTTCTTAAAATTCATCCATTAATTCATTGTAATTTCAGTTAAGGATTCAAATGTTTTCATAGGTTTAGCAATGTGATTTTCAAATGTATATGCGAAATGAAAAATTCTGAAGGAGAAAAACAAGGTGTGAGGTATTTTCCTTTGTAATTGTGACATTTATCATCCATCTGTAGTAATTAACACAGTGTGACACTAGATAGAAATAAACAAAAGAACATTGGAACAGAATAGAAATCCCAGAAACTGATCCATGCATATCTTGGAATCTAATATATGACATATGCAGCATCATAGGTCACTCAGTAGAGAAAAGCTATTCGATACATCATGCCGAAACAATGTTTTCCTCAGGGAAAAAAAGTATATCTGTACTTCATACTATAAATTCCAAGTGATTATAAACTTGAATGTGAAAAACCAAACTTTTAAAAATTAGAATATATTGAACACAGGTATTTGTGATTCTTACACAAAACCCAAAGATCATAAACTATGAAGGCAAATATTAATATGCTCAAGTGTATTAAAATTTGCCATCTGTTACATATAATAAAATGAAAATATATACAAGGAAAATGTGTTTCTAATCTGTGTAATTTCATAAGCATAGTACCCATAATAAAAATAGTATAAAGTAAGGAAAAAGTCAACCTAGATGAAACATGAGCAAATGATACAAACAGGCAATTCTTAGAAAACTCAATAGCAAATAACATTACAAAAAGTAGCTCATGCCAGGCACAGTGGTGCACACCTGTAATCCTAGTAATTTAGAACGCTGAGGTAGATTGCAAGCTTAAGGCCAGTCTCAGCAATTTAGCAAGACCCTAAGCACTTTAGTGAGATCCTGTCTTAAAATTAGAAGACATGGCGATGTGGCTCAGTGGTAACCGTTGAGTTCAACCCCCAGGACCAAATAAATAAATAAAGCCACTCATATCTAAATAGATTTTAAGCAAATGGACTGAGGATCCACTGTGGGTGGGTTTGTAAGTCAGCAGGGTCACATGAAGAGGCACAGTTGTTTCTAATAGAGCTGAAGGTAAGTTCATGAGTCAACTCAGCAATTTCATTTCTAGGTGTAGACCTCAAAGGGCACAATATTGGCCCTGGGGCATTTGGAAATGTGTCAGCTGTTCTTGACTCCAAATTGCAGTCTATTTCCAGTCATAAAGATGTAAGAAAATTAGCAATTTTATCTTAAAATATGAACAGTAGTGGATTAAATTCACTTAACTATATAAAAGGGTGAGATTTATTTCTCTTTGCAATCTCTTAGTAGACTTCCTGTGATGCATACCACATTTTTGGTTTAATGTTTATTCAATAATAAAACTGTGATCTTTTTCTCAAGAAAAAAAAGGCTCAAACTTACTAGTAATCAGGGAAATGCAAATTTAAACAATGAGATACCATTATGAATGCATTAAAAATTTAAAAACTAAAAAAACCTGAGAGTTGCAAGTTTGTGAGAGGGTATGGAACAGCTGTAAATTTATACACTGCTGGCATGCAAATTGGTAAATGTACTTTGGAAACCAGTTTGGCACCGTCTTGTAAATCTGAATAAACATATGGCCTGTGCTCTAGCAACTTTCTCCCCGTTGAGCCTCTCACATATGTGCACCAAGATACATGTATTCACATGTTTATAGCAGCAGTATTTTTAACAGGCAAAACCCAGAAATCACCCAATATTTTAAGAGTGAAACAAAAAAAATTCAGCAACCTGAAGTTTGCTGATGAGTAAATGTCCCAAACATAATTGTGCTGTGAAGAATTAACCTTTCCCAAAGAGATGTGTGGCTTTGACTCTTGGCTAAGAGGAATAGAAATCTAGGCCCTTAGAATATCCTGCTGAGGAAAGTGTCCTTCTTTGCCACCAGATAGTCTAACAATGTGATTTATGATGTGGGTTTTGGGCTCCCCAGTATCCATTCTATGTCCAGATGGACTGAGGCTAGGATTTAGCTACATAGGCAGTCAATCCTAGACACCAAGGTTTGGATGAACTTCCAAGGTTGGTTAAACTCCTTGAGTATTGTTATATCTGGTTGTTGAAAAATAAAACTGCTATCATATATTGTTGTTGGGAAAGAAACACTGTCCATGACTCCATGGGGAAAAAGATGATGGGAAGTTCCATGTTTGGTAGTTCCCTGAGCTCTGCCCTATGCACCTCTTACCTTGGCTGATCCTATCTTTCCCTATAATACACTTTAAATGTGAGTATGACAGCTTTCAGTGAAATAAGTGAATTTATTAGCAAATTATCATATGCAGGGCATGTTGAGAACCCCCTGAACTTGTCATTGGTGTAAGAAGTAAGAGTGGTCTTGTATGGTTTCTCCAAGCCTTACAATAATATTCAGGCAAAAAAGTAAGTTATATACATACAGATGTGTTGCACTTGTGGGTCCTGGGGGCTTTCACAATGGGGGTTAAGGACACGGCGTCACAAGCCAGACACCAGGAGTCAGGTAAGCAGGACCAGGAAAGAGCGACCAAGGACTCATTTATTGTGGAAGCTGCATAGCCTTTTATTTGTTTAAGAGCCAGTGAAATCCCCGCAGAACCTCGCACCACCCCAGCAGGACCAATCATAGTTCTCAAGGTGGACCCACGTTTCCACCAATCAACACAAGTCTTGCAACCAAGTTTCCAGCTCCTCAGTATGACCCACGCATATATGTACATTTAGCATAATATCATTTATAAAGATCCAAAACCAGGCAAAACAATGAAGGTCCTGCATCTTCTTGTGTAGGTTGGACATGGCACTATTTTAGGGAACATTTTCCCTATCGCAGCCTTTGTAAACAGTGCCTCCCTGGACTCATACAAATACAAGCTCTTCAAGTGCCTCACGAAATAATATGATATGAAATATTATAATGAACCTTCCTAGTAACAGTATGAAGACATGTATGAGAATGATAGTCTCAAAGTTGAGGACACTTTTTAGGGGGAAAGAAGGTAAAACAATCAAGAAAGGACACAGGGGACTCCAGCGATAGCATGGGTGAAGCTATAATATAGCTATGATACTTTATAGGTTTGATGGTTGATGCTTAGTCCTTCATTCTTTTTTCATATGTATGAAATGAAATCACTTTTTAAAAACTTCTATTCAGGGGACCAAAAGATGAAAATACCCAGAAAGAAAGAAAAAGGCAGAAAGAAAGATATAAGAGGAAAACTGGCAGGACACAACATCAAGGAAATTTTCAAAGAGTTCTAAATGGGACAGAGTTCAATGGTGCTTCAAGGAAGGTGAGGATGACAAGGAGTGATCTGTGGATTTGGCAATTAGATCATTTTGATCTTTCAAAGAACAGTTGCAATTGAGCGGTAAGAGTGAAATCAGATTGCAAGAGATTGAGGAGGGAGTAGGAAGTGATGGAGTGGAAACAATGAGTGTTGATGCCACTATCTAGAAGTTCAGTAGTACAGGAAAGGAAGAGGGGATAAAAATACCACTGCAAGGAACGTTATAGTTAAAGATGAGGTACTTTTAAATTTTGTTTTGTTCTGAAGGAAGAAGACATAAAAGCTGATGGCAAAAAGGAAAATTCCAAAGATTAGAAAGAAAAAAATATGACTTTATTTTTATTCATTGGGAATAATTTTTCTCTTTTCTCATGTACTTTCTTTTTTAATTTATATATTTTTTAATTTTAGTTCATTGTACAGAAATGGAGTACAACTATCATTTTTCTGGTTTTACACAAGGTAGAATCATACTATTTGCATATTCATACAAATACATAGGGAAAGATGTTTGTCTCATTCTATTCTCTTTCCTTCCCCGCCCCCTTTCCACCCCTCATTTTCCTCTATACAATCCATCCCTTCTCCATTCTTCCCTTACTTCCCCCCACCCTCGCTATATGTCATCAACCACTTATAAGGGAAATCATTCCGCCTTTGGTTTTTTGGGATTGGCTTATTTCACTTAACATGATCTCCAATTCCACCCATTTACCTGCAAATGTCATAATTTTATTATTCTTTACAGCTGAATAATATTCCATTGTGTATATATACCACAGTTTCTTTATCCATTCATCTATTGAAGGGCCTCTAGGTTGATTCCACAATCTTGCTATAGTGAATTGGGCTGCTATAAACATCGATGTGGCTGCATCACTGTAGTATGCTGATTTTAAGTCCTTTTAGTATACAAGTGGGATAGTTGGGTCAAATGGTGGGTCCATTCCAAGTTTTTTGAGGAATCTCCATACTGCTTTCCAGAGTGACTGCACCAATTTGCAACCCCACCAGCAATGCATGAGTGTACCTTTTTCCCCACATCCTCACCAACACCTATTGTTGCTTGTATTCTTGATAGTAGACATTTTAATTGGGGTGAGATGATATCTTAAGGTGTATTGATTTGCATTTCTCTTATTACTAGAAATGTTGAATATTTTTTCATATATCTGTTGATTGCTTGTAGATTCGCTTCTGTGAAGTGTCTGCTCATTTCCTTAGCTCATTTATTGATTGGGTTATTTGTACTCTTGGTGTGAAGTTTTTTGAGCTCTTTATATATTCTGGAGATTAGTGCTCTCTCTGACATGTATGTGGCAAGGATTTTCTCCCACTCTGTAGACTCTCTCTTCACATTGCTGATTGTTTCCTTTGCTGAGAAAAAGCTTTTCAGTTTGAACCTATCCCAATTGTTGATTCCTACTTTTATTTCTTGTGCTTTGGGAGTCATGCTAAGGAAGTCTGGTCCTAGGCCAATATGATGAAGACTTGGATCTACTTTTTCTTCTGCTAGGTGCAGGGTCTCTGGTCTAATTCCTAGGTCCTTGATCCATTGTGAGTTGAGTTTTGTGCAGGGTGGGATATAGGGATTTAGTTTCAATTTTCTGCATATGGATTTCCAGTTTTCCCAGTACCATTTGCTGAAGAGGCTATCTTTTCTTCATTGTATGTTCTTGGCGCCTTTGTCAAGTATGAGATAAATGTATTTATGTGGGTTTGTCTCTGTGTCTTCTGTTCTGTACCATTGATCTACCTGCCTATTTTGGTGCCTATACCATGCTGGTTTTGTTACTATTGCTCTGTTGAAGGTCTGGTATTATGATACCATCTGCCTTGCTCTTCCTGCTAAGGATTGCTTTAGCTATTCTGTGTCTCTTATTCCTCCAAATGAATTTCATGATTGCTTGTTCTATTTCTATGAGGTCCGTCATTGGGATTTTAATTGGAATTGCATTGAATTTGTATAGCGCTTTTGGTAGTATGGCCCTTTTGATAGTATTAATTCTGCCTATCCAAGAACATGGGAGATCTTTCCATCTAATAAGGCTTTCTTTAATTTCTTTCTTTAGTGTTCTGTAGTTCTCGTTGTAGAGGTCTTTCACCTCTTTCATTAAATTGACTCCCAGGTATTTTTTTTTTTGAGGCTATTATGAATGGGGTAGTTTTCCTAATTTCTCTTTCAGAGGATTCATCACATATGAATAAGAATGCATTAGATTTATGAATGTTGATTTTATATCCTGCTACTTTACTGAATTCATTTATGAGTTCTAGAAGTTTTCTGGTGGAATTTTTAGGTTCCTTGAAATAGAGAATCATGTCATCAGCAAATAGGGATAGTTTGAGCTCTTCTTTTCCTATTCATATCCCTTTAATTTCTTTGGTCTCTCTAATTGCTCTGGCTAGAGTTTCAAGGACGATGTTGAATAGAAGCGACAAAAGAGGGCATCCCTGCCTTGTTCCACTTTTTAGAAGGAATGCTTTTAGTTTTTCTCCATTTAGAATGGTGTTGGCCATGGGCCTAGCATAGACAGCCTTTACAATGTTGAGGTATGTTCCTACTATCCCTGTTTTTTCTAGTGTTTTGAGTATGAAGGGGTGTTGTATTTTATCAAATGCTTTTTCTGTATCTATTGAAATAATCATGTGGTTCTTAACTTTAAGCCTGTTGATGTGGTGAATTACATTCACACATTTCCAGATGTTGAAACCACCTTGCATCCCTGGAATGAAACCCACTTGATCATGGTGCACTATCTTTTTAATATGTTTTTGTAATTGAACAAAGAAACCATAGATCTCACTAACGCAATCAATAATTTAGACTTAACAGACATATATAGAGTATTCCACTCAGCAACGAGTGAATACGCTATCTTCTCAGTAGCACATGGATTCTTCTCTAAAATAGACCATATATTATGCCACAAAGCTACTCTTAGCAAATACAAAAGGATAAAGATAATACCTTGCATTCTGTCAGATGATAATGGAATGAAATTAGAAATCAATAACAAAATAAAAAACTGAAACCATTTCAACAACTGGAAATTAAATAATACACTATTGAATGATGTATGGATAACAGAAGACATCGGGGGAAAATAAAAAAATTCATAGAGGTAAACAAGAACAACAATACAACATATCAAAATCTCTGGAACACGATGAAAGCAGTACTAAGAGGAAAATTCATTGCATGGAGCACATTTAACAAAAGAATGAGAAGTGAACAAATAAACAACCTCACATTTCAGCTCAAAGCCCTAGAAAAGGAGCACCAAAAGGAGTAGAAGACAGGAAATAATTAAAATCAGAGCTGAAATCAATGAAATTGAAACAAAAGAAACTATTCAAAAAATTGACAAAACAAAAAGTTGGATCTTTGAAAAAATAAACAAAATTGATAAACCCTTAGCCACACTAACAAAAAGAAGAGAAAAAACTCAAATTACTAAAATTTGAGATGAAAAAGGAACTATCACGATAGACACTATTGAAATACAAAACATAATTAGAAACTATTTTGGGAAAATCTATAGTCCAACAAAATAGAAAATCTCGAGGACATTGATAGGTTTCTAGAGGATATGACCCACCCAAACTGAATCTGGAGGACATACACAATTTAAATAGACGAATTTCAAGCAGTGAAATAGAAGAAGTCATCAAGAGCCTACCTACCAAGAAAAGTCCAGGGCCAGATGAATTCTCAGCTGAGTTCTACAAGACCTTCAAAGAAGAACTCATTCCAATACTCCTCAAAGTATTCCATGAAACAGAAGAGGAGGGAACCCTTCTAAACTCATTCTATGAAGCTAATATCACCCTGATACCAAAACCAAACAAAGACACATCAAGGAAAGAAAATTTCGGACCAATACCCCAATGAACATAGGTGCAAAAATCCTTAACAAAATTTTAGCAAATCTCATGTACTTTCTGAGATGATACAGTCTTATCAAGTGACTTTAAGTTTCCTTAGTGGCATCAGCACGATGGCAGAACAGGAAGTCTCTGGCTGCACCTCAAATTCCATCCATTTATCTGCAAATGCCATAATATCATTCTTCTTTATGGCTGAGTATTCCATTGTGTATATATATCACATCTTCTCTGTCCATTCATCTGTTGAAGGGCATCTAGGTTGGTTCCACAGTCTAACTATTGTGAATTGAGCTGCTATAAACTATGATGTGGCTGTGTTACTGTTGTGTGCTAATTTTAAGTCCTCTGGGTAAAAACCAAGGAGTTGGATAACTGGGTCAAAAGGTGGGCCCATTCCAAGATCTCTGAGGAATCTCCACACTGTTTTCCAGAGTGGCTATACCAATTTGCAACTCCACTAGCAATGTAAAAGTGTGCCTTTTTCCCCACAGCCAGGCCAACATCTATTATTATTTGTGTTTTTGATAAAAGCCATTCTAATCGGAGTAAAATGAAATCTTAGAGTTGTTTTAATTTGCATTTCTCTAATTACAAGAGATGTTGAACACTTTTTCATATATTTATTGATATCCTGTATGTCTTCTTCTGTACACTGTCTGTCCAGATCCTTGGCCCATTTATTGATTGGGTTCTTTGTATTTTTGGTGTAAAGTTTTGAAAGTTCTTTATAAATTTTGGAGATTAGTGCTCTATCTGAAGTGGGTGTGGTAAAGATTTTCTCCCACTCTGTAGGCTCTCTTTCCACATTATTGATTGTATCTTTTGCAAGAAAAAGCTTTTTAGTTTGAGTCCATCCCATTTATTGATTCTTGCTTTGATTTCTTGTGCTTTGGAAGTCTTATTAAGGAAGTCTGATCCTAAGCCCACACGATGAAGATTCAGGCCTACTTTGTCTTCTATTTCGTGCAGGGTCTTTGGTCTAATTCCTAAGTCCATGATCCATTTTGAGTTGAATTTTGTGCAGGGTGAGAGATATAGGTTTAATTTCATTTTACTACATATGAATTTCCAGTTTTCCCAGCACCACTTGTTGAACAAGCTATCTTTTCTCCATTGTATGTTTTTGGCTCCTTTGTCTAGCATGAGGTAGCTGTACTTTTGTGGGTTTGTCTCTGTGTCTTCTATTCTGTACCATTGGCCTGCCTGTCTATTTTGGTGACACTACCATGCCGTTTTTGTTATTATTACTCTGTAGTACAGTTTAAGGTCTGGTATTGTGATACCTCCTGCTTCACTCTTTCTGCTTAGGATTGTTTTGGCTATTTGAGGTCTCTTATTCTTCCAGATGGAGTTCATGATTGCCTTCTCTATTTCTATGAGGAATGTCTTTGAGATTTTAATGGGAATCGCATTGAATTTGTATAGCGCTTTTGGTAGTATGGCCATTTTGATAATATTAATTTGGCCTATCCAAGAACATGGGAAATCTTTCCATCTTCTAAGGAAAGATTCTTTCTTCTTTAATTTCTTTCTTTAGTGTTCTGTAGTTCTCATTGTAGAGGTCTTTCACCTCTTTTGCTAGATTGATTCCCAAGTATTTTATTGTTTTTGAGGCTATTGTGAATGGAGTAGTTTTCCTAATATCTCTTTCAGAGGACTCATCACTTATGAAAAGAAATGCATTAGATTTATGCATATTGATTTAATATCCAGCCACTTTGCTGAATTCATTTATTAGTTCTAGAAGTTTTCTAAAGCAGCTCATGGATCATTCTCCAAAATAAACCATATACTATGCCACAAAGAAACCATTAATAAATACAAAAAAATAGAGATACTACCATGTATTCTATCAGACCATAAAGGAATGTAATTAGAAATCAATGATAAAATAAAAAGCAAAAACTACTCCTACACCTGGAGACTAAATAATATGCTATTGAATAATGCAACAGTAACAGAATACATCAAGGAGGAAATAAAAAACTTCTTAGAGGTAAATGAGAACAATGACATAACATATCAAAATCTCTGGGACACTCTGAAAGCAGCATGAAGAGGAAAGTTCATTACATTGAGCTCATACATTAAAAAAAAACAAAAAGTCAACAACTAAATGACCTAACGTTACATCTCAAAGCTCCAGAAAAAGAAGAACAGATCAACACCAAAAGTAGTAGAAGTCAGGAAATAATTAAAATCAAAGCTGAAATCAATGAAATTGAAGCAAGAGAAAAAAATTCAAAAAATTGACAAAACAAAAAGTTGGTTCTTTGAAAAAGTAAACAAAATTGATAAATCCTTAGCCACACTAATGAAGAGGAGAGAAAAAACTCAAATTACTAGAATTCATGATGAAAATGGAAAAATCACAGCAGACACCACTGAAATCCATAACATAATTAGAAGCTACTTTGAAAATCTATACTCCAACAAAATGGAAAATATCAAAGATATCAACAAATTCTTAGAGACATATGATCCTCCCATACTGAATCAGGAAGACATACACAAATTAAACAGATCAATTTCAAGCACTGAAATAAAAGAAGCCATCAAAAGCCTAACAACCAAGAAAAGCCCAGGGCCAGATGGATTCTCAGCCAAATTCTACAAGACCTTTAAAGAAGAACTTATACCAATGCTCTTCAAAGTATTCCATGAAATAGAAAAGGAGGGAACCCTTCCAAACTCATTCTATGAAGCTAGTATCACTCTGATACCAAAACTAGACAAGGATACATCAAAGAAAGAAAACTTTAGACCAATATCACTGATGAACATAGATGCAAAAATCCTTAACAATATTCTGGCAAATTGCACACAAAAACATATTAAAAAGATAGTGCACCATGATCAAGTGGAGTTTATCCCAGGGATGCAAGGGTGGTTCAACATCTGGAAATCAATAAATGTAATCCATCACATCAATAGACTCAAAGTTAAGAATCATATGATTATTTCAATAGATGCTGAGAAAACGTTTGATAAAATACAGCACCTCTTCATGCTCAAAACACTAGAAAAAATAGGGATAGTTGGAACATACCTCAACATTGTAAAGGCTATCTACGTTAAGCCCATGGCCAACATCATTCTAAATGGAGAAAAACTGAAAACATTCCCTCTAAAAACTGAAACCAGACAGGGGTGTCCTCTTTCACCATTTCTATTCAACATTGTGCTTGAAACACTAGCCAGAGCAATTAGACAGACCAAAGAAATTAAGGAAATATGAATAGGAGAGGAAGAACTCAAGCTGTCACTATTTGCTGATGACATGATTCTATATTTAGAGGATCCAATTTGTTTTTAATTAGAAGTTTTTCTGTTTACCAGCTGTATGAGTTCCCCAGAGTCTCAGCACCCTTGTGCTCTTAGAAATCACAGGCAGAGTCTGACACAGAAGTGAGACAAGACCAATGTTTTTAGGATTCCCTGACCACCAGAACCAAGTGTGCATTTTTCCAAGCCTCCTTCCTCATATTCTAGTATCCTGGAACCTAACCTTTGATTCATCTCCTGAACTCTCTCTTATTTTTCAGCTGCAGCCAATTACAGCACCTATTTTTCCTCCAAATTAATTTGACCATTTTCTTTCATACCTGTTAGAAGTCTCCTGAGTCCCCCCAATATATACTAATCAATTCTTATGCATATAGGCATCAACAAATAACACAAATGATTGAAGCAATTGGGGAGAGAGGCACTGAGGCAAACCAGAGCCCATCTCATCTTAAGAAAAATCTCAATAAAACTCACCTTGACCCAATTGTCACCAAATGGAAACAAACCAGAGCCTACCTGTTCCAGATTCTTTGTTGTTGTTTTTTCATAAATCTCTCAATATTTTTATGCTTAAAACTAAAACTAATTTAACATTAATATGTGCACATACATATATATGTTTATTATATATAATATGTGTATATACATACATATATATTACAAATACATATATATTATACATATATATGTCTTATGTGTACATATATATATGTACACACACACACTTTATTAACTAACACTATGAGGGCCAAACAACAAAACACAAATGCAATGCCAATTTATGATGCCAGATACAGTGCTTAATAACTGAAGTGTCAACAGGACAATAACTTGAGAAGCTGTGATGGACAACAACAATCTGGTAATGACTGCTATCCATAGCAAGACTCCAGTTTTTGTCATATTGCAATGAGCAACATAGATGGAAACTACACCATTTTATTTATTTTTTCTTCCCATGGATAGATAGAAAACAGAAAAGAGAAGAGGATTCAAAATACGTCTTAGGAATACCTCAATCAGGCTAGATAATCATGAGCCAAATTCAGTTCCAAAGTAGTAGGCAGCCTCAAAGAAACTAATTTGTGTCTTTTGACCAGGGAGCTTCATGGATCTCAAATCCTTTGTTGTGGGTAGAGTTGGGAAGTGGGTCCAAAATTAAGATATTATGAGTTGAAGTTTAGCTGAAGAGTGAGCCTTACACCAATGTGACAGAAGGAATTATGATCCTATAGGCCAGTGACCACGTGCTTTTGCCAAATGATTCCTATGTCTTTGCATCCACCAAAACTTTCCCTTTAAGGATCAGGGGGAGGTGAGGGAAAGGGTAAATACTGGGAAATTATATTGACTAAATTATAGTGTTATATTGTGTGTGTGTGTGTGTGTGTGTGCAAATATGTAACAATGAATCCTACCATTATGTACAACTATATACACCAATTTTAAAAATATGGGAAAAAAAGACTTTCCCATTAAGACCTTAATTCATCATCTCCCAAGCATTGTGCTTAGACTCAGGTTATGTGAATGAGCTTGCTAAAACCCTGATTCTCTCAGCACTCACAGCTGTCTGGTTTGGGGGTCCTGTGGCAGCCAGAGCCCTTGAGCCTGCTGCCTCTGACCACAGTAGTCTAATGTGTGTTCCCCAATGTACCACACAAAATGTCATTATTTTAAATGTGGCACAATGAAGAAAAGATTAAAAAGTCTGCTAACACATTTGTCTGCAGGATTCTCTATGGCTTGGATTGCCTTGGAGGTGGTCTTCACCCCTGCTGTGGATTCACAGCTCAGGACACCCTATCCAGGAATGAAACACTTGTTTCCTAGCTATGGGGATGACTGGCAGCTCACAGCTTTCAGCTGAGTTCCTCTATAAGGCTCACCCTCCTCTAAAGAAAACCATCTCACTCAAGGTCACTCTCCTTCTCAAGGACAGCCTGCATGCATTAACTGTTCAGTCTTGGGGGTTTAGATTAAAGGCTTGGCCTCCTCTTTACAATTCTAGTCAAGCTGAAAGGGCCATCCCAGCTACACGGCTCCTATAAGTTTGGTTGAGGCTTCTGTTTCAGTAGACCACAGTTGAATTCCCTTTCTGTTCAATCCTACTTTCTTTGCTTCCTACAGATGTTGATCCCAGGAGCACATCCTATCATCCTCCTGCATGCAAATCTCCATCTCAGAGTCAGTCTCTCGTAACTGACCTGTGACAACCTCCTGGTTCAATCTCTTGCCTATAAAACTCATCCCCTCTGGAAACATGGAGAAACATAACTAAGCATGGCCTTACCATCTCAGATGAATCTCATTTCAACGTCCATTTCCCACAGAGGTTATTAAGGTCTTAATTCCTTCTCTTTTTGCATGTAGGTCATGAGGTCCACTTTTCACTAATACTAGACTTCTTCAGTGAGGTTTAGAGAACAAGTTTTACACAGTGGGGGAGAGAAATATATCCACGAGAAGTAAAATAAAACTTCCAGCTCTAATGCCCTCCCTCCATCTTGGGGCACCCAGGATCATCAGATGCTGCTGTCCAGGAGTAGACTCAGTATCTGATTGTCCACTTAATTATCATTACTAAGATAAAAACTGAAGCAATAATAATCATTACTACCATCAATTGTATACTTGCTGTGTTGTAAGAGCTACTCTAAAAGTTTTTTAAATGTATTATCTTTACCTTTGCAACAAACCCAATGAAGAAAGCACAGCTAACCATTTCTTTATAGAGGAATAAGATGAGAAGAATAAAGCACCTAAGGCCCCCACACTGTGGAGCTGGAATTAAATGCAAGATTTTTCTCCCTTCAAAGTCTGATCTTCTTCTACATCATACTCCTGTGTCCTCTATTTTTCCACCTATTCTGCTCAGAGTTCTCTTTGGAATCAAACCTCCTTGAGGGAAGGGAATTTTGCCAGTTTTGTTCTCCTTTGAGTCCCAGTGCCCACCACAGGGGCTGGTGTGCGGCAGATGTCCAATTAGTTATTTGTTTGAATGAATAGTGAATGAATGAATGAATGAATGAATGAATGAATGAATTTATCTGGTGACATGATCCTGGCTTAGTGGACACAGCATCAGTGAATGCTGAGCAGTGTGCCCAAACTTATTATTTCTGAGCAGGAACCAGGGCTGCCACTAGCCCACATGGTGTTTTGTGCAAATCAGAAAAGTAGTCCTTTTCTCAAGATACTTGCATCAACCTATTAGAAAACTGTCCTAGCATACGGACTTGTTAGGACAAAATGCTTTACTGCCATCTGCCAGAAAATAATAAATGTTCAGGTCTATAAGTGCAAAAGAATGGGAAGCAGACCTCAACAGATTCAGAGAAGTCTTTATTCATTCACAGACCCTCAGGGCGCATTTTCCAGATAAGAAAATGGCCATCAGTTACAGAGGGGACTTCATTTTTATAGGATAAAATGACGTAATCATTGGAAGATGTTTACATGTAGTTTCGACCATCAGGGGCTAGTTGTCCAGGTTAAAACTTTAATTTAGGAGGATAGTTGTAAAACGGTTGAAACTCATTGTTGTCTGGGGATATAAGAGTCCAGATCCCAAGGGGTGAAATACTCAAATCTTGCCCATTGCCTTTCTTTCTCTGGGATCCATTGTTTCTCAAGTTTCAGTATTTGCTGTGCCTCCATTTAGAACTTATTTGAGGTGGGGAAGGGTCAAAGTCCTGGGCCCAGCATTCAGTATTTGCCCCTTTCCTTTAGGGCCCATTGTTATTAGGAAAGGGTGCACTGGGAGAGGTTTAATGTTTGGCCATTTCCCCTCCCTCCTCCAGAGTCACACTTTCCCTCTATTTTTCTTGGGAAGCTGTCTTTTAGGAATATTCTTTTCCATAACCCTTCAGGGTCTGTGATGCCAACCATGTAAATGATGTCCTCTTCAAGGTGGCACCTGATGTGTGGTTGCTCAGTCTAGGACTGCTTTTGTCTAATGAAGTACTGCAGTCTGATTTGTCTTATTTTCTGGCAGTTGGACTCTAACCCACATTCATTTTGAATTACTTAGTCCACTTTTCTTGACTTTGAAATAATGGCCAAAGTCTCCGACAGTTTGCTAGATGACAGTCTTGGTATCACCCCAGCTCCCTACTCCATGAAGTTCATGCTTTCAGAGAGCACTCTTAGCACTCCTTGATGGAGAGCTATTTTCAAGAGCTGTACAATTTCCTGACATTCTTTTTTGCCTGTCGAAGACAGATTCTCTTGAGAGAACAATAACTTAAGTACTTCAGAAACACTGTGAATGCCATTGCCTCCCTTCTGAATCAAGCTTTCTTTCTCATCAGTAATCTTCCCCTCTGACCTGCTTTTTACAGCTTGTTTTACTTCCTTTGTCCCAGACAGACAAAACAACTGGTCTGGAAAAGGTCAAATTCAGCATGTCAAAATAATATATATTTCCACATTTCCAAGGAAAAGAAAGGTAAAACAGTAGATAACATTAATCAGTCCATCTCTAAGTTTCGCGGGGCAGACACTAGAAGTAAAAATCATGAGTAGTCTTTCATCAGGGACACCCCGGTACCTATATGTAAAGTAACTGAGTATTTTTTTTATATAGAGATATTTACGGCAAGAAAGAATGTAACAGGCTCTCTTACTATTATAAAATAAAGGCCAAGGCAAATCAAAAACCAAAACTCTAGTTGATTTAATTCCTAAGATACTAAAATGAACACGGTTTGGCTGCATACACAGGTCACAGTAAACAAATATCAACTCTACTTTGATGATAAAGTCAGTCCTCTGCAGTAAATCTTAACACACAGGCATACCTAAGTTACTCCCTTGTTGGAGAACCCATTGTATTTTGTTTATTCTTCTGTTGGAATATTTTGTATGTTGTATGGAATTTTCATCTTTTCCTCATTGGATTGGGAAATCCTCAAGGGCAAGAACCACATCTTGTATGTTTTTATATTGCAAGTGATAAGTATAATGCCTAGTACATCCCAAACTTCCAAACTGCTTTGTGAGTCAGCTGGATGTTTCTCATTGTGCAGAGGAATTAGAACCCATCCTTTGTTGTGAAATCTTGTTTCCGAATGCTAAAGAAGGACAAGTCAATAGCAGCATCCAGAAGACTCAGCATCCAGAAGGACAATGTCCTGCACAAAATGCTTTTTCACTCACAGTGTTATTAATCCCTTGGGTTCCTAAAATTTCTATTAAATTTGCTAAAGTGCACTCATTTCTTATAAATCCTTGTGTATTGTCCTTTTGTACACTGACTCAAGCAATAAAATACAGGCATTTATAGGGACTCTGTGATGCTTGCTATGCTAGACATGAATTAAATAGATATTTCCCTAACTACTATGTCAGGAAGATGTTTAATGAGATGCACAGCAAGTGTCATGGTGCCACACAAGTGGGGACTCTCAAAAAGAGGACCTGACCAACAAGGGACTTTTAAAATCCTTTTCCATCAGCCTACCACATCCAGTGCTAATCCAGTGAAAGGACTACAGCTTCCCACAACAGAGAATACTTGTTCTGTGAAAAGAATGTTGCTTCCAGAATATTTCAATAGAGAATGATGTGGTCAGGAAAGTCACACAGTTAACACTTGACAGCACGTACTACAAACACTTTGTTAAGTACTTGACACATATTCATCCTTAAAGCCACTGGACCCAGGCAGGGATGTATTCTTATCAACTCTATTTGGTAGGGAAGAAAACTGAGATCTATTAAACATACTAATATTTTACCTAAGATCTCAGGGAAAGCAAATAGCAAATAGCAACACTAGCCTTGAACCCTAGTTTTTCTGCTGGAACTCTGTACTTTGAGCAAACACATAAGCAGAAACTAAGTGTTGAAACATCACAACGGTTCTCCAATGTATTTAGGCTCTTCTGTCCCGAAAGGATTACACAACCTTTCACACTGAAGTATTTACTTTGGTCAATAGAATGTCATAATATTTTTCATTGCAGAAGTAGGTAAGATCCAATGTGACATTCATTCTCCACTTCTGCTATCACAAAGATACCAAAAGCTCCATGTTGAGAGAGCAGCATCATCCAGTGCCCACTTCAAATATAAGGCCAAGAATAACAACAGAAGGAAGGACCTCCTAGAGAGCCAAGTTGAAGGCTGTTAAGATTGATGGATTGGGAGATTTTCCTAGGGAAAGTTTAGTCAAGGGATTATTTCTATCTTCAAGGTAGGAAACATCCACTGGCCCAGGGAGTTTTCAGAACTGATTCAGACTAGTTATGCTGTGTCTCCCATTCTTCCTCCTACCAAATGTGAAGTTATTGAAGTTACCCTATCCCTATTCTATTGAGAGGGCAAGATGAGAGATACAGATAACTTGCTTCTTTTAGTTCACATTGTCTCATGGGGGATTTGGTCTTCTCACTCTTGAAGGTGTGAGAAGATATATATTCTGGAAGTTGGGGGAAATAGAATCTAAAATATGGTTACGAAAGGCCCCAACATTTCTCTTCAATCCATTTAGGAATACTGGTAAATTTCACTTCCTCATCTCTTGAAATTTGGCATAGCCAAGGTCTTTTTTTGGTCAATTGAATGTGAGCATATATAATGTGCCACTTCTGGCAGATGCATTTAAGATTCAAAAAACTTTATTTCCCCTTTCACAGAAAACCCTTAAACCTTGTGTTGAAATAGCAATGTTATAAAATGATAAAGCTTTCACCAGCCTGGGTCCATGTATGAACATTAATAAACACTGTCCTCTGCCACTGCAAGTAAAACATGTAGTTTAGAAAAAAATAAACTTTTTTTTTAACATAGAGAATTTGGGGTTTATTTGTTACCACAGTATAACCTAGCTTATCCTGATAACACCCTAAACCTTAGCATTAAGAGAGCCCCCAACTGCCTCGCAAGCACAAGACCCTAGGTTCAATTCCCAGCACCACAAAAAAAGAGAGTTCCCAAATCAGAAGATCAGAAAGGATTTCACGGGATAAGGGCAGTGGGAGATTTCTAAACAAGGTCCTGAGCGTGAATCAACCTAAACTCTTCCTTAGTCAAACTCATTGTCACTTGCTCCTTAGTGAAGAAGAAACAAAATGTTAATATCAGGTATACAAAAATGATGATTTCTCAAGGAAATCTACAGGCAAACAAAAAATGAATATAGATAATTATTGTTATTAATGACAGATATGTTTCATAAATCTGCACCAAATACTGAACTAGCAAATACTGAAAAATAGGGTTAGGTTCCTAGAGCCTCAGATGACATTTTTTGGTCAACTGATCAATATGTAAACTTGTTTTATGTGTGATTGTGTTCCAAGACACCTTCGAAAAGTATATATTGTTGATTCATTAACATTGAACATTTAGTCAACAGCGCTATAACTAATGCCTGAATGAATCTTAACCTAACACATATTTTTCTCTGTAAGTCACATCAAAGCCTTCTCTAGTATTCTTTAGAAACACTAAACAGCCCCTTCAGCACTATGCATGGAGGCCACATAAATAGTGAAATCACCAAGGAAAACTCAAGAATGAGAAAATATGGCACTAAGTGGGAAATTGCTCATCATCACAAATTGTATTTATTTATTCTGACTCATCTTAAATATTACCTCTTTTGGGTAACTTTTACTACCATTCCAATATTTCTTTTGTCCTCTTGAGCAATGTGCCTCTCTTGCGATCCTGTATTTTCTCTAACACAGCATGGACTTCCTGTGTTACCACTTCCTGTTTACTTGACTGTCTTTTCCCATTACACAGTAAACCTCACCAAAGCAAGACAATGTCCTCTTCTTTTATTTCAAAAGACAGCACAGTGACAGTGCTGCATTCATTAATGTTTGTTGAATGCTTGAATAAATGAACAGTGGGCAAATCAATACTGTTTCTTCCTCTTAAGAGACAAGATACAGGATTTAGTATCTCAAAAAATGGATGTGAGTTCCAGTTCCACCAGCTATTTATTGCTGTCTGATTTGGGTACTTTTTTTGTGACCCAATTCTTATCTGCAAAATATGGAAAAAAATAACACCAATTTCAAAGAATTGCAGTGATAGTGGTTAAAAAATGCATAAAGAGGCACTGTAAACTAACTACAATCTGTTAAACACATGTTATTACATATATTGAAGATATACATGTTTATTATTCAGGGGCTTAATTTTTAACCACTGATTTCATTTTAAAAGGTAGTTAAATTTGGTATTGTGGGTGCAATTTCATCCTACAAATGAAAATCATTGTACTGAGACTATATTAGGATATTAGGACTCTCATGAAATGCAGCAGGAAATTGCAATTTTTTTTAAAAGCAGCTAAATAGAGAGAAGCTGTTCAATTGTGACCTTTCAGAATTTGCTGGGGGGAGGGGGGTGAAACTAAAAAATATGCTATGCAAAAACATTTTTAAGAAATGAAAACTCTGTCCAGTATATATACAAAAATGTGACTCATGATAACTTTATTTGCTGACACTAAAACAATAATTTATAACCAAATCCATTTTCTGTGTGGTCAGGTGGAAAATTGGACATTGCAGATGATTCTGAGACATGTAGACGATGGACATTCTACTCTTCAGCTCACTCAACCATAGAGAGCTTTCTCCACAGACCCTGAACAGAAAGCTTCATGGGCAATAGTTCAGCTTCACTAAATGACCAGGGGAGCTAATAGACAGTCATGCTTATCTGAAAACTGACACAAAGTATTTCTCACTGTTGGCTTTAAGATATACTTTAAAATATACTTCTTTTTCAATTTCTAAACCAGTAATCATTTTTAAGGTTTGGAGATTGCCTGATTTATCATCATGTGACCTACCAGTGAACTCCAACATGGAACAACAACATTGTTCAAGTAAAAAGGGGCTTTAATAGCCAATTCTTGCACTCAGACCTTAAACATGAATGCAAATCTTATAAATGGGGATTTTTCAGTTGTTTTTACTAAATTGTAAAGACGAAGTTTGAAAATCTAGAAAACATTCCCCCAATTATTTTCTCTAAGTCCTCATAAGGAGGTGGGTATGCCATGGCAATCTGCCCACTTTTTAAAAAATGTGAACAATTTTTTGAAAGGAATAGACCACTTTCACCAATGAAGGAAAAAGATTAACACAAAGTACTGGTGGGAATACAAGTTGGCAAAACGTTTAGAGTAGGCACTTAAGTAATCATAGGTATGCACATAATAAGAAAGTTGTTTAAATACAGTGGCATTCATAAAGAATGTTCTTTCTGGTTCAGACAGTGATTTGAATGCAGTTGACTTTTTCCTACTTATGTCTACTTAGATTAAGAGATTTGACAGAAGGCTAGTCCACTAATTCCTTATTCAGCCACTTACTTTCTTAGTTCCTTTTCAGCCAATACCAAAATACATATTGAAAAAGGTTTAGCTTTCCCTGTTGAAAATAAGAGGCCCTTCCTCCATTTTCTTTTGGAATCCTTTGGCCCTTTTCAAGTGGTAATCTTTCCAATGCCACTAAACTTTTGTCCAATTTCAGCATATATTTCCATAGTCAAATCTTGGTAGTCTAATAATTCCCAACCATTAGAATATTCACTAGAGTAATGTGTGAGCCATTTAAAACTTGTCCAGGAGACTAGAACTCCCTTTGTAGCTTTGTAGCTAAGATGTGCATAAATGTAACATCCAAAGAGGGACATTTATGTCCACAGAGGGGATAAGTGCCAAACCACAACACAGAAAAATCAAACTTAAGATTTAGGAATGTACTGAGAATGTGGCAGTGTACAAACAGAAGGGTGATGGAACCTCAGGTCACACTCTTCTGTTGAACCCAAATGAGTCACACAAAGATGCTATCAATTCTGCAAAGAACCCCAATATTCTTCCCTCAGAGGGAAATCCTGGGTAGGTCGCCTCATTCACGCATCAAGCTCTTCCTGTCTGGTTAAGAGAGAGCAGAACTAGATTAGGGTTTGTTCATGAGGCCAGGATCCTACCCATTTCTTCCTCTTCCTTAATTCTCACTCCAGGAGATTGTGTAAGGGGATGAAACATTACACTCACAATGCCCCCTGTTTACATTATACTGGCCTACTTGAAAAAATAAAGACAAATTATTATAGCACTTTTTACTGGTAGTTACTTCTTTGAGAAATACACATTTAAGCATTACATGGGTATACAATTTTTACCTCTTATTGTTCTGACACATTCAAGTTTTACTGAGCATGTTATAGTCACCTGATTCTTGATAAATGTGCCAAAAACATACACTAGAGAAAAGACAGCCTCTTTAACAAGTGGGGCCAGGAAAACTTGACATTCATATGTAGAAGAATGAAAATAGATCCCTGTACAAAAAATCTCACCCTGTACAAAAATCAACTCAAAATGGATCAAAGGCCTAAATGGAAGACCAGAAACTTTAGAATTTTTAGAAAAAAAAGATGGAAAACAATTCAACATATAGACCCATACAAAGACACCTTTAATAGGACCCCAATAGCTCAGGAAATAAGAGCAAAAACTAATAAATGAAACAGTATCAAATTTAAAAGCTTCTACACATCAAAGAAAACAATTAACAGAGTGAAGACACACCTTACATAAAGGAAGAAAATTTTGCTAACTACTCTTTCTAACAAATGATTAATATTCAGAATATATAAAAAAACTCAACATTAAAAATATAAATAATCAAACCAATGAACTGGCAAATAAACTCAACAGACACTGCTCAAATAAAGAAGTACAAATGGTCAACAACTATAAGAAAAAAATATTCAACATCTTAAGCCATCAGAGAAATACAAATCAAAACTACATCAAGATCCCATTTCACTGCAGTGAGAATGGCAATCATCAAGAATACAAATAACAAATGCTGGCAAGGATGGGGGATCTGATACACTATTGATGGGAAAGTAAATTAATGCAGAGTTACTATGAAAATCAATCTGTAGTTTCTTTAAAACACTAAAAATAGAACTACTATATGAGTCAACTATATTATTCTTTGGTATTTATCCAGAAAGAATGAAAGTCAGCATACTTTAGAGATACAGGTATACCATGTTTATTGCAATACAATTCACAATAGCAAAGTTATGGAACCAGCCTAGGTGTCCATCAACAGATGAATGGATAAAGGAAATGTGGTATATATTCATAATAGAGTTTTATTCAGCCATAAAGAATAACAAAATTATGTCACTTGCAGGAAAATGAATGGAACTGGAGAACATAACTTTGAGCGAAATAAGTCAGACTCAGAAAAAAAAGTATAATATTTCTCTCACATATGGAAGTTTGGAGGAAGAAGAAGGGACACCATAAAAGTAGAAAGGAAACTATTAAGATAGAGGAGGGAGATCAGGAAGAGAGAGGTGGGAAAAGTGGGGGAGGTATTCAAGAGTGAAATTTATCGAATTACTTTTTTATGTACATATGAATATACCACAATGAAACCCACCATTCTGTAAAATTAATATGTGCAAATAAATACTAAATATGCTGGTCTTGCTGATGTCTGCAGATTTTTTGAAATGTAAGATAAATGGAAGAGATGTGATAGTGAAGAATACAGATTATAGAAGCTAGTGGTGGTAAAATTTCAAAATTTCCAAAATATGGCAGATATGGTGGTATTCAAGTAATCACTATAGGGATAGAAAGAAATATGTACAACTTTGGGTCACAACTGAAATGAAATACTTGCCCAGGACTGAATGAAACAAGACTGGTTTGTCAGGCTGGGAGTTCCTTGGCTGTTGATAGATTCCCTTTCTCCTGTCTATTTTAAGTATACGTCTACATATCTGCTTCATCTCTGTGTGTGTATTTGCCCCTGTGCTTTCAGAGAAGAAACTATCCCACTTTTCCTAAAGGCAACTTTTCCTATGAGCTCTGTCCTACTTTGTCTCAATATATAGTAGGCAGAAGGATATATGGTCAATAAACTTATTGTTAACCTTGAAACCATGAATATTTCTTCAGCTGTAGCATCTTCAATAACTATATTAACCCTTACTTGATTCCTTGAAACATGTTCAAGGCTTTCTTACCTTTAACAAACAAATCAACCAATTCATTTTCAACAAATATGTAGACCTTCAGAGAGCTATGATAGAACCCTGAAGAACACAAGAGAAATCAGTCTCTTCTCTAAAGAAATGCCTAGTCTGACCCAGAAATATGGAACACAGACACAAGGAGATACTGGCTCAGAAAGCCTGGTTTCTGGTTGAACAGACCTGCAGACCTATGAAAGTCATGCTCCACTTTGAAACTAGTTCCTTATCTAAAAAACAGAGGAAATGATGATATAAGCCTCAAAAGATGATCGTGGGACTAAATGCGTCAATGAATATGAAACACTTAGTAAGGTGTTGTTCAGAATAAGAATCTGACCTGTCTTTTAAATAAACAGAATACACACACATACACACACACACACACACACACACACACACACACATAGTGGCAGAAAATCTCTTTTCCCTAAACTTACCTTACTAGTCAAATTAAATAGATGTTCTACAATCCTTTGGACAAAAACTTATTAAATGCCGTGAAGAGACATGTAAGTGTTTATTCTCTGCTTCTTTTTATTTTCAGTATAAATAAAATGAATAATGGTGCATTATAATTACACATAACAGTGAGATTCATTTTGTGCTCTATTCATACATGTTTTGTTAACATAATTTGTTCCATGTCTTTCTCTGGTACCTTCCATTCAAGTGGTTTTAAACATCAATCTGACATGATACAACTTAAAATAAAAATAAAAACAAAATTAAAAGTTAACAAGTAATGAGTATCTTATTGTTTTTTGGAAAACCTAAAATCCCTTTATCTGTATTTGTGAAGTCCATGTCAACAAGGAAATTGATGAGAAAAGCATAAACCAAAATATATGTGTATGTGTATATATATACATATATATTTGATAAATATATATATTTAGTTAATCTGTGCCTTTTGCACCTTCTTGTCATATCCCTTTATCATGTTACCTCAGGGGGCTTTGGGTCAGTAGAGGAACGACTAGATTTGTCCTTATATACACTAAACTATTTTGCTTTGTCTGATGAAAAAATATTACTGTTTTAAGTTGATAATATCAAATGGGAAAATGGTTTTTTAGAAAATCATTCAGTCTATACTGTAGAGAATGGGGTAGTAAGGTTGAAAACTGGGAGAATAGGTCAGGTATGTTAGCAACAGGGGAAGAGTTGAAGATTGCTAGGACAAAGGTTGGAGGTAACAGTAATATAGAGAAGTGGGCAGAATTGTACTATATTTTTTACATTTTGGAGCTAGAGCTATTGCATTGAAGGCAAGGGGTGTGGGAGAATAGTGAAGGCAAGAGTGAAAAGAAATGACGCCAAGGTTTTTGATTTGAAAACTTGGGCAGGCAATGGCACTATTTCATGAGGTAAAACTGGGCAAGGAAAAGGGTTGGGGAGATGTGCCAACTGATGCAAGTGCTCTGTTTTAAAAATGTTAGGTTTGAAATAATTTTTTGTCATGCTTACAGAGAAAGATTGCCTTCTGGACTGTTATCTAGGATGTGAATTGGTAGGCAATCTCTGCTTTATGAGCTTCAGCATTACAAAGGTACAAAATAGAAGGGAAGCTGTTCTACAACACTGCCTACTTTGATAAAATTCTTTCCTATAGACCAAAAGTTGCTCTTGCCCTAGAGAACATAGGACAGAGGGTAGCTAATTTTCTATCCCAGTATCTGTTTTCTCTCTTCCTGTGTCATGGAAACTCTAATTTTTTTTTTTTTTTT
>JAJEJO010000155.1:191150-236030 GCA_020662805.1 Glaucomys volans | reverse complement strand
CAAAAAAAAAAAAAAAAAAAAAAAAGAAGAAGCCTTTGAAAACAACAGAAGAAACCTGGGTCCCTGATGACCTGGAGGAGTGAACATCCTCCTCATTGTTTTATAGTGATATATTTTTTTTTCTGTGCTCCTTATAGGAAGATAAACTCTTTGAGAGTTAGAATGATGAATCTTTCACCAGCCCATACCTGTGGATGGCTATGACCTTGTACTTTTCCACAGGTGTTTCTTTGGAAGATGGTTCATTTTCTCAATTAAACCACTTGCCTCAGAGGGATGACAATATTGATTAAGCTGGGCATATATTGCCCAAGAGGGGAGTGGGAGGCATTCTGTGTGGAGATAATAGCTCTCATGTACTATACAGAGATGGGATAAAGAAAACACTAATACATTTAACATGAAGATGACTTGTATTGTGAGTCAATGCCTGGAATTGAGAGCTATATGAGACTGAAAATGAGAAATGAGCAACTACTTGACCTTGATGTCTGGGAAGAAGAGAGAGAAACTCTTTTTTTGTTTTGTTTTGTTTTGTTTTGTTTTTGTATGTTGAGATTTCAGCAACTCTTGGAAGTTCTCTCTGATTGTAGCAAATTTTTCCTCAATCTCACTGATGCCTAAAGTTAAAACTCTTTAAACTATACAGCTTGTTAAATTATAAGGGGGATTGGTAGAAAGAGAAAAATAATTCTTATAAATCATTGTATCTCAATGCTATGAGTTTCACACAAGCTTTGCTAAGAACACAAAATGTGGAGATGAAAGAAAACAGAATTTTGGTCCTCGAGAAGGATGGGAGATAGGAGACCTGTGTTGATTAACATTCTGTTGCCATAGCAAGTATCAGGATAAATGAATTTAAAAAGAGGAAGAATTTATTTTGACTTCTGGTATCAGAGGTTTCAGTTCTGAATTGCTTGACCCCATTGCTTTTGGACCTGTGGCAAGGTAGAATATCATGGTGGGAAGCACATGATGAAGGCAGATGTTCTCACGGCAGATGGGAAGCAAAAGGAGAGGAAGGTGCCAGAGCCCTAAGAGCCCCTTCTGAAGCATGCCCTCAATGACTTAACTTCCTTCTCTGAGGCTCCACCTCCTAAGGGTTCCACCAATCCCCATTAGTGCCAGAGGTTGAGGATCAATCTTTAACAGATAGGCCTTTGGGGGATACTCATCCAAATCATAGCAATACCCAATGGAAGAAAAAGAAAAATATATATAACATTTCATAATTTGTTGAAGTCTTAGTTTAGATATGAGGCTATAGGTTTGTAAGAACATTTATTCCCTAGAAGGCTATATTTTATTTATACATTGGAACATCTGAGGACATAGACTTATTAATTTATTACAGCTCCCTTTATCATCATTTTCCAACATCCTAAGACAAAAATGAAGCAATTACACCAGTGCCTAAGTCATTGAAAGTGAATAAACCTTTTATTTCTAGCACACAGAATAGAGAAAGGAAGTATACTTAAGTGATTTTTATTTTGTTTCAACTGCTTTTGATGTTACATTAGATTCGCTAGGAGGCTTTTTTTAAAGGTACTTCAAGGACAAACAAGTTCAGATCTGATTATTATTTCTTTTGACAATACTTATTAAAAACTGGAAAGACAGAGATGCTGTCAATTTCTCATTTTGGTTGACCTTGTCTTTTTCTAATCACATCAGCAGGAACAAAGTATATCTCTGCCAAAGGTAATATTATCTTTGCAAAAGGATATATTGGAGAAATTAATTATCTGGTGACTTACAATTTTTTGTCTTCATACCACAAAACCAAGGAATAGAATAGAAATTTATAATGGTCAAATATATTTTCATTTAAAGTCCACTTTGACATACCAAGTATCAAGTATACTAAGAAGAGAAAGGTTCATACTAACAAACTAATAATAATAATTTTTTATACTAATACTACTACTAATAATATCACCTATAATGAGTCTATGTGCCAAGCACAGTAGTACATGCCTTATATTTATTTTTTAAAAATTAATTCTCACAAAAATGCTAGGACTTTTTAAATTTCAAACCCTGATATTATTTTTAAATAGGTGATTTGGTCAGTAAGTCCTGGGTTGGAGTAGATTATCTGCCATTTACCAGTGTGTGTGACAGTACCTGTTTTATTTTCATCATCTAAAAAGCAGGGATAGTCATGGAACTAACAAATAAGTGTAATGATGATTCCTCGTATGTGTCAAATTGCCTGGGTCACAGGGCGCCCAGAAATTTGGTCAAACATTACTATGGTTTCTGTTAGAGTGTACTTGGATGAAATTAACATTGAAATAGTAAACGGAGTAAAGCAGATTGCCCTCCCAAATGTGGGTGGAATTCATCAATCAACTGAAAGCCTGAATAGAACAAAAAAGTGGAATGATACCCAAGTAAGAGAATTCATCCTGCCTGACTGCCTTTGAACTGAGAGGTCAGCTTTTTCCCTGTCATTGGACTCAAATGTAAATGCTTTCCTTGTGTCTCAAGATTGCTGGACTTAAAACTGAAACTAAAACTCTGGCTTTGTGATTTGGATCTCCAGCCTCCTGACTCACCCTGCATATCTTGGGACTTGTCAACCTCTAAGTTAGATGCATAAATACATGTGTAGATAGATACATAGATAAATACATAGGTAAATAGAGATAATTGGTTTCATTTCCCTAGAGAAGCCAAATACAATAAGGTAGTATGGTCTAAATTAGGCAAATAAACAAATTATTTACTGAGTATGGTACCTAGCACATAGTAGCACAAACCACTATACAATTTCCTTTCTCATCATAGTCACAAAACATAAATTTTTCCAGCTTCCTTTTGAAAAGAAAATATCCCAGCATTGTTCTCTTGGACTCAAGACACAGAATGAATATCATACTATTGATCACCCTTGCTTAAACATTCATTTCATGTGCCTTTGTTGTCTGAATTATTTGTTTTAAAGAAGCTAAAGATTGGGTGATTTTAAGATTTATCTTGGGTTAGTTATTAAATCAATGCTATCAAAGTTGGCTTATTACAGTGTCAGGAATTAAGA
The DNA here is from genome assembly GCA_020662805.1 of Glaucomys volans. Classification (NCBI taxonomy): domain Eukaryota; kingdom Metazoa; phylum Chordata; class Mammalia; order Rodentia; family Sciuridae; genus Glaucomys; species Glaucomys volans. The sequence goes on along the minus strand of JAJEJO010000155.1, from coordinate 232,981 downwards.
GGCTGGACTGCTTCTTTTCTTTTCTTATGTATAGATATTTTAGGTCCTTCATCTTTTAAAGTCATATTTTTAAAAGAAAGGGTATATGAGAAGAATAGCAGCTCAATAAATAAGATATTCAATCAATACAGTGATACTGACCTACATCATAAGAGTGACAAGAGAATTACTTTCTATAAAATATTCTTTTGAAAGGTATGCAATTGGAGCATGCAGAGAGAACATGATATAAGTTGTTTTAAATGACCCGTTCTCAAAATGAATCTTCCAACTAAATATAGAAGAGTAGAGATATAGGGATACTTACAAGAGCAATAAACAGGTTGGATATGGTATGCAACCTTCAGAACTGTGACTCATACACACTTATTTGATGCCAGGCATTGTGCTTGGTGCTATATTTACAAAGTTGAGTAAAACATGCTGTCTGACTTCAAGAAGATCAGTCTGTGTTCTCAGTGTGGAGTCCAGAGTTTAATGAGGATAAGAGGAAGAAGGGTTTATTTCAACCTGGTACACAAGAATGGAGTGGAGAACAACATGGTCAGAGTGATGGAGAGAAGTCAAGGGGGAAGGAAGTGTGGTCTTGGACCAGGAAAGCATAGGAAAAGTATAAAAGCATAGCAAGAATATGATGTGCTGGGAGCAGACTGTAGCTTCTTATGTCTGAGGCAGGGAATAGGAGGGGAAGAGCATAAAAGTGGTAGGCGGAACTCAGGAAATGGGCGTCTTCAATGATGTGCATAGGAATTTAGGTTGTGTCATATAAATCATTCATATTAATCCAATACGATAGTGCCAAGTACCTTGATCTGTCTCATTGCGAAGACCAAAGGTCATTTCCATCACTTTTCAAAGTGCATTAGTCTACAGGTCCAAGACTCTTCATCACATGTTTTGTTATATTGTGGTCTTCCAGCAGAATCCATTTGATAACACTACTTAATTTATAATCTGCATAAAGAGTGCTAGAAATGGACAGAGAAAAAAAAAGGATTGGGGATGGTGTCATAGTTTCATGCTTGTTCTTTTCTCCCTTTTGCCATTTTTCTGATGGTGGAGGAGGATATGGGAAAGCCAAAGATATTCCACATAACTCCTTCTCTCACCCTGGAGAAAGCTGGAAGTCTTTCATCAATCATCAATCAGAATGCCCCACTCTGGAAGGTGGGGCAAAGGACTGTTTCTTGCCTAGACTTGCTGAGAGTTGGCCTATTATGGAGCTAATACAAATGAATAAGAGTATTTGGTCGCTCCAAGAAAGTGGAAAGAGAAGTTTCTAGTCCCCTTGGTGCTGAGAATTTGGAGGTGAACAGAGAGAAGTATTAGGCTTCTTGGGACAGCCACACACCCAAGAGAACTCATGGTAGTCTCTTGAATGGGGGCAAAGTGACATGGGAGCATCTTTCTCCTGGGTTTCCCTCCCCTGGGGGAAGGTGAGAGCAGAAATGCACATATCACCTATACTAAGATCAGTGAGGTGATATGGAGCCTGCTTCCTGCTGCATCCAGGTGGAGGAATGATCTGCAGATAGGAGCTACCATACATGTCGCCAGCATCTGATGGAGAACCGATATTAGTCAAAAGAAAGAGTTTTGCTTCCTTATGTTCAAAGTGTAGGCAATCACCAGTGAAGTCTCCTTTCTCTCCTTGCTGCACCCCCATTTATGACCTCAAGAGCACAAGCACACGAGATAGCAAGGGAAATGATGAGGAGAGAGGCCAGTCCTTTTGTGTCCTATATTGGCACTACTCAGACAATAAGGATAGAAATTCTATTTGAAATATGACTAAAATCTCAACAGTAAGATTAGATGCACAAACACTGGATCAGGCTAACTTCTGGAAGGACTACAATATCCTTCATTTTCTTCTCTTTCTTTTTTCCTACTTAGTTCATTGGTATAGTTGGTGTGATCCTAAACTTTAAACTGACGCTGAAATGGAGGAGACTTTATGGAGAGGATCTCAGGAGTGATGGAGTGTGTGTTGCAGGTAGGAAGCATGTAAATAATTTTTGGCTAGATGGTATATTGTGATGATTTTAAACATGTTGGAAATTTCTAGTGCTCCTCCTTATAAAATGTAGAGTCTAAATCACCTTCATTTGTATGTGGGCTGAACTTAGTGACTTACTTCTAATCAACAGAACTTTGCAGAAGAGAAAAATTTTCACCACATATTGGGGTAATTTATTACATAGGAATCCATCATGAATTCCCTCCCCAGTGTTACAGTACTATTCCTGAAACAATTGATATAATTGAAAGCACTACATCTTACAATGAATGATCTCTCACTTCATTTGAAGTAACTTGCAAATGAACCCATATCTATATCCACAATTTCTCCTCTCCATATCCCCAGTTCTGTTAAGACTAATATTTGAAGACATGTTGAGAATAGGAGCCATTTTTATGTAACCATGCATAGAGCAAATGAAATCTAGGATAGGTATTTTGCATTTTGAAATTTTACATTGATAACAGAAGAATGACTTTTATGTAGCAGATATGCCATAAATATTGATTATGTAATTGACTGATTGAACATAATTTACAGCAAAATGTTAAGAAGAAGAAAAAATATAAAGATAGAGAGATTAGTTCGACTGAGTAAAGCTATCCCTAAAACCAGGAGACAGATCACTGTAAAGAAATTAGCAAGATATTATTGAATAGTAAAAAAGAAAAAGCCCACAATGCCATAATATAGAAGGAAGTCATGAAGATAAAAGAAAAAAAGTGAAATATGTGGCTTAAAAGGAACTCAGATAAAATGAATTCTTTTTTCTCTTTATTTTCAATCTGATTACAAAAAGAAAAAGCAATGAATTAAATCTATTTTTCTGGTTAATAAAAACAGAAACATATATAATTTCGAAGTAGAACAATTTTCCAAATGAGACTATTACTCTCCTTGTTAAGTTGAAAAAAAAATCTCTTAATTTGGATAGTGTTTTATAAATCACAGAGATTTTTCTCATGCTACCAGATTTGTGTCTTGTAATGATACTATGAACTAGTTGTGACAGGAATTTTGTTGTTGTTTTTTGCAGATGAGGTAAAGTTATAAGAGGTTAAAGAATTTGCTCAAGGTAACCTTTAAGGTAAGTGGCAGAATCACTATTTAAACCTAGGTCTTTGGACTCCAAATCCAGTTTTCTCTCACTATATCACACTAAAAAACTGAGTTAAGTACATGGGAAAGTCAATTCAGTTTATCAGTGAATGAATGATCTGCAAACACAGCAGTATTTCCTAGCAAACCATAGCTATAAAAGCTCCATCTGGAACAAACTGCCCAATTCCAGAAATATAGGCCACATAAAAATCACACCTAAGCTGAAATTAGGAAGGAAAACTCACAAGGCTGCTGAATGATCACCGAGGCTCTCAAGGTGGCTTCCTTGACTTTTTAAAGAGCAGTACTCTCATTCATTACCATTATGCTGACACACATGCTCGCTGAGCAGATGACAGCCATGGATATAAAAAGAAGAAAGTTCTTTAAACAATTTTATCACACATTTGAAGCTTATTTCAACTTTTTCAATAACTATAACTTTGAATCAATGTAATTCTTATATTGAAAAGCTATTACTTTCAGTTAAAAGAAATGTCATACTGAAAATTATAAAAATATATGCCACAAATTGAATGTGGGATCACTAAGAAAAACTGAAAACACAGGATGATGTTAGGGGTATGAGAGCTTTCATAAAGGAAGTGATAACATAAGCCAAGGGTAATCATAAGAGAGATCTTAGAGGAAGGAGATAGGATATTGAAGGCAGAGGGTAGGCATGGCAAATCATGTGTAGAAGACAAAAATTAAATTAATTTAATTGGAACTAAAAGGGCTTTGTGGGAAACCATGAAATATTAAGTGCTGTATGACTATTACAACAGGTTAAGAATTTAGACACTAAAAGGCACCTGGGAATACCTGCTCCAAGGAGATAATGAAAATTTTTAGAAAACTTGTTTGGCAGCTACCAATACACTGAATGTATATTTGGGAAATTCAAGAGTATAGCATCAAAAGTCAAAGAAATATAAATTGTAAGAACTGGAAGGAAAAAAAAATGGGTGATCTGATCTGGCAGTCACTACCTTAATCAAGGATCAAAGTTTTCATCACTAAAAGTTGGGCAATCTGACATTATGCACTTTCTAGTAAGATACAAAATATACTTCAATATCACCTCTGAGAGAACCTTGGAGAAAAATGCTTATGATGAATCTAATGAGGTTATATTGTACAAAATACAAAAGATAAAGAACTTAAAACAGTATGAGGAAACAATCAGAATGTCAGATATTCTATAATCATCATGGAGTAAAGATCATGACAGAAGGAATTGAGACCTGTTTCAAAGTCAAAGAAAGAAAGAAAGAAAGAAAGAAAGAAAGAAAGAAAGAAAGAAAGAAAGAAAGAAAGAAGAAAGAAAGAGAGAGAGAGAGAAAAAGAAGAAAGAAAAGAAAAGGAAAAAACCCCCAAAAAACTAAATGCAGTGTGTGAGTTTCATGTTTTTTAAAACTCTAAAGATATAGCTGAGGACACTTGGTGAAATTTGAGTATGGACTAGATATTAGATGATTTGAAGAGGACCTGGAGAACTTAGAAAATGTGATACAACTTATTCACTTTGCACAAGAGAACTAAGGCCTGAGGAGTTTCCAAGTGATTTGCCCAAATCACACTTTAAATTAACCATAATACCAAGTTTAAACCCAGGTTTTTCTTATTTCTAATACAAATCTCATTTTACTGCTAGAAACAGATGGTATTTGTATAAGTCATGCCTATTATATGGGAAAATAAAAATATAGAGAATATAAGGAAGAAAATGCTGCTTCTTGGTTATCTTTTACCTGTAAAGTTTATTAATTTGTTCATTGGTTTTATGAGGGTTGGCTAGTGTTCCTTTTAGGTGAACAGCATATTCAGTCCTGATCTTCTGCGTCTGTCTATTGCTCAACCCATCCCAATCCTTTATTTTTAAAAGTCTTTTTCCCAACTTATCCAATAATTTAAACCACAACTGAGCAACTACCACAGATAGCACAAAGGATTCTACCTTGTTCTTCATTATAAAATTGAATGTTGTCTCCCAGGAAAATACAAATGTAACAAAATGCTGGAAGGAGAACAAAGATGTACAATAGCTATGGGTTTAAAATTTCTATGGTTTGGGTCCATCATTATCTTTATATCTCCCTCCCCAGATCATATTTGATTCTTCTTATTACCTAAAGATAATCATTTGCACATAAATAATTATTCACAGTATGATAGACTTATCCAAACACACACAGATAAAAATGCCTTCCACAATTACCAAAGTTCTAACTCTTTTTCATTTTATTTAGAGTTGTCTAGAATTATACACAGGCCTTTTGGGTAGTTAATGACTTACAATTTTGTTAGTTTAATTGCTTATTTTGAAAGAGAACAAAAGCTTTGCACTTCCATTTGTTTTCAAGAAAATTGTTAGAAATACATATGATTGATTCTTATTTAAGCACTGAAATGACAAGAATTGACAAAATTGTGTTATTCCACAACAAAATAATCCTTTCATTTCTATATGCTTTTTGACCAATTATTTTATTTTTAAAGCAAACTTTACTTTAAGAAAGTACCGAAACATACTGATTTTATGTTCTCTACCAGATAGCAAAATTGGTATTTCTAAAAGGTGACCTGAAGAAATGAAAACATGAAGAACAAAAAGCATAAATAATATGACAGCTTTATATCAACTCCTTGAAAGGTATTCACAGATCTGCAAATATTTAAAATTTCCTGTTTCTCAGAAAGCTGTTCTTTGCTCCAGTTTATCATATTGTGACTTTAAATGCCAGGTAGATGTCATTCCAAATTAGTTCCTCATTGTTTTAGCATTGTTACAGAGGCAAAAAAAAGAAAAAAAAAAGAAAAAAAATCAATTATCAAATAGCCATACAGAACTAAAATAGTTCTAAACTATAGAACTAAAATACAGCATAGCCTCATTATTTTGGAGAAAGAGGAAATTTAGGTATAAAATTTAAACCTAACCAGAGGCAACTGATTTACCCCAACTTTTTATGAAGTAATAAATGGAAAAAATAAAAGAGCAAATTCTGTTGGAACCCAAGAATTTCCATCAAGCAAAATGCAGCTGGAGTCTGAAATAAAACAACTGAAGAAGCAAAGAGAGAGCAAAATAATTATAACTAATTTCACTTTTGAGTCCTGATACAAAAAGGCAGCTTTGATGATGAGAGGATATTGTACATTTGAGGACATAAAGGAAAAACTTGCTCTTCCATCTCTGCACCTCCCCTCCAGGAGGGAGGATTCATGAGAGTAATATCTTGCTTGTTTTGCTCATTTCATTCCCAAAGCATATTAGTCTTACAAACTAGTCTGACAGATAGATAGATCTATAACATAGATGATATACATAGATAAAATTAGGTAGATATGTAGATATAGATGCAAATATATAATACATAGTAAATGAAATATAAAGTGAAGAAAACATTTAAGATGCTTAAAAATATAGAAAAAAGTGAGACATATGATGACATCATTAAGAGACTAGGAAGAATTCAAAGAAAAGCAATAAGAGCCATTTTTTAAAATTTATTTATTTTGATTCATTGTACACAAATGGGGTACAGCTGTATTTTCTCTGGTTGTACATGAAGTAGAGCCACACCATTTGTGTAATCATACATGTACATAGGGTAATGATGTTTGTCTCATTCTGTTATTATTCTTAACCCTGATCTCCGCCCCCTTTTTTCCCTATGCAATCCAGCCTTCCTCTATTCTTGCCTCCCTCCCACCCTGCATTATGTATCACCATCTACTTGTCAGAGAAATCAATCAGCCTTTGGTTTCTTGGGATTGGCCAATTTCACTCAGCATGACCATCTCCAACTCCATCCATTTACCTGCAAATGCCATAATTTTATTCTTCTTTATGGCTGAGTAATATCCCATTGTGTATATGTATCACAATTTCTTTATCCATTCATCTATTGAAGGGCGTTTAGATTGGTTCCACAAACTAGGTACTGTGAATTGAACAGCTATGAACATTGATGTGGCTGCATCACTGTAGTATGCTGATTTTAAGTCCTTTGGGTATAGGCCAAGGAGTGGGACAGCTGGGTCAAGTGGTGGATCCATTCTAAGTTTTCTAAGGAAACTCCACACCACTTTCCAGAGTGGCTGCACAAATTTGCAATCCCACCAGCAATGTATGAGTGTACCTTTTTGCCCACACCCTCACCAACACCTATTATTGCTTGTATTCTTGATAATAGATATTCTAATTGGAGTGAGATGGAATCTCAAGGTGGTTTTGATTTGCATTTCTCTTATTACTAGGGATGTTGAACATTTTTTCATATATCTGTTGATTGTTTGTAGGTCTTCTTCTGTAAAGTGTCTGCCCATTTCCTTAGCCCATTTATTGATTGGGTTATTTGTATTCTTGGGGTAAGGTTTTTTGAGTTCTTTATAGATTCTGGAAATGAGTGCTCTATCTGAAGTGTGTGTGGCAAAGATTTTCTTCCACTCTGTAGGCTCTCTCTTTACATTAATGATTGTCTCCTTTGCTGAGAAAAATTCTTAGCAAGAAGAGCGAAGCAGGGGCTATCACAATACCAGACTTTCAACTGTACTACAGAGCAATAGTAACAAAAAACGGCATGGTATTGGTACCAAAATAGACAGGTAGATCAATGGTACAGAATAGAGGACACAGAGACAAACCCACATAAATACAGGTATCTCATACTTGACAAAGGAGCCAAAAACATACAATGGAGAAAAGATAGCCTCTTCAACAAATGGTGCTAGGAAAACTGGAAATCCATATGCAGCAAAATGAAACTAAACTCCTCTCACACTGCACAAAACTCAAAATGGATCAAGGACCTAGGAATTAGACCAGAGACCCTGCACCTAATAGAAGAAAAAGTAGATCCATAATTTTTTTTAAGTTTCTCAAGTCTGAAAATCTACAAGGTTTACCAGGTACCAGATATCCTTGAAAAAAGACTACCATCTCAATATGATTTGATGACATGAAAACGCTTCAAGGATAAAGAAAGAATCATACAAGCATTCAGAAAACTAAAATACAAAAACAAAAATATGACCAAAAATGTTCCCATAAAAGTAATGTCAGAAGACAGTGTTTGAACTTTTCAAGAGAAAGATTGTGCAATACATGACCAAGTTGTTGTTTGTGTGCAAATGGAAGGACATTTTCAATTATACAAAGATTCAGACATAAAGCTGTAAAGTAACCCCCCTAAAAATTACTTTGAAATTTTATTCAAGGAATTAAAAGGAAAATTCAAATAAAGAAACTAAAATGGAGAAAATATTTTTAAACAAATTGTGAGCATTGAAACCAATTCTATACACACACACACACACACACACAGAACATAGCTGTTGAAAAATAATAATAAAGCATTAAAATCTGAAGTAATAAAGTAATGATTTAAAGAACACACATAAAAATTAGATTTTTATATAATACTGATAATATATAATACATATGATAATAAAATCTAAGTACAACTTTATATCCCCAAATTTGGGAAGCCAGGTAGTATCATTTTGGTTTACTCAACTGATGAAAGCAGTTATGAAGATCTTCCCAACTTCAAGAAGAGGAGACATAGATCCCATACTTAATGTGAACACTGTCAAATCATACAGTAGGAACAGCATGTAGGATTTAAAATATTGTTGTAGACATATTAGGAAAACAAAATCAGCCTCAAAAGGTTAGCTTCAGTTAAGAGAAATACTGAGTTTCATCTCTCTCATCATGTTGCTAATGGACCCATTGAGCAAGCAGAGCCAACTGGAGAGAATGACCAACACAGATAGAATGTATCATTTTGTCCACTTAATCATTGAGAGTCTTTTTTAAAGAGTATGCTCCTTGGAGCCCAAAGTAGAGAAGGGCTCATCTAAAAATCTTTTGTATTTGTGACTTCTGTAGAAAACAATGGGTCACAAATGTATTGCAACAAGACCACAATGTTTTTCAAAGAATTTACTACTTTTTCTTGAAAAGGAAAGAGTAAGTGAAAAATGAAAGAAGACCTTGGAGTATTATGAAATGCCACGATCAGGTACCAAGACTCATGGAAAACAACTTCCAGGAAGCAGGTCTGAATCCTATTTGGAAATAGCAGCATATGCCCAGCTGGATTTCAGAATTGTTATGGTCCAGGGACTTCCCTGTGCATTCTTTTTCCCTCTTTCAACTATACGGGATTATCCTATGCTTGTGCTGCTATTGTACATGGAGAGGGGGATGAGAAGCATGAAGGGAGTTAGTCTGTTTAGTTTACAGGTCTTCAGAGAGAAATGAACAGTATTCAAGGAGCTACAGACAAGGAGTCTCATCTGTACCTGAGTAGATGGTGAAATACATCATTTTGAGCTGATGCTAGGGTCGCATATCTTAAGGGAAAGGAGTGTGTGTTGCATGTGAGAGGGATGTATGCTATAACCAGAAGGGGTCTTGGGTGCAGATCTAGTGTTTCTCAAGGATGAAATAACTTGTAAATAAATGGGAAATTTACAATTCAATTGCCCAAATCATTTCTTAATGTATCAATTATCTTTGAACAAATTCATACTTTCAAGCTAGGCACTGCAACAGAACTGACTCCTTTAGAGGAGAATTAATAGTTTAAAGATTGATTGATTAAGCATGGAATTACAACAAAGAAATGATTTATGTATGGAATAGAGTCTGATGAAATCTGATAAAAAGTTGGTGTCTTAATACAGTGAAAGACTCTAGTGGCATCAGTGTTCATGTTACGCAGATTCAACAAAACCCTTTAGGATATGGTGGATGAGCATTGGTAAGATGTGTTTCTACTAAGGTCTACTAAGGTCTAGTTTTTAATATGTTGGACATAGTCTTTAGTTAAATTATTTAAAATATGTATTAATATCAGAGAGGAAGAAAAGAGTTAAGTAAAATAATTGTTCTCTAAGGACCTAAGGTATTTTGTAGTACTCACCATATGTTGGTTGGATTAGATTAGTATTTTTTAAAAGTCTTGTTTTTCTTAAGACTTGGTGTCAATTACAATCTTTGTCTCCACTTTGCATTTTATGAATTGATATATAAGTGAGATATTAGTAAAATGATATTTACAAGTTTTGCATGATAACATAAAATGACAATTCAGTGACTCTTTGTTAAAGAGAGAAAACAAAATCTATTAAAGAGAGAGAGGGAAAGAGAATTCACTCATCTAAAATTCAAACCATTTCACTACAGCATTCTTTAATCCTCCTCATTGCTATCATACAGCCTCCTTACTCTCCCCTAATGAATAAAGATTTTGGAATTGTATTCATATTCCTTTTTTGCCCTGAGTTCTGCTATCTTCATAACAACATCAATATACACAACTCATATAATGACTTAATCATACAATTTGCACTTTGATTGCAATAACCTTAACTCTACTTTTAGCTTGTAGCATGTAATTTATCTTCAATAGAACTTTTCCACCTCAGATATTCTAAACTTTAATAGTGTGCTCCCTGACAATAACTTCTTATCCTCCCAGCTTTCTCAGACGTTCACTCCTGCTTCCCCTGGTCTTTAGCCATGAGTAATTTTAGTACCATTTTCTTGCAGTCTGACCCTTTCTGACCTCCCCACCTTCCAAATCTAGCCTAACATCACTATTGATAAATTCAAACACATAATCTGACCAGAAAATTAATACTGACTTCAAAAATAAAATTTAGTATGCATCCTTAATTACAAAAGAAACACAAGTGCACTGGGAATGTTTGAAACACGTTTAGAAAACAAATAAAAGTAAAAGTGAAGTCACCATTAATCATGTTAGAAAGAAAGAGCATTAGCATATATATACATTTATTTCTATTGATATATACATATACACATTAAAAAAATACATTGTACCATATATTGATTTCTTAAAATCACATAAGTTTGTTTTAAAATTTAAATGCTACTCTGTAAACAACCTTTTTTTAGAAAACAATACCATTTTAAAAAAGTGGTACTATTATAAATGCCTTTAATGTAGAGCTTTAAATTACTACCATGGTAGAATTTATGTAGACTAAATGCTTTTCTAATGTAATGACCCAAACAATTATAATCTCACATTTGTTCTTGTCATACTATGAAATTCTAATTGTGATTCTATTTCTCTTTTGATTAAATATTCTACATGTAGAACTCATTGCTTATTTTAAGCATCATTTAGAATAAGAATTTGACAGAATTTTAAAACAGAAGTCTGTTTTCTTCTAATATTGCCATTTTCCAGAACATAATATCACCATTAGTCTTGTATACTATTTTCATGGGCACATATTATCTTTTCATTATTACTGTCCTCCAATTTTTAAAATGCACATTATTATCTTAAAAGGAAAAGTCTCATCTCTACAAAAGCTATTTCACAGCCCTCCCAACTCACCTCATTTAGCTAGATACAAACAATCATTAACATTAATTCAGATTTAGGAGAGGGAGTAAGGAATCCAAAAAGTCTCATTTTATTTATAAGGGTTCAAGGTTTAAATGGTAGACTATTTTTAGACACTTGTCCATTTGCTCTTCAGTATAATATGTGATAGGTAGTTTTCAAATATTTTTAGTAGCTTTATTCTTTAGAAGACAATGCTTGTACAAGAACAACACATAAAATACATGATGTGGGGTATTGCACATTAAGCTTGAGAGATCCAGTCCCAGACACATCCTGGTTGCCATCCACCTCACCTTCTATTGGTTGAAGTGCAACTACAAACTTGTCGGGCTCTGGTGAGGTGAACTCAACTCAAAAATTGTGTTCTACTGAACACAAATTTATGATTAAACACAACCATGACATGGTATCACAAACAGGTAAGTCTCAGAAATTATGAAGAATATATCAACATATTATTCTTTTATTTTTAATAATCAGATAATATAAAGTCTTTTATAATACAATTTTGCGTTATGAATGTATGATTTTTGTATTTTTAGAATACAACTTTTGAAAAGTGTTTTTAAATAGGACCCTGTTCACCAGCAAGTACCTCAAATTTTATGTAATTTAAATGTACTTAGCACTACCTTTCACTCTTGAGTATATCCTTTTTTGAATAGTACATTTTCATTTTATGGTAAAAAAATTTGAAGTGTTGATACCTCAGTCAGTTTTTTATTTAAGTCAAAATATTATTTATTGAGAAAATACTCTAAGGATACTGAGGTACTTGAAAAACTCAAGCAGAAGAAAACTTTACTTAACGGAGAATATTGTCAATTCTATTTTATAAAACAAAATGCTCTGTTAATCCCACTTCTCTGAGAAGCAATTGCCAATAAGGGTTTAAATATAGAAGGATTTTATTAAGGGAATATCTGTGAGACATATCAGGGAGAGATTCTGAGAAGGGAGAGTTAAACTGTGATGCAAGTCTTACACTGTTATGGTTTGGATATAAAGTGTCCCCCCAGAGCTCATACTCTGAGAGCTATAATCTAAACAGCAAATTAATGCATTTGATGAATTAATTTGAAAGGATTACTATGTTTGGTGGTAACTGTAGGCAGGCAGTGTAGCTGAAGGAGGTAGGTTACTGGGGATGGACTCCGCAAGAATTCATCTTCCCTGTGGCACCTTCCCCTTCTTCTCTCTGCTTCCTGGTAACCATGGGGTTAGCAACTTTCCTCCCACACTTCCCTTCTGCCATCATGTTCTGCCTCACCTCTGCCCCAAAGTGATGGAGTCAATTGACCATATACTGAACCTCTGAAATAGTGAGCCCAAAATAAACTATTCCTTTTCTAAGTTGTTCTTGTCAGGTATTTTGGTCACAGTGATGAAAAACTGTCTAATATAAACACCAAGTGAAAAACCAAGGAAAGAAGGTTGGGTGGACAGGTACCAGGCTGAGACTGGAGTGCTCCCAGGCACATCTGAAGGTCACCACAAAAATGCAAATAGACATTTCAGCCCAGACATTTCCATAGCACTATCTTTTTTTTTTTTTAACACTTGTAGCACACTGTTAGTTCTATTTCTTTTTTTTTTTAAATTTACTTATTGATTCATTGAACACAAATGGAGTACAACTCTTGTTTCACTGGTTGTACACAAAGTAGAGTCACACCATCTGTGCGTTCATGCATGTACACAGGGCAATGGTATCTGTCACACTTTCTGTTATTATATTTACCCCCCCACCCGACCCTACCCCTCCCTTCCCTCTATGCTATCTATCCTTCCTCCATTCTTGCCACCCTTCCCCCCCCCCCACTATGCATCATCATTCATTTATCAGAGAGACCATTCAGCCTTTGGATTTTTGGGACTGGCTGATCTCACTTAGCATAACAGTCTCCAGCATCATCCATTTACCTACAAATGCCATAATTTTATTCTTCTTTATGGCTGAGTAATATTCCATTGTGTATATATATCACAGTTTCCTTATCCATTCATCTACTGAAGGGCATCTAGGTTGATTCCATAATCTAGCTATTGTGAATTGAGCAGCTATGAACATTGATGTGGCTGCATCACTGTAGCAATCTGATTTTAAGTCCTTTGGGTATAGGCCAAGGAGTGGGATAGCAGGGTCAAATGCTGGATCCATTCCAAGTTTTCTAAGGAATCTCCACACTGCTTTCCAGAGTGGCTGCACCAACTTGCACTCCCACCAGCAATGTATGAGTGTACCCTTTTCCCCACATCCTCACCAACACCTGTTGTTGCCCGTGTTCTTGATAAAAGACATTCTAATTGGGGTAAGATGAAATCTTAAGGTGGTTTTGATTTGCATTTCTCTTATAACGAGGGATGTTGAACATTTTTTCATAAATCCATTGATTGCTTGTAGATCTTCCTCTGTAAAGTGTCTGCTCATTTCCTTGGCCCATTTATTGACTGGGTTATTAGTGTTCTTGGTGTAAAGATTTTTGAGTACTTGGTAGATTCTGGAGATTAGTGCTCTATCTGAAGTGTGTGTGGCAAAGATTTTCTCCCACTCTGAAGGCTCTCTCTTCACATTGCTGATTGTTTCCTTTGCTGAGAAGAAGCTTTTTAGTTTGACTCTATCCCAATCATTGATTCGTGCTTTTATTTCTTGCGCTTTGGGAGTCATGTTAAGAAAATCTGGTCCTAGGCCAACATGATGAAGATTTGGACCTATTTTCTCTTCTATTAGGTGCAGAGTCTCTGGTCTAATTTCTAGGTCCTTGATCCACTTTGAGTTGAATTTTGTACAGGGTGAGAGATATGGGTTTAGTTTCATTTTGCTGCATATGGATTCCAGTTTTCCCAGCACCATTTGTTAAAGAGGCTGTCTTTTCTCCATTGCATGTTTTTGGCTCCTTTGTCAAGTATGAGATACCTGTATTTATGTGGGCTTGTCTCTGTGTCCTCTATTCTGTACCATTGATCTATCTGTCTGTCTATTTTGGTACCAATACCATGCTGTTTTTGTACTATTGCTCTGTAGTATAGTTGAAGGTCTGGTATTGTGATACCCCCTGCTTCGCTCTTCTTGCTAAGGATTGCTTTAGCAATTCTGGGTCTCTTATTCCTCCAAATGAATTTCATGATTGCTCATAGCACTATCTTTATGTCATCATTCAAAGTACCTTTCAGCCAGGCATGGTGGCGCATGCCTGTAATCCAAGCAACTTGGGAGGCTGAGTCAGGAGGATCACAAGTTCAAAGCCAACCTCAGCAACTTAGCGAGGCCCTAAGCAACTCAGTGAGACCCTGTCTCTAAATAAAATACAAAATAGGGCTGGGGATGTGGCTCAGTGGCCGAGTGTCCCTGAGTTCAATCCCTGGTTCCAAAAAAAAAAAACCAAAAAAACAAAAAAACACAAAGTACTTTTCTACTAAAATCACCAAATATGCTGCTTTGAGTTGTTTTTACTGTTTTACCAAATTTAGATACAGCAAAAATTTAGCATTTCAAATTTTATTCATTCCAGACAGAATATAGCTTTAACCATCTATAAGTTTTGCTACAATCTGAGATTTTTAAGTGTGGCTTTAGAGAAGTCAGAAACCAAATTCATATGATGACTTGTCCTTGTTTAATTTGTTTGGTACTTTCCTTGTCTCTAAGGATATAGTTTGATATTACCCATTATGAAGGTTTTATTTTTATAACAATCATTTTCCAAAAGATTCAAAATGGAAGGATTTTGGTGTACCATTCATTGAATACTTTCATTAAAGATTTCAAACCGATTTTGAACAAATGCAACAAAAATTTGGAAGAACTGTTGATAAAACATACAGTCCAATGCCATTATGCAAAGCTTACGATGATTTACAAAATAATTCTCAGAGGCTTAAGCATCTCTAAAGTCCACTCGGTGATGGATAGCAGAGAGTAAGTGCATAATTTCTGATGTGTGTTTTTGAATTCAACATTTAATTCAGTTCATCAATATCCTAAGAAAAATTTTATGACCAAGTATGATCACTCTCTCTAGGTTCTCCTCCTATTCTTTAACCAACTTTTGGTTTTCGTGATCAAATTTCTGTCCTTGTCACCTTTAATGTCTAATCCTTGTTATCTTTTGTTATTTAAGTCAATATCATCCATATCCATTATTTTACTCACTCAAAAATCTTTGGAATGGACTTTACATGACAAATACCGTTAATTTCTAGGAATAAAAAAAATAGTTCATGTTCTCAAGTAGCTTATCATTCAGTGAAAAGTATGGACACTTTATAAGGTCTCATCTCATCTGTATTATAGAGGTAAATACATGATTCTATGGGAGTATGTGAAATATTTATCACAAGGTGCCAAATCCACATCAGATAAAAGGGTTTAAGGTAAGGGGAGACATTCTGCTAAAGAAACATGGAAGAAAAGTAAGAATTAGTGGATGTAGAGTAGGAAGTTTTTCTGGATAGAAGAAGTATCCTGGCACATTTAAATAGATATAAACATTTCAGCATGAATGAGAACTCAGAGATGAAATAGTGAGAGATGTGATAAGTGACATAGACCTCCATAAGTTTGGACCTTTATCCTGAAGGCTATGATGAGAGTTAATAAGATTTTCAGTGGAATATCATCAACAGATTACATTCTGGAAAATCAGATTAGCAACAACATGGATAATGGTTTGTGTTGGACAAAATGTAATAATTGAAGTATATAGGAAGAAAATACAGAAGACTAATCTAAATGATTTCAGATGATGTTGGAGAATAGATAACTAATTTGGGAGACATTAGAAATAAATATAACATACTGGAAAACTTAACACAAGAGTGAAGAAAATGGAGGAGCCATGGGTGACTCTAAAATATTTCTCACTTGGGTAATGAGTTCAATAGGATTGGAGTTCAGAAGAGAAATGTGGGATGAAGACATACATTTGGGGAGGGCAGTTCATGTGGAAGACATTATAGGAAATAAAACTCACATCTATAGAGTGAGAAGAGTAAGATAAATTAATCCTGGAGGGACATGAACATTTAAGGAATGAACAGAGCAAGAAAAGTCTTCCAAGATGTTTAAACATTCAGAGACAGAAAACTTCTGGAATGTGAAATACCCTGGAAATCAAGGGAGCAACTGATTTGAAGATGATGATAATAGTTCAAAAAAACATTCATCAGTTCTTAAGTCATTTAATAGAATTAAGAAGTGTCTACTAATTCAGCAATGAAAAGAGCATGAATAACCTTAACAAGAGCAATCATGATGAGCAGAAACCAGACTGTATTTGATTGAGGAGCATGTTAAAGAAAACACAGTGCAAACATGAATATAAGGTACAATTTTAGAGGTGTAGAAAGGTGAAAGGGTAAGAGATAAAAATAAATAAATATAGGGTTAGGTAGAACTTAAATACTTTTAAGGAAACTTGAATATGTTTACATGCTGAGAAATAGCCAGAAAAAAAAGATAAACATTAAGACACATGAGAGGAAAATGATACTTGGAACAGAAGAGAATAAACTTGAGAGGCATATCCATACGAGGATGTGGCTAGTGTAGAGTGCTTGCTTGACAAGTATGAGGTCCTAGGTTCAAAAGCAAAAAACAAAAAAACAAAAACAAGAAAAGGGCCTAAGGAGACAGAACTTTTAATGTGGGATAATTGAATTGAACCAATTGTCAGCTTAAACTTGATAAGTGAATTATGAAGATAAAGGAAACTGCTGGACTGGCTGATCAGTCTCCTTTTCCCAGGAAGCTCCACAAGGCCAGCTGCGGAATGCACTTCCTCAGCCAGCACGGGCCTTTAGGGTTTGCCTTCAGCCAATAGCAACCCAAGCCTTTCCCGCCTGCTTTTAGCCAACCCCCAAATATACTAGCCAATTCCCCAGACACAATCCCGCTCAGGGAGCACCCCAGCCAATGAATTTAAAATTGCCGATGCAGCCAATCCCAGTTCTACACCTACCTCTAAGTAGGTACTTAATCTCAGGGCCATTGTCTCTCCGGGATTCTGCGGCTGCCTTCATCACCCGGAGTGGCCTCTATGCCACTCCAAATAAATTTCCTTGGTTGAAACGTGACTTTTGGTGTGGTCCTTTTGCCTAACAGAAACTACTGAGCTATTAGATATGAAAAATGAAAAATATCCAAAATAGGCCTGAGAAACGGGAATGAAAAAGAAAGCCATGCACTGATAGCTTTCCCAGTACATTCTTTCCCAGTGACAGAACCCCAAGAAAGGAAGCCAAAGCATTGATCCTTCCCCAAATAAATCCTTTCCCAGTGACAATACAAATGGAACCCTGAAGGGAAAGAGATAAATACTGAATGCTGACCCCAGACCTTCCATTCTTCTCCAAGTAAAGATATTGTCCAGTAAAAAAAAAAAAAATTCAAATTTTCACCGACCCCAAATTCCTCAGTGCCCAAGAAAACTGATATGCTCACTAGACCACCCTCCCGCCTCTCCTCTCTCGCCTCTCGGAGGTGGGGGCACCAATGCGCTCAGCTTTCCCGCCAGGCCAAACCGCATCTGCCCTGTGCAGAGGGATAGGGACCACACGATTGAGGTGCCACTTCTCCCATGGGCAAACAACTTGCATCAGGGATGCATCGCCTTTCGGTGCTTCTGGGCCTCCATGCAGATATTTAAGGAACGTTAATTGAGGGTGGGTAGGGGGAGACTGCCATCTTCTGGTGCTCCTTGGGAGATGGCCACCCCTAGATCTGCCGGGTTACATTTGGAGCCACGGCGCATGGGGGAGATCGTGGCTGGGGAGAAGGGTCCATTCATTCTATTTTATGCATAAACATTTATAAGCAAAAAAGAAAAATACCTATATATATGAAAGATGGTGAAATGACACAGACATCATTACCCTATGGTACATGTATGATTATATGAATGGTGTGAATCTGCATGGTATAGACCATGGAAATGAAAAGTTGTACCCCATTTGTGTACAATGAATCAAAATGCAGTCAGTAAAAATAAAAAAACAAAATAAAATAAAAATTTAAAAATGACCTATATAAACCCAGTCCCTTTCTTTGTTCAGTGGCTCATTTTCCACTCTGGAAGTGGGTCCACGACACCATTTCATCCCTGCATCGCCTGTTCCTGTGTGAAATTTTGTTCCTGAATAAACAGCTGAGCTGATTCATGAAGTCTGCATCCATCCCAGTCTTTTTGTGCTAAATTAACTATCTTGGCAAGTTCAGAGCTAAAGTGGGAAAATGATAGATTGGTCAGTCTACTAACCTACTTCCATAAGACCAGTTGTTATAAACCTAGTAACTCAGAGTTGCAGAGTGGCAGGGAGCTGGTTAGGAGGCTCTACTTGGGGTTCATTCTCAGTATAGTCCAAAGGATATTAGTAACAGAAGGGACCTTTTTGGTCATTAGCATCCAATACTCGGGTTTGCCAATGGCTAGAAGTTAAGGAGGGGATTCGGATTGGGTGGTGGAAAGTTTAGTTTTAAAGGTTGTTAATCCAACATTGTACAAAGTCTTAGACTGAGCACCTTGGGACCCACTTTTTCTAACTTCAGAGTCTTTTTTCCAGATTCCACAGGCAAACATTCCAAATTTCCAATTTTATTACAAGATAGGAAAAGTGAAGTCCAAGGTTCAAATATGAACTGGTCCATTAGAGATTATTTTAAGAAAACATAAAAGTTTACTTTGGAACAACATTTGGATACAGATTTTTATATTTTGTTGATGTAGGGATAAAATATAATATTTGGTTT
This sequence comes from Glaucomys volans, assembly GCA_020662805.1. Classification (NCBI taxonomy): domain Eukaryota; kingdom Metazoa; phylum Chordata; class Mammalia; order Rodentia; family Sciuridae; genus Glaucomys; species Glaucomys volans. The sequence continues at coordinate 213,708 of JAJEJO010000155.1, read as the reverse complement.
CAAGTCTCTATTCAACCAGTGATGCTAACCAACAGTGTGATTGTTTTACCAAAAAGATAGATTAGCCTTAATTCGGTAGCCTTACTTCTTTACCCCTGGCCTAGAAAACAGGAAGGAGTTGTCATTCATAATATGATTTGGGCATCATGTAACTGGTATTCTCAGGTTGAAAAGGTTGTTTTATCACTAAAACAGTTTTATCTCCCTCATGAACTTACTGATTTTCATTGCAAATTATTTTGTCCAATGACATTAATTCCCTCTGCCTAGATGATCAGATATCCAAAAATAAGAGAGTTCAGATTAATAATGTTTTACTCTAGTCTTTCTTCAATATCTTTTAGCCAGTTGCTCCCCTTTCCCTTAAATGATTTGTAATGCAAATGAAGAATCTGAGAAGTCACAAGTTAGATTCTGACCTCTTAAATTAACTTCATTTAAATAGCTCTAACTACAGGAAAGAGCAGACCTTCTTGCTTTTGGGGTGAAAAGAATCACAATTTGAAATGTCAGTTGCCTCAGGCAGGCACATCACATTGAGTTGTATTTAAAGATAGCTTAAAACTAGCTTCACACTGAATTAAAATAGAAAAGTCACTGAAGTCATCTCTTTTCATCTATAGCAGAAAAAGGAGAATTTTAATATTACTTAACATTGGAAAAAATGATTCATGGATATATAAGAGTCCAATAATTTCACCACTATATAATAACAGTTTTTCTTTGGAAAATAAAAAAAAGAAAACTATAAAGCTATCTAATAACTGATACAATTTGATGTCATATCAGTGTAAATGTAAATTAATGTGATGAAAATACAGAAAAGTTAATTCAATAATTATTTCAGTTGATGATGAAGATTTATACTTAATGATTTTCTAAGGGGCATAAGACAAAAGATTTTTGAAGTCTAAAAGTTTAAATTGTAAAAACAAGTAAAACTGCATCAGAAAAATTTTCAAGAAGATCTCTCCTATTTTATGCAGACACAGTTAACATTCCCAGCTTAGGCCAGTAACACTGTTAGTCAGCTTTTCATCATTGTGACAAAACTCTGAGAAAAACAATTTAAAGGAGGAAAGATTTATTTTGGCTCATGGTTTCGTAGTCCATGCTCAGCTGGCTTCATTGCTATAGGCCTATGCTGAGGCAGAGCATCATAGTGGAGAGGGCATGATAGAACAGAGCTGCTAACTTCATGACAAATGGGAATCAAAGAGACAGAGAATGAGGAAGAGGCAAAGGCAAGAAACACTTTTCCATGGTGTGCCCCTACTGACATTCTTTCTCCAATTAGGCCTCATCTCCTATAGTTTCTACCACTTTCCAATAATGCCATCAACTACAAAACCATCAATGGATTAATTGTCGATTACGTCAGAGCCCTCATGATCCAATCACTTTCCAAGAGTCCCATCTCTGAACATTGCTGCATTGGAAACAGCTTTCAACACTCTGAGCCTTTGGGGGACATTACAGATCCAACCCGTAACAAAGTTCAGAGGTGAGGCTCTTGGAAAGTGACTGGATCATGAGGGCTCTGACTACACCCTCTTTCCTCCTCATAAATTTTTTATAATACATGATGGGGTTTAGGACATGCCACTCCAAATTATGGCACCAAAATATGGGCAAGAAGAAGCAGGAAGGCTGCTCTCACCTTCCCTTCACCCTTCTTTTCTAAAACAGGCCACAAAACCTAGAAAGGATACTCTGACCTTCTTCCCTCTCTCCTGAAGATCCAAGAATGACAGGTGTCCTACTATATGCATACTCAGAAGGAATGAATGTCACATAGGGACCCATAAAGAATCTGAGCATAGACCTTAGTAAGTTCCCCCCACTGTATTACTATCACATCATACCTCTTCGTCTTTCAATCATACTTATTTTTTCATAACTGTCCACAAAAATACAGTTTTAATGGATTCTTTGGGTTTTCATTTCAGAAGCCTCCTTGTTGCATAAATTTCATATTACATAAATGTGTGTTTTCTCTTGTTAAGCTTTTGTTATAGAAGTCTCAGTCATGAACCTTGCAAGGGGAGAGGAAAAGATATTACTGTTTTTCTCCTAAAACACATATATTGCCTTAAATTAGTTGCCTAATATTTCTTAGTCCAAAAGAAAAATCAAGAGTACAAATAGAGGCAATTTTTTAAGGAGATTCCTTAGAAAACTTGGAATGGATCCACCATTTGACCCAGCTATACCACTCTTTGGCCTATACCCAAAGGACTTAAAATCAGCATACTACAATGATGCAGCCACATCCATGTTCATAGCTGCTCAATTCACAATAGGTAGATTGTGGAAACCAACCTGGATGTCCTTCAATAGATAAATGGATAAAGAAACTGTGGTATACATAACCAATGGAATATTACTCAGTCATAAAGAAGAATAAAATTATGGCATTTGCAGGCAAGTGGATAAAGTTGGAGAATATCATGCTAAGTGAGATAAGCCAATCCCAAAAAAACAAAGGCCAAACGATCTCTCTGATAAGTGGATGATGATACATAATGTGGGGTGGGAGGGAGGCAAGAATGGAGGAAGGATGGATTACATAGAGGAAAAAGAGGGGTGGGAATGGGGCGGGAGGGATAGAAAAATAACAGAGTGAGACAAACATCATTACCCTATGTACATGTATGATTATGCAAATGGTGTGACTCAACTTCATGTACAACCAGAGAAACAATTGTACTCCACTTGTGTACAATGAATCAAAATACAAAAAAAGAAAATAACATGTCTAATTAATAATTTTAATTTATAATTTAATAACATGTCTAATTAATATTAATTAGATTGTAGTTCAAGTGATACTCAAAGGAAAATATGTAACTAAATATTTTTATTAAACTGAACTAAAGAGATAATAAAGAAAAGGAAAATTAGCAGTCAGGAAACTATTAACAAGGGAAATAGAAAAAGAGAATATTAATAAGTAGAAGAAGACATGCCTTTCTGGTTTCTTTTAGTTTTCTTTATCTGACTCAGGGTATTTTCATAAACTACTTCCTCAACTTAGAAGAAATGTCCTCCTCTTTTCACCTAAACAACACTTGCTAGTTCCTTAGAGATCTTATTTAAACGTTATTTCTTCAGAGAGGTTCCCTCAATACTGGATTAACCCTTCCTGGTATGTTTCTGTAACATCCCAGTGCCTGTAGTACTTAACTTGCTCACAGCCTGCCTCCCTCACTAGACCGTAGGCTCTACAATGGTAGGCACATCTGACCAGTTCACCAGAGGCCTCTAATGCCCAAAAGAGTGCTCTGCATATAGGAGCTTGGGTTTGTACTAAATGAATGCGTAAGTGAACAAATGAATGGAAGCCTTGGGAGAAAATAAAATCAATTAGACAAATTTCTAGAAATTTGAATACAGAAATAAAAAAGATCCAAAATATACCATGTTAAGAATAGAAAATAACAGTTGTTATAAGGAGATTTTATATATTTTCAGAGAGTACTATGTGTAACCTCCTGTAAACATAATTTTAAATCCTACTAAAATCAATAATCTCCTGGAAATATTTAAATCATAAAAAATTACACAAGAAAAAATACTTCAACAATCTGGGAAAGATCTTAAAGTTTTTCAAATGTAATGTAATATATATATGTATATGTATATATACACTCTCAAAGAACAAATGTGATTTTATAAAACTAGCAAAATCTAGCTTTAATAAACTAGATATGACAAATACAATACAAAAAGACTTAACAAACCAATCTCATTTATTAATATAACAATAAAAATACTAAATTGTATCAACTCAGTTATAGGAGAATATTATAAGAATAGGATACCTTGACCAAGAGGGGCTTATTTTTTTAATTCAAAGAGGGCAGAGATTTAAGAAAGATCATCAATAATATGAGTAGGCCAAAGGAAAGAAAAATCATACAATAAAATCAATACATGCACAAGAGGACATTTGATTTTATTTAGTATACGTTACTGATAAAAATTCTTCATCAACCCAAAATAACTAAGATCACACTTAGTAGTAAAATAGAACAAGAAGAAAGGAGAGCAAAAAGGGTTCTTCATCCTTGCCATCTTCAACTGATTTGTAGAGGCTACTGAAACACTGTCAAGAATTCCTAAACTTCTTTCAGGTTCAGCAGGAAATAGTCTGCCATGGAAGGGAAGTGAAAGATGTCTTGCTGCATGGCAAAAACTGGAGAAGAAGAGTAAAATTAATAAAAGAGTCTAGTAAGATTTCTGTTAGTAAAATATATATGCACAATTCAAAAGTTTTCTATATTTCTGTAACAAATAGCCAGTTAGAAAATATACTATTGATGTAGGAGGCTGAGGCAGGAGGATGCAGGTTTGAAGCCAGCCTTAGCAATTTAGCAAGTCCCTTAAGCAACTTAGAGAGACCCTGCCTCAAAATCAAAAATAAAAAGAGTTGGAGATGTAGCTTATTGATAAAGCACCCTTGGGTTCAATTCCCAGTGCCCCAAAAAGAAAAGAAAGTATAATGGAAAATCTGAACACTGAATACAAATAAAAAAATATAGGAATAAATGTATGATGACAGATATTAAGGTCTTCTATGAGGAAAATAATGAAGCTTTATTCACTGACCTAAAAGGGAGATTTAAATAAACAAATGGGCATTTTAAGTTTCTAAATGGAAAAATTCAATGTTTAAACATCTTTAAAAAGATACTTATTTTTCCCATGTTAATTCTTGTACCAAGTACAGTTCCAATCAAATATGAGAGAATTTGTGATACAAAAACAATTTTAAAGGATAAATCACAGAAAGAGGATGAAGTTGAGCCTCCACTTATTATGAGATATCATAAAATTAGGAAACTCTTGTGAGTACTCACACAAAAAGACACAAAATAATTACATCTAATGAATAGAAAGTCCAGAAATGTTCATTCATGAGATCTATATATATGGTATGTGATATAGGTAGTATTTTAGTGATCAAAGGATGACAAAGAGCAATGTTTGGGAAATAAAATTACATGTATATTTCATGTAAAACCAAAAATTAATCTAAAAGCATTGAAAAGAAGTAATTATATATAATAAAAGCACCAAATCTAGGTGGCAATACTACACAATCACATCACTCACCTATGATTCACTCATGAAATGCTTCTCTGGTAGAAGAACTCAGCTGGCTATTTGTCCTTGACACTGCTCCGTAGGTTGGTGATGACCTCTTCTTTGTGTAGTTCTATATTCCCAGTCCTTAAGCTAGTACTCTGAGATTTTCCTGATATGCTTCCACTTAACAAAATACAGTTGCATTAGATCAGTCAGGTTGTAGATTTAACTATCTAGTAAAAATTAATTACCTCAAGGATTAATGAGTGATAATCCTGCCTGCATTCAAACCCTAGCATTACAACTTATTAGACATCATCTTGGGCAAGTGATTCTTGCTCAAGAAGCACTGTATCTCAGTCTCCTTACCTGTGGAATCATTTTAAATATTAAAGGAGTTAATATCTAAAGTATGTTAAACAGTGCCTAATATATAATATGTGGTACATAAAAGTTAGCTATTATTACACATAGTCATACAAAGGTGCCCATAATATATTATTATAAAAATTAAAAGCAACTCATAGAACTATGTGTAATTTTATCCAATTTGTATAAAATTATCAAAGTATAGAATATACTATATTATATATAATATATAGATGTATAATATATTATATATAGAAAAATATACTATATAATATATAATACACATATAGAGAATATATATATTTCATATGTACACTAGCATAAAAATATTTAAAAGACTGCATAATTGCTAACATGAATATCTTAAGAAGATATTTTCATTGAGTTTGTTTCAATTTTTACAATTTTTATGTATATTATTAAGAAATCAATAAAAATAGTTCAATTTAGAAATAATTTTTTGAAAAAATAAAGAAAGAAAATAGAGGAAAACAACTAAACTCTTGGTTTTCAGAAAGATGGCAGAGTTATTTAGGTTGGCATGGTGAGAAAAAGACTTCCGAATTTACAAAATTAAATGCAATATTGGTAGAAGTGCATTATAGTAAATCCAAAGTTATCATTTCCTCTTACTAAAAGAATATCAATAGTGTGATTTAAAGAAAAATGTGGAAAAGGAAAAAGGCAACACATGCCTCAAAATCAAAAATAGAAAGGGCTGGAGGTGTAGCTTAGTTGTAAAGCACCCTTGGGTTCAATTCCCAGTGCCCCAAAAAGAAAAGAAACTATAATGCCTTTCAAAAATGCTAATACATATTTGCAAGTATTGCATAAACTCAAAGTTGTCACATTTAATACTGATAACTCTGTGAATGACTTAGAAAGGTAGCTGAAACATAAACTACTAAACAACAATAAAACAACCATATCGTATTTCCTCTTTGTTTTATTGGGGAAGGATGCCATACCAAGCTTGAAGTACCTTTAATGCACAAATTGTATATATATTCTCCTGGTTTTTAGAGGAATAATCTCTATAAAATATAAAATCCAAGACAAAATTTCTGAATTTTATTTAATATTATATCCCAATCTCTCTCTCTGAGTGAATATGTACATTTTCAAGTTACTTCAGTTAACAAATCAGTCTTCACAACTCTAAAATAGGGGAAATAACCTATGAAGATTGAGAACCAATGGTATTTACACAGAATATGAAGACAATAATATTTTACTATTTTTTCATGATAGCTTAAAAATAATCAATCTGTTTATTAATGTTATTTAGTGTAATGTGTAGAATGTGCTTCTAGTCTATTTTCTATTTGTTTACATGCTAGTTTAAAAAGAATAATGAGTTTGATTAATATTGTTTAATGTAAAATATAAACTGTGTTTTCAGGACTTGAGAAACATACAGAGTAGCTTAAGCTGAATTTTTGGGAAGTTGAAAATATTGTATCTTAGCTCCTTCTCCTATGTCATTTCTGTCCAATATGTCTCTCTCAAGTGTCACCAGTTACATATAAGGTCCCAAATTCCTTACTATGCTGATGACAGTTCTGCATCTATTGTGATGTCATCTAGTACTTTATGATAGTATTTCATTTGATATTTTTTACCTGGCTACAGTTTAAAGGGCACTTTGTTTGTGGAGTAAAGCCTACACATTATCAAAATATGTAACTAAAGGATTACAGTATGAGTACCTGTGATTTTATTTCTATACTGCTGCCTTAAGAAGCAATGAGTAAATCTAAATTATGTCGTAAGACTTCTTTTCCAAGAAGCAATATATTCTGCAATCTCATTGACAAAATTGTTAAAAGACCCTCCTTGCAGTTTTTGGGTCAGTGGGGATACCACTGTTATGAACCTAGGATTTACAGAACACTGGCAAAAATTCTGAGGTATGTCGACTTGGATGGGTTTGACATACTACTCACAGATTATATTGCATTTGTGGAAAAATCAGGATACCGTTTTGAACTAAACTTTAATCTTGAATTTACTGAAATATGTGTGAATACAATTCTGTACTGGGTTTTTGCCAGAAAAGGTAATCCTGATTTTGTGGAATTGCTTCTTAAGAAGACAAAAGACTATGTTCAAGACCGAAGTTGTAACCTGGCACTGATATGGAGGTAAAAATCTTGTTTCTACCATTGAAAACTTTAACAGATAATACTTCTTCTTTTTTCTACAATTAATATGTATAGTGGTTATATATAGATAAGGAATTGTGACTCAACTGCTCATTGTTCACTCCTTTGTTTTTTATGTAGTTGATAAACATTTACCTATTTGAACACGGTCACGTACTAATAAATTACTAATTGTTCTGATTTATGTAGCTTACATGTTAGGGCTCAATGTAATACAATGTTAGAGAACACAGCCTTCTCTAACAAGACAAAGACATTATTTTGTATGATACTGTGATCTTTTTGAGAATATTGAGGTTGTATATTATAGTACATGGATTAGTTGACTTTCAAAGTACAATTCAGAATATACATATTCACTTAGTATTAATTATTAAACATCATAGTTTCCTATTTGTATGTTAAACACTGATAAACTTGACTACAAATTTTCCATAATTGAGCACAAAGAAAATCAAGTTCCAACCGCAATGTTATAGGACCAAATTTTTACATAGTCTGAACATGTCAATCTACCTAATGAGTACCTGAGGATCTCATAAAATAAAAATCTCCACTGTGACCTCCTTGCAGAGCCTGTAACATAGTTTTTGAGGTTAACTAATTTGCATTACTGTCAATCTATTCTTTGCTTTTAGGTGTTACTCTGATTAGAATAGACATGTATTTATTCATTTGTTCAACAAAGTATTGATCATTGTACTGTAAGTGCAGCATTGTGCTATGCACAATGACAGGAGCAGGTATACAAAGAAACACAAAACAGGATCAATTAAAGACTAATTCAGTTTAGGTTCTACGTGAAGCAGAGTTTCGTTATTTTATTTTGATATATTTTTTTGGACTGTGTATCACTGTGCTATTGGAAAACACCTGGATTCTGTTCCTTAATGATTACCCAAGTTCTTGGACTGATATCTGTGGTTTGGAAATATCAGTTTAAAAACCCCAAATAGCACTTTTTTATTAATTTAAGTAACCAGTATGTTTGTAAGTATAGGAGACATCAGCAGCTTCTAAAGTTGCCACTAGCTAGACTAAGTAATGCCTATGTGTAACCTTAGCAGGTTCATGGGAAAGAAAAATGGAGTAAAATTGAAGAGAATAAAGACTTAAATATAGAGGAGGGAGAGAAGAAAATTGGAAGAAAAAAAATGAAAGAAAAAATCGGGCACTGTGGTGCATACCTATAATCCCAGTGGCTCAGGAAGCTGAGGCAGGAGGATCGTGAGTTCAAAGCCAGCTTCAGCAAAAGTGAGGTGCTAAGCAACTCAGTGACACCCTGTCTCTAAATAAAATACAAATAGGGCTGGGGATGTGGCTTGGTGGCTGAGTGCCTCTGAGTTCAATACCCGGTGCCCACCCCCTCCCACCAAAAAAAGAAAGAAAAAGAAACACACAGTGGAACATGATAGAGGGCCATGAACAATATTTTTTTTCCCTTCATGGTGCTGAGGATCAAATCCAGGGCCTTGTGTATGCTAGGAAAGTGCTCTACAACTGAGCTATGTACATTCCAGTCTTTAAGAGATAGTTTTGAAATTAATAAATTTTGACTTAGCTACATCCACAAGATAAAAACTAATTATAGGTCAGTTCTATTTACCACAACATCACTTGGATCTTCTAATCTTAGAATTTTAGACTGAGTGAAGAATGACAATTTATTGGCAAACCCTAACTGTAGGCAGCATCCTCTTGCACAGCATCCCTGGCCAATGCTCCCTTGTCTCTGAACAGTTCTAGTAATAGAGGTTAACTATTTCCAGGGGTAAATCAGTCCTTTGCCTGGAATTCTATCATCTCCCAGCTATACATTTTCACCCAAAGTTTTATCCAGTCCCATAATTTTAAATATTACAAATATGCCAAAGTATCCAAAATCTTTATCTTCAGTTCTGACTTTGAGCTCCAGACTTCCTCGACTGTCTACTTGACATTGCCACTTGTTATTTCAAACATAATAGAAAAAAAAACAGAATATTGATCTAACTTTTCCTTCTCCTTACCAATGTGCTCCTTTCTCTGAGTTCCCCCACCTGATTCACAGCTGCTGTTGTTCTACCCTGTTGCTCAAGGCAGAAATCTGGGATTTATTCTTGATTCTTTTCTTTCCTTCACCAATACATTGGCAAGTCCTTTGCTTATTATCTCTAAAACATAGCCAATAGTTCCATTTATTTTCATGTCAATTTCTAACCTAGGTGAAGCTCCCATCATCTCTTGCCTAGATAATGGCATCAGACTCTTAGCCTTCCAGCTTCCACTCTTCCCTTCTCACCCCTATAATTTATTCTTGACTTGGACATCTGAGTGACCTTTTTAAAAACTAAAGTAACTCATTATTGCCCATATTCAAAATCCTCCAAAGTTTTCCCACTACAAATGGTATCAAACAATACCTCTTTTCATAAAATCCTACATGAATGCCCCTCAATATTTCCTCCAAATCCAGTCTCATGTTACTCTCTATAGTTGATCACTATCATTCAACCCCACAGACCCTTCTTGAACATCTTAAATTCATTCCTACCTTAAGGCCTTATGGTTATTATAAGATCTTCCTATGACTAACTCCTTCTTAACAGTTGGAACTCAGTATAACATTTCCTGAAGAGAACTTCCCTGGTCACCCAATCTAAAGAAGCTACGCACTCATTATCAGAGCATTTTATTTTCATTCTCTGCACAGCACTAATCACTGTCTGTGTATTTGGTGCTCGTGTTCTTTCATTTATTTGTTTGCTGTCACTCTACTCTCACTAAAAGTAAGCTCCACAAGACCAGGAACCTTGACTACTGCATCACTGAATTCTCAATGCCTAGAACTATGTCAGATACATAGGGAGTGCTCAGCCAAGATTTTGTTGCATGAAAAAGTGAATTTTAAAAAATATTTTCTTCTCTCACCTCCCACCCCCCAACCTGATTATGTATCATCATCCACTTATCAGGGAAAACATTCAGCCTTTGGTTTTCTGGGATTGGCTTATTTCACTTAGCATGATAATCTCCAACTTCATCCATTTATCTGCAAATGCTATAATATTATTCTTCTTTATGGATGAAAAATATTCCATTGTACATATATACCACAGTTTATCCATTCATCTGTTGAAGGGCATCTAGGTTGGTTCCACAGTCTAGCTATTATTAATTGAGCTGCTATAAACATTGATGTGTCTGGGTCACTGCAGTATGCTGCTTTCAAGTCCTTTTGTATAAACCTAGGAGTGTAATAGCTGGGTCAAATGGTGGTTCCATTCCAAATTTTCTTAGGACTCTCCATACTGCTTCCCATAGTGGTTTTATCACTTTGCAGTCCCACCAGCAATGAATGAGTGTACCTTTTTCTCCACATCCTCACCAACATTTATTGTTGCCTGTATTCTTGATTATTGCCATTTTGACTGAAGTGAGATGAAATTTTAGTTTGATTTGCATTTCTTTAATTACTAGAGATATTGAACATTTTTACATATATTCATTGATTGACTGTATTTCTTCTCGTTGTTCTTGTTCAGTTCCTTAGCCCATTTATTGATTGGGTTATTTGTTTTTTTGTGTTTTTTAAGTTCTTTATGTATCCTAGAGATTAATGCTTTATCTGAGATGCATGTGGTAAAGATTTTCTCCCAATCTGTAGGCTCTCTCTTCATATTTTTGATTGTTTCTTTTGTTGAGAAGAAGCTTTTCCTTTGAATCCATCCCATTTATTGATTCTTGATTTTACTTCTTGCGCTTTAGGGGTCTTGCTAGGTAAGATCCTAGACCAACATAGTGAAGATTTGGGCCTGAAAAAGTGAATTTTTCATACAGATTTATTTGATTCTTCTTCCATACACTTTTCCTCTCCTTTGCCTAATAGAATTATTCATCTGGGAGAATCTAATCTCTTTAATAATCCATTTGTTCAATAACTAATTTTTTAGTGTAATTTTTCTATTTTTACAAACTGCATTTTGATTCATTGTACACAAATGGGGTACAACTTTTCATTTCTATGGTTGTGCATGATGTAGATTCATACCATTCATGTAATCATACATGTACATAAGGTAATGATGTCTCTTTCATTCCACAATTTTTCATACCCCTGCACCCTCCTCCCTCTCTTTTCACTCTGTGTAATATAAAGTTGCTTCATTCTTCTCTCACCCTCCACACCCCCCCAACCTGATTATATGTCATCATCCACCTATTAGGGAAAACATTTGGTCTTCATTTTTTGGGACTGGCTTATTTCACTTAGCATGATAGCCTCCATTTCCATCCATTTATTTGCAAATGCCAAAATATTATTCTTCTTTATGGCTGAATAATATTCCATTGTTAGAGATCTTTAGAGACATATGATCCACCCAAACTGAATCAGGAAGACATACACAACTTAAACACATCAATTTCAAGCACTGATATAGAAGAAGCCATTAAAAGCCTACCAACAAAGAAAAAGCCCAGGGCCAGATGGATTCTCGGCCATATTCTACAAGGCCTTTAAAGAAGAACTAATACCAATACTCTTCAAAGTATTCCAGGAAATAGAAAAGGAAGGAACCCTTCCAAACTCATTCTATGGAACTAGCATCACTCTGATACCAAAATTAGACAAAGACACATCAAGGAAAGAAAATCTTAGACCAATATCACTGATGAACATAGATGCAAAAATCCTTAACAAAATTCTGACAAATTGCATACAAAAGCATATTAAAAACATAGTGCACCATGATCAAGTGGGGTTCATCCCAGGGATGCAAGGGTGGTTCAACATCCATAAATCAATAAACGTAATTCGTCACATCAACAAACTTAACGTTAATAATCATTTGATTATTTAAATAGATGCTGAGAATTTGATAAAATACAGCACCCTTTCATGCCCAAAACACTGGAAAAAATAGAAATAGTTGGATCATACCTCAACATTGTAAAGGGTATCTATGCTAAGCCGACGACCAACATTCTCCATTCTAAATGGAGAAAAACTGAAAGCATTCCCTCTAAAAACTGGAACAAGTCAGGGATGCCCTCTTTCACCACTTCTATTCAACATTGTCCTTGAAACACTTACCAGAGCAATTAGACAGACCAAAGAAATTAAAGGGATACAAATAGGAAAAGAAGAACTCAAGCTATCACTATTTGCTGATGACATGATTCTATATTTAGAGGATCCAAAAAACTCCACCAGAAAACTTCTAGAACTAATGAATTCAGCAAAGTAGCAGGATATAAAATCAATACCCATAAATCAAATGCACTTCTATTCATAAGTGATGAATCCTCTGAAAGAGAAATAAGGAAAATCACTCCATTACAATAGCCTCAAAAAAAATTAAAAACTTGGGAATCAATTTAACAAAAGAGGTTAAAGACCTCTACAATGAAAACTATAGAACTCTAAAGAAAGAAATTGAAGAAAAACTTAGAAAATGAAAAGATTTACCATGTTCTTGGATAGGCAGAATTAATATTTTCAAGATGGCCATTCTACCAAAGGCACTATACAGACTCAATGCAACTCCAATTAAAATTCCAATAACATTCCTCATAGAAATAGAGAAAGCAATCGTGAACTTCATATGGAAGAATAAGAGACCTTGAATAGCCAAAACAATCCTGAGCAGAAAGAGTGAAGCAGGAGATATCACAATACCAGAACTTCAACTATACTACAGAGCAATAGTAACAAAAACAGCATGGTACTGGCACCAAAACAGACAGACAGACCAATGGTACAGAATAGAAGACACAGAGAAAAACCCATAAAAATACAGTTACCTCATACTAGACAAAGGAGCCAAAAACATACAATGGAGAAAAGATAGCCTGTTCAACAAATGGTGGTGGGAAAACTGGAAATCCATATGCAGCAAATTGAAGCTAAACCCCTATCTCTCACCCTGCACAAAACTCAAAATGGATCAAGGACCTAGGAAGTAGACCAGAGACCCTACACCAAATAGAAGACAAAGTAGGCCCAAATCTTCATCATGTTGGCTTAGAACCAGACTTCTTTAACAAAACTTCCAAAGCACAAGAAATCAAAACAAGAATCAATAAATGGGATGGATTCAACCTAAAAAGCTTTTTCTCAGTAAAGGATGTAATCAATAATGTGAAAAGAGAGCCTATAGAGTGGGAGAAAATCTTTTCCACATGCACTTTAGATAGAGCACTAATCTCCAAAATTTATAAAGAACTTACAAAACTTTACACCAAAATTACAAAGAACCCAATCAATAAATGGGCCAAGGAACTGGACAGATACTTTACAGAAGAAGGCATACAGGAGATTAATAAATATATGAAAAAGTGTTCAACATCTCTAGTAATTAGAGTAATGCAAATTAAAACAACTCTAAGATTTCATCTTACTCCAATTAGAATGGCTATTATTAAGACAACAAACAATAATAAATGTTGGCGTGGCTGTGGGGGAAAAGGCACACTTTTTTTTTTTTTTTTGATCCAGGGATTGAACTCAGGGGCACTGAGTTCGGAACCACAGTTCTCCAGCCCTATTTTGTATTTTATTTAGAGACAGGGTCTCACTGAGTCGCTTAGGGCCTCGCTAAGTTGCTGAGGCTGGCTTTGAACTCGTGATCCTCCTGGCTCAGCCTCCCGAGTCGCTTGGATTACAGGTGTGCGCCACCACGCCCGGCTCCAAAAAGGCACACTTTTACATTGCTGGTGGAGTTGCAAATTGGTACAGCCACTCTGGAAAGCAGTGTGGAGTTTCCTCAGAAAATTTGGAATAGACCCACCTTTTGACCCAGTTATCCCACTCCTTGGTTTATACCCAAAGGACTTAAAATTAGCATACAACAGTTAATGCAGCCACATCAATGTTTATAGCAGCTCAATTCACAATTGCAAGATTGTGGAACCAACCTAGATGCCCTTCAATAGATGAAAGGATAAAGAAACTGTGGTATATATACACAATGGAATATACTCAGTCATAAAGAAGAATAAAATTATGGCATTTTCAGGTAAATGGATGGAGTTGGAGAATATCATACTAAGTAAAATAAGCCATTCCAAAAAAACCCCAAAGGTTAAATGTTTTCCCTGATAAGTGGATGATGATATATAATCGGGTTGAGGGGGAGGGGGTGGTGAGAGAAGAATGGAGGAACTTTAGGTTACATAGAGGGAAATGAGAGGAAGGATGGGGTAGAGGTATGAAAAATGGTGGAATGAGACAGACATCATTATCTTATGTACATGTATGATTACATGAATGATATGGTATGAATCTACATCATGCACAACCATAGAAATGAAAAGTTTCTGTACAATGAATCAAAATGCAGTCTGTAAAAATAAAAAATAAAAAAGGAATTTGTTCACTTTTACAACAAACCAGCAACAAACATTCTAATGCCACAGTGCAACAGATTATAAGCAGTGAAAGAGAAGTAATGTCATTCATTTAAAGTAACAATAATCATTTATTAAGCATTTTCTGAGTGTCAGACTGTATGCAACTTGTTGGATGTATAAAGACAAAGTAATCATATTTTCTGATTTTGGAGAGCTCACATAATAGGCATAAATGGAAAAAAATTATGATTACACTCTAAGTGCCAAAATAGAAGAGAGAGGGCAAAGAAGGAAATTGTTGACACTACTGAGAAAGAATAAGTATCTGAGAAAGTCTCTAGAAGAAGGGATACATGTAATTGATTTTTAAAAGATAAGATTTTTCTCTTTATTTTCCTTGAAGAAATGTAATGTAGGCAGAGGGAGGACAAGTAAAACTAAGGGAAACACCACAATATGTTGTATCCAATGACTTCAGTCGGTTCAGTAATACTGAGAAAGTGAAATGGGAATCAATAGTGGCAAAAGACAAAGCCTGGATCTTCGGCTACCTGAGTCCTCAGAGCTGAGCTCGGGTCTTCCAGTGGGGCCACGGTGCTGCGACTCCTGGTGAGATCTGGCCTGGAGCGGAGGCAGTCGCCAGCTCCAGCGGGGAGTTTAGGCCCTTTGGCGCTATTTTACAGTTTCCCTGGCAGAGAGTGACCACCTGCCACTGACTGAGCCCCCCTGAGTAGCTCGGGCCTGCCTGGGCTCTCAAGCCCATGTCTCCATCACTGAGCACAGTTCTGTTCCCCCACCCCAACTTGGTCTAGTGCCCCAGTCCACACCCTGGCCCGGGGTCTAGCACCTTGCTGTATCTAATTGTCTATCAACACCAGGTTGCCTCTGCCCAGAAGCATTGATCATTCCCAACCTGGAGGTAGTGGGACAGCAGCTTTCTTGGGTCACCACTTGATCAAACATCGGGTAAGTTACTGGAAATCTGCAGTGACACTTTAAATCTTTACAGGGAAATTGCAATCCCTCTGATTTGCACTACTAGAGGGGAAGATACACGAGCAACATGAGAAAACATGGGAAGAAAGTGTCCCAAACAAACCTAGATGATATATCAAGAGAACCCAAAGACAGCATGGTAGAAGGAGTGACAGAAAGGGAGTTCAGAATGTTCATAATTAAAATGATCCAAGAAGAGAATGATGTGATGAGAGAGCAGATTCAGGCTATGAATAATCAGCTAATAGAGCAATTGCAGGAAGCAAAAAATCATTTCAATAAAGAGATAGAAGTTCTGAGAAAAAAAAAAAAACACAGAAATCCTTGAAGGAAACAAGGAAATGAAGGAAACAATAAACCTAGTGAAAAACTCAATAGAAAGCATAATTAACAGAATAGATCACTTGAAAGACAGAACCTCAAACAATGAAGACAAAATATTTAATCTTGAAAACAAAGTCGAACAAACAGAGAAGGTGGTTAGGAATCATGAATGAAACCTCCAAGAAATATGGGACATCATAAAAAGACCAAATTTAAGAGTTATTGGGATTGAGGAAGGCACAGAGATACAAACCAAGGGTATGAATAATCTATTCAATGAAATAATATCAGAAAATTTCCCAAATATGATGAATGAGATGGAAAATCAATTACAAGAGGCTTACAGGACACCAAATGCACAGAATTACAACAGATCCACACCAAGGCACATTATAACGAAAATACCTAACATACAGAACAAAGAGAGAATTTTAAAGGCTGCAAGAGAAAAGCATCAGATTACCTACAGGGGGAAACCAATACAGATATCAGCAGATTTCTCAGCCCAGATCCTAAAAGCAAGAAAGGCCTGGAACAACATATTTCAAGCTCTGAAAGAAAACAGATGCCAACCAAGAATCTTATACCCGGCAAAACTTACCTTCAGATTTGATGATGAAATAAAATCCTTCCATAATAAACAAAAGCTTAAAGAATTCACAAAGAGAAAGCCTGCCCTACAGAACATTCTCAACAATATATTCGAAGAGAAAGAAACGAAAAACAACAATCTCAGTCAACATGGGGAGGAATTACCCTAAAGAAAGAGTCAATCAAAGGAGAAACAAAGTTAAGCTAAAAACCCCAAAAAAGCGAAATGGCAGGAAATACGAGTCATATCTCTATAATAACCCTGAATGTAAACGACCTAAACTCATCAATCAAAAGACAAAGACAGGCAGATTGGATTAAAAAGAAAGACCCAACAATATGCTGCCTTCAAGAGACTCATCTCATGGAAAAACATGCCCACAGACTAAAGGTGAAAGGTTGGGAAAAAACATACCATGCACATGGAGTAAAAAAGCAGGAATTTCAATCCTCATTTCAGATAAAGCAGACTTCAAGCCAAAGTTAGTCAGAAGGGATAAAGAAGGACATTTCATACTGCTTAAAGGAAGCATAAGTCAGCAAGACATAACAATCATAAATATTTATGCACCAAACAGTGGTACATCCATGTACATCAGTCAGATCCTTCTCAATTTCAGGAATCAAATAGACCAAAACAATAATACTGGGGGACTTTAACACTCCTCTCTCACCGATGGACAGATCTTCCAAGCAAAAATTGAACAAAGAGACCATAGGACTCAAAGACACAATTGCTAATTTGGACTTAACAGACATATATAGAATATTCCATCCATCAAAAAGCGAATATGCTTTCTTCTCAGCAGCTCATGGTTCCTTCTCTAAAATAGACCATATGTTATGCCACAAAGCTACTCTTAGCAAATACAAAAACATAGAGATACTACCTCATATACTATCAGATCATAATGAAATGAAATTAGATATCAATGATAAAGTTAAAAACAGAAACTACTCCAAGACCTAGAGATTAAATAATATGCTATTGAATGATACATGGATAACAGAAGACATTAGGGGGGAAATTAAAAGATTCTTAGAGGTCAACGAGAACAAAGATACAACATTATCAAAATCTCTGGAATACTATGAAAGCAGTGCTAAGAGGAAAATTCATTGCTTGGAGTGCATTTAATAAAAGAATGAAAAGTCAACAAATCAATGACCTCACATTACAGCTCAAAGCCCTAGAAAAAGAGGAACAGATCATCACCAAAAGTAGTAGCAGACAGGAAATAATCAAAATCAGAGCTGAAATCAACGAAATTGAAACAAAAGAAACAATTCAAAAAATTGACAAAACAAAAAGTTGGTTCTTTGAAAAAATAAACAAAATTGATAAACCCTTAGCCTCGCTAACGAAGAGACGGAGAAACTCTGAATTACTAAAATTCGTGATGGAAACGGAAATATTACAACAGACACAATTGAAATAAAAAACATAATAAGAAGTTACTTTGAAAATTTGTACTCCAACAAAATAGAAAACCTGGAAGACATCAACAGGTTCCTAGAGGCATATGAACCACCCAAACTGAATCTGGAGGACATACACAACTTAAATAGATCAATTTCAAGCAATGAAATAGAAGAAGTCATCAAAAGCCTACCAACAAAGAAAAGTCCAGGACCGGATGGATTCACAGCCGCGTTCTACAAGACCTTCAAAGAAGAGCTCATTCCAATACTCCTCAAAGTATTTCATGAAATAGAGGAGGAGGGAACCCTTCCCAACTCAATCTATGAAGCTAATATCACCCTGATACCAAAACCAGAGAAGGACATATCGAGGAAAGAAAATTTCAGACCAATATCCCTAATGAACATAGATGCAAAAATTCTTAACAAAATTTTAGCAAACCGCATACAAGAGCATATTAAAAAAATAATGCACCATGATCAAGTGGGTTTCATCCTGGGGATGCAAGGTTGGTTCAACATCCGGAAATCAATAAATGTAATTCACCACATCAACAGACTTAAAGTCAAGAATGACATGATTATTTCAATAGACGCAGAGAAAGCATTTGATAAAATACAGCACCCCTTCGTGGCTCAAAACACTAGAAAAAATAGGGATAGTGGGGACATTCCTTCACATTGTAAAGGCTATCTATGCTAAGCCCACAGCTAACATCATTCTAAATGGAGAAAAATTGAAAGCATTCCCCCTGAGAACTGGAACAAGGCAGGGATGCTCTCTTTCACCACTACTATTCAACATTGCTCTTGAAACTCTAGCCAGTGTAATTAGAAAAACCAAAGAAATTAGAGGAATACGAATAGGAAAAGAAGAGCTCAAACTATCCCTATTTGCTGATGACATGATTCTCTATCTAGAAGATTCTAAGAATTCCACCAGAAAACTTCTGGAACTCATTAATGAATTCAGTAAAGTAGCAGGATATAAAATTAATGCTCATAAATCTAATGCAGTTTTATTCGTAAGTGATGCATCCTCTGAGAGAGAAATTAGAAAAACTACCCCATTCATATTAACCTCAAAAAATAAATAAAATACTTGGGAATCAATATAACAAAAGAGATGTGAAAGACCTCTACACTGAGAACTACAGGACACTAAAGAAAGAAGTTAAAGAGCATCTGAGAAGATGGAAAGATCTCCCATGTTCTTGGATAGGCAGAATTAATATTGTCAAAATGGCCATACTTCCAAAAATGCTATACAAATTCAATGCAATTCCAATTAAAATCCCAATGACGGACCTCATAGAAATAAAGCAAGCAATCATGAAATTCATTTGGAGGAATAAGAGACCCAGAATTGCTAAAGCAATCCTTAGCAAGAAGAGCAAAGCAGGGGGTTTCATAATACCAGACCTCCAACTATACTACAGAGCAATAGTGACAAAAACAGCATGGTATTGGTACCAAAATACAGGTAGATCAATGGTACAGAATAGAGGACACAGAGACAAACCCAAATAAGTACAGGTATCTCATACTTGACAAAGGAGGCAAAAACATGCAATGGAGAAAAGACAGCCTCTTCAACAAATGGTGCTGGGAAAACTGGAAATCCATATGCAGCAAAATGAAACTAAACCCATATCTCTCACCCTGTACAAAACTCAACTCAAAGTGGATCAAGGACCTAGAAATCAGACCAGAGACTCTGCACCTAATAGAAGAGAAAATAGGTCCAAATCTTCATCATGTTGGCCTAGGACCAGATTTTCTTAACATGACTCCCAAAGTGCAAGAAATAAAAGCACGAATAAATGATTGGGATAGAGTCAAACTAAAAAGCTTCTTCTCAGCACAGGAAACGATCAGCAATGTGAAGAGAGAGCCTTCAGAGTGGGAGAAAATCTTTGCCACACACACTTCAGATAGAGCACTAATCTCCAGAATCTACCAAGTACTCAAGAATCTTTACACCAAGAACACTAATAACCCAATCAATAAATGCGCCAAGGAAATGAACAGACACTTTACAGAGGAAGATCTACAAGCAATCAACAGATTTATGAAAAAATGTTCAACATCACTCGTTATAAGAGAAATGCAAATCAAAACCACCTTAAGATTTCATCTTACCCCAATTAGAATGTCTTTTATTAAGAACACAGGCAACAACAGGTGTTGGCAAGGATGTGGGGAAAAGGGTACACTCATACATTGCTGGTGGGAGTGCAAGTTGGTGCAGCCACTCTGGAAAGCAGTGTGGAGATTCCTTAGAAAACTTGGAATGGATCCACCATTTGACCCCACTATCCCACTCCTTGGCCTATACGCAAAGGACTTAAAATCAGATTACTACAGTGATGCAGCCACATCAATGTTCATAGCTGCTCAATTCACAATAGCTAGATTATGGAATCAACCTAGATGCCCTTCAGTAGATGAATGGATAAAGAAACTGTGGTATATATACACAATGGAATATTACTCAGCCATAAAGAAGAATAAAATTATGGCATTTGTAGGTAAATGGATGATGCTGGAGACTGTTATGCTAAGTGAGACCAGCCAATCCCAAAAATCCAAAGGCCGAATGGTCTCTCTGATAAATGAATGATGATGCATAATGCGGGGGGGGGGGAAGGGTGGCAAGAATGGAGGAAGGATAGATAGCATAGAGGGAAGGGAGCAGTCGGGTCGGGGCGGGGTAGGGGGTAAAAATAATAACAGAATGTGTGACAGATACCATTGCCCTGTGTACATGTATAAACGCACAGATGGTGTGACTCTACTTTGTGTACAACCAGTGAAACATTAGCTGTACTCCATTTGTGTTCAATGAATCAATAAGTAAATAAAAAAAAAAGAGAAATGCAAATCAAAACCACCTTAAGATTTCATCTTACCCCAATTAGAATGTCTTTTATTAAGAATGCAGGCAACAACAGGTGTTGGTGAGGATGTGGGGAAAAGGGTACACTCATACATTGCTGGTGGGAGTGCAATATGGTGCAGCCACTCTGTAGAGCAGTGTGGAGATTCCTTAGAAAACTTGGAATGGAGGAAGGATGGATAGCATAGAGGGAAGGGAGGGGTGGGGGCGGGGTGGGGTTAAAAATAATAACAGAATGTGTGACAGATACCATTGCCCTGTGTACATGCATGAACGCACAGATGGTGTGACTCTACTTTGTGTACAACCAGTGAAACAATAGCTGTACTCCATTTGTGTTCAATGAATCAATAATTAAATTAAAAAAAAATATATAAAGTAAAAAAAAAAAAAAAAGAAAACTTGGAATGGATCCACCATTTGACCCAGCTATCCCATTCCTTGGCCTATACCCAAAGGACTTAAAATCAGATTACTACAGTGATGCAGCCACATCAATGTTCATAGCTGCTCAATTCACAATAGCTAGATTATGGAATCAACCTAGATGCCCTTCAGTAGATGAATGGATAAAGAAACTGTGGTATATATACACAATGGAATATTACTCAGCCATAAAGAAGAATAAAATTATGGCATTTGTAGGTAAATGGATGATGTTGGAGACTATTATGCTAAGTGAGATCAGCCAATCCCAAAAATCCAAAGGCCGAATGGTCTCTCTGATAAGTGAATGATGATGCATAATGTGGGGTGGAATGATGGCAAGAATGGAGAAAGGATAGCGAGCATAGAGGGAAGGGATTGGTGGGGTTGAGGTTGAATGGTAAGAATAATAACAGAATGTGTGACAGACATCATTGCCCTGTGTACATGTATGAATGCACAGTTGGGGTGACTCCACTTTGTGTACAACCAGAAAAACAATTGCTGTACTTCATTTGTGTTCAATGAATCAAAAAATTAAAGTAAAAAAAAAAAAAAGACAAAGCCTGGGATGAAAACTTGAAGGACTTTGTCGGGTCATATAGAGGGATTTAAAACTGATATCGTGGGGACACCCAGCCAGTGAAGATGAAAATTATAGAATGAAATAGGGGAGAAATAATTCTGCTCTGCCACCTTCCTCCCTAACACTTAGCACACTTCCATACCACAACTCTCCAGTTAAGTTACAATGAGAAATTAAAATAGCAACAGTCAGAGAAAAAGATACATTTAAAAATAGAATAGTAAGTGATTAGAAGTGACGAATCAGAAAGGGAAAAGTTGGTCTTTATATTTCTACAGTTGAGACTTGTTGATGGTTGCAGTTTCCTGTTGATGCTAAAAAAAAAAAAAGCCACAAACTCAGTGGTTGAAAACAACA
>JAJEJO010000155.1:50263-185220 GCA_020662805.1 Glaucomys volans | reverse complement strand
TGCCCCTAAGTTCCAACCCTAGCAACAAAAAAAAAAAAGCAAAGTAGATTAAAAATTTTGCAGACCTCCTTTCCAATAGGATATGTAAAAATGAAAGTTGCATTTCTCTTTACAAATAAAATCACACACCAAGAAATAGATTTTTCCATTCAAAATGCTGAACACTTCTAAGCATTATAAAAACATAAAGCCTTAAAATATTTGTTCTAATAAATGTGAAGATATTCTTCTAAGGTTTTCAAAATAAACCAGGTTTAGAGAAAAAAAAAGTGACCATCTACATAGACAATTTTCACCCTTCAAAATAAACAGCAAGTTTCAGCATCAAGTTGCATCATGACCACTAGTAGAAAGAAATGTCTGCTTAAAGTTATTCCTGTAAACTTATACCAGTCAAATTAAGAAATAAACAGTTCCCCTAATCCTAAAGGTATAACTCCAGAAATAAATTGATAGAGATATAACTCTACTGTGTTTTCTTTTTAATGACTCCACAATAAATAGGAATGCCTAGGCCAACTATAAGGGAAACAAGTTGATCAAATTATTTTGGCAATCCACTTTTAAAACAAAAAAACCCTATATATTTTTTCACATTTTCAGCAACTTACTTGTCCTTTTCCAGTGTTAGTTCTGCACAATTATTCCAGAACATATCAATTTTCAACCAATTCCATGAATGCTATTCCTGAGGAATAACTACAGGAAAAAAGTACTGGGATAGAGTAAGTTGACCAAAATTACCCACTTGATTGGCAAAGAATTTATAGTTGCATTCCAATCAATTGCAGTTTAATAAGTTAAGGTATCACTGTGTAAGATGGTAAAGGATCACATTAAAATTGCTTGAAGGACAGCACTTCCCAGTAGGTTCCCCATCATAATGCATATAATTTATTGTCTATGATTCGATATCTCTATCCCTACACAATGGATCTTATCACAGAAACTGTCTAATTTATAGTCCTTAGCAATTACTCCAAATACCTACCACAATGCTTTAAGGATGTATTAGATATTTTCTAAGTTACTGATGATTGAATAAATTATGAATATGTATGTGTCTAATACAGTTAAATAATTGAAAGTGTCATGGAGCCTGAAGAGTATAGGTTTTACTAGGAAATACATTTGTAATACAGGAATATCCTTCTAAGTCAATCTATTAACATTTTGACCTCTAGAATTATATCTTTAAAGAGATACCTTCCAAAAACTTTTAAATATTGTTTTTTGTTTGGACAAGCCTCTATTAGACCTTTTGTGTGTTAACTTTTACTCTATGATGGTTGGAACCACTGGGGAACTTCTAGGATTTACAATGTCTATGTCTGGCTCCAGACCCACAGAATCAGAATCTCTGAAATAGGACCTAAGCATTGAAAATCTTTACACCTACCAGTGTATGGCCACATTGACAATAAACTGATGAAATATAAGTATGATCCTCTGAAATTAAAAACTTACATAACCATAGTGGTAAACAATTTTGGTTTGTATTCTTACAAATATTATTCAAACTTTATCATTGTTAGAATAAAATGGGAATAAAATACTTGCCTTGGGTGAAAATACTTTTGAAAAGTTACAAGAGTTACATAAATTTAAGATCTATTTTTTGAATTTGAGTAAAAACAATAAAACTGCTAATAATTTGGACTAATCCAATGATTAACATGATAAAAATTAACCTTTTCCCTTTTTTCAGACACAATTGAGTTTAGGAAGACATCCAGTTATTTCAAATTGGTTGGAATACATTCCTTCAACAAGATACAAAGATCCATGTGAACTATTACATCTTTGCAGACTAACCATCAGGACTCAACTATTAACCAACAATATGCTCCCAAATGGAATATTTTCACTCCTAATTCCTGTTCGTCTACAGAGCTACCTGAATTTAGAAAGTTAATATGCATCTTTAAGTCCTTTAAAAGATGCTCACCATTGTGCCACTTAGAAGTTAATAAACTATTAACTTCATGAAAGTTTTTATTTTTGTTTGAGGTTCTTTATCTATGATGACTTTATTTTCCTTTGCAGTTATTCTACTTCCAAATAAGGTCACATGTTGAGGTTCTGAAGGTTGGAACATCAACACATATGTTGGGGGGACAAAATTCAACACATAGCAACTTCTCACTAAAAAATCACATCAGTCACTAAATCTCTTTTATATCTTTCAAATTAATGTCTTCTGTTCCTTCCCAGTCATTCTATCCTCTCCAGTCTTTTCACCTGGCACACATATTGTTCCTGCCTTCAACCCTCATCAACTCTAAAGAAATACTTTCTTAAACTGTTTGATCTCTTTGACTCTTGTTTCAATCTCATCTTAAAGTCTTTCGTATTACCACCCAGATGATCATATTAAAATGCAAAACTAATCATGTTGCACACCCACCACTATAACCACCACCACCCCTTCCCCATTGTCCAACAACGAAAACACCTTAAAACTCTACAGAGGTCTATAGGAAAAATTGATAGGAAGCACATAGCTTCATCCTTTGTTACTCTCATGTGCACTCTATCCTCCAGTGAAGCCAAACTGCTTACTGTTTCATGTCCTTGCTTCTACAATTGCTGATCCTGCTATCTAAAATGCCTGTTCCTTCTTGAACACTAGACATATTTTATTCTTTAAATTCCCTGAACCTAATACTAATACTCTTTGTGACAGTACTCTATTACTGTAATACATTACATTATTGTACTTATCACATATATCCAAATGTATGTGTTTTTTCTCTTTACTATTTCTGAGGTTCTCAAAGTTAACTTTCCTATCTTTTTATTCCCAACATCTAATATGTTGACTGGTCTTTAGTAAATATTTATTGAATTAGATTTCCTTTGTGGCTTTCTAAGAGTAAGACCTATTCTAAAAACTATTGCTTGAAGGGACAGATTTGGAAATGTGCTGTCAGAAAAAATAGACTAAAAGAAGCTAAAAACTAATTAAAGAAAAAGAGAAGTAAAATATCAGTGCTAGATAAAGAATTGCCAGAATGACTTGAAATTTCCAACAAATATTTGCTTACTTCACACCTGTAAGAATGACTGAAATTTTAGAAAGAGCACCAACAATACCAAATACTAGGGAACATGAGGAGTAACTTCAATGCTTATATATGGTTTGTAGGAACACAAAGTAGAATAGCCACTCTGGAGAACAGTTTGGCAGCTCCTTATAAAGTTAAATGTAACTTACCATAGGACAGAGATTTTCTTCCTATTTAATCTAGATAAATGAAAATTTACATTCCCACAAAAATCAGTACAGGAAGATTTATAGTAACTTTTGTCATAATTAATGAAAGCAGGAAAAACAATGTCCTTCCAGGAATGAATGCTTAAACTATGGCACATTCAGTGTAACCTTTGTCAGCAATAGAAAGGCCTAACAACAGGGGTAAATCTCAAGGTTTATATACTCTGTGCAGATATCCACTAGGCATTCTGCAAAGAAACAAAACTATAGAAAGAATGTTGGACTGTGGTTGGTGTGTTAAAGTTAGGGACAGCAGAGTAATATTTTGGGGTGACAGAACTGTTTTATATTGCAATTATAATGGTGGTTACATAAATCCACAAGTATGTGTTCTAGTCATCTTTTCCATTGCTTTGACTAAAAGATCTGACCAGAACAACTATAGAGGGGGAAAGGTTTATTTGAAGGCTCACAGTTTCAGAGGTCTTAGTCTACAGGAGGCAGGCTCTACTCCTCCCAGCTCTTGAGGAAAAGCAGAACATCATGGGAGAAGAGTGTGGCGAAGAGAGAGGTGTAGAAAGGGAGATGGGGAGAGGGGAGAGATAGCCATGCCCCCAGTGAACCACTTCCGCCAGCCACACCCCACCTGTGTTCAGTAGGATTAATTCACTAATTAGGTTAAGGTTATAACCAAACCATTTCTCCTCCAAACCTTTTTGCATTGTCTCACACATGAGCTTTTGTGGGACACCTCACATTGAAATCATAACATATGTTACAACTGTACACCAGAAAAGTTTATTTTACTTATGTAAATGTAAAATAAACACTTTACTTTCTAAGCTTGAAGATAAGCTTCCTTTCTCCATGTCCACTTATTTTACTCTTATACAGAATTTTATCCTGTGAGGAGAAAGGTGGAATGAACTAATAAAATGGCTTTGAGGCCTTGGGCTTGGCATAGATAGCCTTTACAATGTTGAGGCATGTTCCTACTCTCCACATTTTTTCTAGTGTTTTGAACATGAAGTGGGACTGTTTTTCATTGAATGCCTTTTCTGCATCTGTTGAGAAGATCATATGGTTCTTATCTTTAAGTCTATTGATGTGATGCATTACATTTATTGATTTCTGTATGTTGAATCAACCTTGCATCCCTGAGATGAACCCCACTTGATCATGGTGCACTATCTTTTTAATATGCTTTTGTATGTGATTTGCCAAAATTTTATTAAGAACTATTGCATCAATGTTCATCAAGGATATTGGTCTAAAGTTTTTCTTTCCTTGATGTGTCTTTGCCTTTTTTTGGTATCACAGTGATACTAGCTTCCTAGAATGAGTTTGGGAGAATTCCCTCCTTTTCTATTTCATGGAATGCTTTGAGGAGTATTGGTATTAGTTCTTCTTTGAAGACTGTGTAGAACTCAACTGAGAATCTGTCTGGTCCTGGGCTTTTCTTCGTTGGTAGGCTTTTGATGGCGTCTTCTATTTCATTGTTTAAAACTGACCTGTTATTAACATAGTCCTTGAAACTCTAGCCAGAGCAATTAGACAGACAAAAGAAATTAAAGGCATATGAATAGGAAAAGAAGAACTCAAATTATCCCGATTTGCTGATAACATGATTCTATATATAGAGGATCCCAAAAATTCTACCAGAAAACTTCTAGAACTAATAAATGAATTCAGCAAAGTCACAGGATATAAAATCAACACCCATAAATCTAATGCATTTCTACACATCAGTGATGAATCCTCTGAAAGAGAAATTAAGAAAACTACCCCATTCACAATAGTCTCCAAAAAAATGAAATACTTGGGAATCAATCTAACAAAAAAAGTAAAAGATCTCTACAATGAAAACTACAGAACACTAAAGAAGGAAATTAGAAGATAGATCTCTCATGTTCTTAGATAGGCAAAATTAATATTGTCAAAATGGCCATACTAATAAAAGTGTTATATAGATTCAATGCAATTCCAATTAAAATACCAATGTCTTTCCTCAAGGAAATAGAGAAAGGAATTATGAAATTCATTTGGAAAAATAAGAGTCCCAGAATAGCCAAAGCAATCCTTAGGAAGAAGAGTGAAGCAGGAGGCATCACAATACTAGATTTTAAATTATACAACAGAGCTGTAGTAACAAAAATGGCATGGCATTGGCACCAAAATAGACAAGGTAGACCAATGGTACAGACTAGAAGATACAGAGACAAACCCACATAAATACAGTTATCTTGAACTAGACAAAGGAATCAAAGACATACATTGTAGAAAACATAGCCTCTTCAACAAATGGTGCTTGGAAAACTGGAAATCCATATGCAGCAAATTGAAACTAAACCCCTATCTCTCACCCTGCACAAAACTCAAAGTAGATCAAGGACCTAGGAATTAGACTAGAGACCCTGCACCTAATAGAAGAAAAAGCAGACCCAAATCTTCATCATGTTGGCCTAGGACCTGACTTCCTCAACAAGAGTCCTAAAGTGTAGAAATAAAATCAAGATTCAACAAATGGGATGGATTCAAACTGAAAAGCTTCTTCTAAGCAAAGGAAACAATAATGTGAAAAGAGAGCCTACAGAGTGAGAGAAAATTTTTATCACACACACATCAGATAGAGCATTAACCTTCAGGACAAACAAAGAACTCAAAAACCTTAACACCAAAAAACAAATAACCTCATCATAAATGGTCTGAGGAACTGAACAGACATGTCACAGAAGATGTACAATTGATCAACAAATATATGAAAAAATGTTCAACATCTCTAGTAGTTAGAGAAATGCAAATCAAAACTACTTTAAGATATCATCTCCAGTCAGAATGGCAATGATTAAGAATACGAGCAACAGTAAGTGTTGGCAAGGATGTGGGGGAAAAAGTACACTCATACATTGCTGGTGGGACTGAAAATTGTTGCAGCCACTCTGGAAAGCAGTATGGAGATTCCTTAGAAAACTTGGAATGGAACCACCATTTGACCCAGCTATTCCACTCCTTGGTGTATATATACCCCCAAAGATTTAAAATCTGCATAGTACAGTGATGCAGCCACAACAATGTTTATAGAAGCTCATTTCACAATAGCTAAGCTATGGAACCAACCTAGATGCCTTTCAATAGATGAATGGATAAAGAAACTGTGGTATATATACACAATGGAATATTACTCAGCATTGAAGGAGAATAAAATTATGGCATTTGCAGGTAAATGGATGGAGTTGGAGGGTATCATGCTAACCAAAATAAGTCAATCCCAAAAAACCAAAAGTCAAATGTTTTCTCTGATATGTGGATGCTGACCCATAATGGGGGAAGATGAATGGAAGAAC
This sequence comes from Glaucomys volans, assembly GCA_020662805.1. Taxonomy (NCBI): domain Eukaryota; kingdom Metazoa; phylum Chordata; class Mammalia; order Rodentia; family Sciuridae; genus Glaucomys; species Glaucomys volans. The sequence continues at coordinate 178,659 of JAJEJO010000155.1, read as the reverse complement.
CTTGGATTGGGCAGAGGGGAGTGAGGGGACGGAAGGGGGCCAGGGTTGGGAAAGATGGTAGAATGAGATTGACATCATTAACCTAAGTACTTGTATGATCACATGAATCATATGGACTCTCCATCATGTACAACCAGAGAAATGAAAAGTTGTGCTCCATTCATGTACAATGAATCCAAATGCATTCTGCTGTCATGTATGACTAATTAGAACAAATAAAAAATTTTTAAAAATGCCTTTGAGGTAGAAGTTAAAGAAGTTACTACTAAGACATTATAGTATTTATGTCAAAGGCTGGATTATGAGATAATGATCTTCTTTTGAAAAAAGACAAAGAACTGAAAAAGAGAACAAATAGATCTGAAAATTAAAGAATGGATTGTCCCTGTGTATTCACCTCTGTTCATTATGTAATTATATTTTCCTTTGATTTGCTTTTTGGTATGTTTCTGCTACACATAAGATAGTTTAAGAAAGAATAATTTAATTTTAAGATGATATAAGCCTCAAATCTAAAATAAAAGGAATTAATCAGATGGCTGAAGTTTTTGCATCAAAAGGTTTAATTGATAAAAAAAAATTCTTAAAAGTCTAGTGGAACCTAACATTAGGGTTAATTCTACAAGGAAGCTAATGCATTTGAAGAAATGATATTCAGCATGTTTGCACCCTTTTCTTCTACTACGTATTCCCCTTCTGTCATTTATTGTTTCCTACATTTTCTTTCCAAATCTCCCAATCTGCCATGACCTTTTCCTCCTCCATGTCTTTTGGAAATTTGTCACAAGCCTAAATTATCTGTCTTTAGGAATGATCACATAAAATATAATTCATTGCAAAGTCTGTGAATTAAAATGTGGCTAATGTTAAAATTCAAATACAGTGGTATTTTTTCTAAAAAAATGATAAGGAAAAAAGTAGTCTGACAAGACATTTAATATAGATCAACTGTAAAACACTAATTTACATGTACTTTTTCAAAGAAGTATATATGTCACTTAAATTAGAACTTTTCCAATGTATCTGGCTACTAATATTAGAATGCTTAGAACAAGTGAAGTCAACAATTTTAAATCTTATCAAATGTAATATTCATATGTCAATAAAATATGGCCTTAATCAGTCTGTGAATAATTTTTTGGCCAAATTACTATTGATGCTACAGTTATTAAATAAATGGTTCGAATGTATACCCTGATTTCCAGATGTTTAGTTGCTATTAATGATTTGAATTTTCCCCAAAGGCTCATGTGTTGAAGGCTTGGACCCCAATGCAGCAGTGTTCAGAGTTGAGACTTTTGGGAAGTGACTGGGTCACAAGCACTGTAACTTCATAAGTGGATTAATCCATTAATGGATTCATAATTTGATGGCATTACTAGAGGTGGTGGAAACTTTAGAAGGTAGGATGTAGTTGGAGGAAATTGGTTTCTGAAAGCATATCCTTAAAGGGGATATCATGTTCCAGGCTCCTTCCTCACTCACTCTGTGCTTCTGGCCACTATGAGGTGAGCAGATTTGCTCTTCCTCACCCCTTCACCATGATGTTCCATCTCCCACAGGCTGAGAGCAATGGAACCAGCCAACCATTGACTAAAATCTCTGAAATCATAAGCCAAAATAAATCTTTCCTCCTTTAGATGACTTTCTCAGGTACTTAGCCACAGTAACAGAAAGTTGACAAACAGCTGCCCAAGGGAAAAAATAACTTCCTTACATTAGGCCTTTAGACTGAGCTTATGTGAATAAGTCACCTACTGAGATAAAAGTATAGAAATGAGATGCTTGAGAAGAATTTTTATAGTTACTGAATAACTGGTGGTCTTCTGTTTTCTTCTATCCATTTATAAAATAAGAATAACCTTTGGGTAAACTCAGAAATGGTGGTATAAGCCACATGACTCTGAAAAAACAGCTCCTTTGTGAAACAACATATGAGGTAAATAAAAAATACAATACTTCCTTTTTACTGCCTTTATTTACTTAAGAAAGACGACCAAGACAAAAATTAGAAAAAAGGAGAAAGTGAGTAAAAATTGAACTCCTGGATGTCTGGAAAGTTAAAAGGATTAAGCATTACTAAATGCTTATTTCTACCTCTAGAATGTCCAAAATAGTACTTTAAAATTCTCAGTATCATTCTAATAAACATCAGAACCATCTAGAGTTGGAATCTAAGGGTACTAATTAAGCAATTGTTGAGTCATAGGAGTCACAGGGTATGATTACTTCAGAATAGAATGTTTCAAAAAAAAAAAAACAACTCAAACAAGTTTCCAGATCTAAAAAGAAAGGACTTTTTAAAAGTTAAGGTATTGTATTTATAATATTTTAAATTACAACTTGTAAATGCAAATAAACAGTAGTGTGATTTTCATAAATGAGAAAAAGTTATGCATTATACTTTTTTCTAACATAAAGATCATTACTTTAAAGAGTTCTCATTTGTTAAATTAAATAGCAAATATTTTTTCATCTTAGAATATTTAGATGAAAATTCTGAAGTTAATATAATGTGATTTTTAATTCAAATATAAAATTAAGCAAAAATTTTCTTTTGCTCTTAGGAGATAATTTAAGGTCCTCATATTAAGATATATTATTTCATTAGTATGAGGTATGACTTGTTATTTTTCTTCAGTCTTTTCTGGAACTTGCTCAGCCCTCGATAAATCTTCTTCATATTTCTTCTTGAGATTACTTAAATACATCCGCAAACGGTCTGGATCCAATTGAGAATTTCGAGCAGTTTGAACAAGTCTTGTGGCTAGATGATAAACAGCTCTCTGTCTTGCCATCTCAGGGGTACTCCTTTGGTGTTGCTGTTATTAAATATAGATATATAAATTAAAATATTATTATAATTTTATTCAAATCATAGTTTGACACTGTTCTACTTAGATAGAAATATGGAACTCAAAGGTAAAGAATCAGTTCCATCCAACTTGCAAATAATACACCAGAAGAAATTTTTAAAATTCTATTTGGAAGAATGAAAACACTATTTGGAAGAATGAAATTACTCATGAGCATTACTACTTTATGACCAATCCTTTATATCCTTGGAAATTGTTTCCAAATTAAAATAAAAAGTCTTTTTGGGAGAATGAAAATTCTCATGAACATTTAGTACTTTATAACAGACCCTTGAATCCTCAAGAATCACTTTTCAATGAAAAAAAAGTGTTAAATAAGTCAAATTCCTCAGTAAAATACCAAAAAAGTAATAGATAATTCAACAGGGAGAGGTTCTACAAACATTTTTTCATTAAAAAGATACGAGAAAATAGCACTACTCATTGCTATGCAGTAATCATAATTTTAATGTTGCCCAAATATACCACTATGCTGTCTCTCATTTTAATTCACAAACAGATAAACTGACAGACAGAATGGGTCATCAGAAACTTGCTTACCCCTAAGGGAGCTCATATATAGATCTTGTTGGAGTCTAAGAGAAAATATTTATGGAGGGGAAAACAACATAAATAGCTTTTTGAAAGTATGCCTTAATTTATAACAAACTATACTTAAGGATGCCCATGAAATAATATTTAAAATGGGAATTTGGAAGGTCTTTATATATTCCATTTTTGAATAGTACTTCATGATTGGGAATATAGCTGGAAAATTCTTTATTAATACCTTTGCCTGATCTAGATAGAGGAATCAACATTTTCAATCTTAACTATTTATGAAAAATCTTGGTGAATCTCCCAGAAATACAATCCTGTCAACTCTTTCTCAATAGCAAGGAATTCAAAATATTTTCCTACTTCTACTATAGGAAAAGATGAGTAAGGTTCCATGAGGTAGAATAAGGTTATCATATATTCACCCATGTTTCTACTTGATAAATTAGTCAATTACCAATTAGTCTATTATTTAAATAACAGATTTTAGATATCTATTATTATCTATGTTCCACACCCTAAAGCCTGTGTTTATGTGTCTATGGAGGACCCAAAATGTGAAACTGACATAATACCAGAACTCAAGGAGCTTGTGGTCTTCTGGTAAAAAGCCTCATTTTAAGCAATTTCTTAAGGCAATTATAAAAAGTCCCACAAGAGCAATACAAAATGTTCTGAGAAAGGGAAGCTCACTTCTAGATCACATCAAGAGAAGCTTAAATTAAATGGAGTATTTGAAATAAATCCAGATGAGTAGAAGTGCCTAGAAAGGAGGGTGTTCTGCATAGAAGAAAGAGCTAGAAAAAGCACATTAGAAAGCACTGTACATAATCAAGTGAAAGTGATGAAATGACAATTAATTCAACAAGACAAACAAAGGGAAGATCTTAAAGCAAAACTCATATGACTGGTTAAAAAAAAGGCAAATTCCTGAACCACAAATTCCTGAGACCCTAAAAATCTAAGGTGATTCTAACATAAGTAATCTTAAAACTATATTTTGAGAAATTATTATAGAAGACTTTTAACACTAGGCTAAGGAGTTTAACTTTGATATTGTTAAGAAATAACCGAGTAGCAAACAAGACGATAAGAGCTAAGCATTAAAAGGTAATCTGGTAGAAGTGTGCAGGAGGTACTGGAAAGAGAGACAACTTAATTGCATAGACAAAATGAGAGGTAATAAGAGGAAGGATCCATGGATGACTCTTATGGGTCCCTGGGAGATTGAAAGTGAAGAAATGGGAGGGGTTTTCAGAAGAAGTAATTTTCATTTATTTTTGGGGGTACTGGGATTGAACTCAGGGGCACTCAGTCACTGAGCTACATCCCCAGCCCTGTTTATTTTTTATTTAATTTATTTTCATTCATTGTACACAAATGGAGTACAATTGTTGTTTCTCTGGTTGTACACAAAGCAGAGTCACACTATTTACATAATCATACATGTACATAGGGTAATGATGTTTGTCTCATTCTGTTATTTTTCTTTCTCCCCACCCTTCCTCCATTCTTGCCCCCCTCCTACCCCACATTACATATTGTCATTCACTTATCAGAGAGATCATTTGGCCTTTGGTTTTTTGGGATTGGCTTATCTCACTTAGCATGATATTCTCCAACTGCATCCATTTACCTGCAAATGCCATAATTTTATTCATCTTTACAGCTGAGTAATATTCCATTGTGTATATATACCACAGTTTCTTTATCCATTCATCTATTGAAGGGCATCTAATGGTTCCACAATCTAGCTATTGTGAATTGAGCAGCTATGAACATTGATGTGGCTGTCTCACTGTACGTAGTATGCTGATTTTTATTTTATTTAGAGACAGGGACTCAATAAGTTGCTTAGTGCCTTGCTATTACTGAGGCTGGCTTTGAATTTCCAATCCTCCTGAGCCACTGGAATTATAGGCGTGTACCACTGAGCCTGGCAATAATTCAATTTTTGTCCTAAAAAGTAGATTAAGATATCAAGGGGAAAGTATACAGATTTGGAGAATGGCAGTAGTGATACAGAATCTGTGAAAAAGGATGAGATCACCAAGACTGCAAATTTTTTAAAAAAGTGTGTGTGGGGGGGACAATCTTACATTTATATTTAGTAAGTGCAAAAAAAAAGTGTTAGTGAAGAAGGGAAAGAAGTAATAATAAAAGAAGTCGAAGGATAAAAATATCCGTAAGAGAAAAACTCCACAGAACCAACTCAGGACAGAATAAAGGAAAAGGAAGTGATAAGTGCCAAAGAGAGATCAGGGAAGATGAGAAGTGATTTAAAAAAAAAAAAAAGCCACAAGATGTTTTAATTGGGATTTAAGAAAAAAGTTTCAAAATATTGATAATAATGTTAAGATTACAAGTGGGTAGCAAAAAAGAAAGTACAGATTACACCTGAGTTTTCAGTAAAAAGAGAAATGCAGGGCCTAGCATGTGTGAGGCCCTGGGTTTCATCCTCAGCACCACATAAGAATAAAACAAAGCAATCAGCAACGTGAAGAGAGAGCCTTCAGAGTGGGAGAAAATCTTTGCCACACACACTTTAGATAGAGCACTAATCTCCAGAATCTACAAAGTGCTCAAAAATCTTTACACCAAGAATACTAATAACCCAATCAATAAATGGGCCAAGGCAATGAACAGACACTTTACAGAAGAAGATCTACAAGCAATCAACAGATTTATGAAAAAATGTTCAACATCCCTAGTTATAAGAGATATGCAAATCAAAGCCACCTTAGGATTTCATCTTTCCCCAATTAGAATGTCTTTTATTAAGAATACAGGCAACAACAGGTGTTGGCAAGGATGTGGGGAAAAGGGTATACTCATACATTGCTGGTGGGATTGCAAGTTGGTGCAGCCACTCTCGAAAGCAGTGTGGAGATTTCTTAGAAAACTTGGAATGGATCCACCATTTGACCCAGCTATCCCACTCCCTGGCCTATACCCAAAGGACTTAAAATCAGATTGCTACAGTGATGCAGCCACATCAATGTCCATAGCTACTCAATTCACAAAAGCTAGATTGTGGAACCAACCTAGATGCCCTTCAGTAGATGAATGGATAAAGAAACTGTGATATATATACACAATGGAATATTACTCAGCCATAAAGAATGATAAAATTATGGCATGTGTAGGTAAATGGATGATGTTGGAGACTGTCATGCTAAGTGAGATTAGCCAATCCCCAAAATCCAAAGGCCCAACGCTCTCTCTGATAAGTGAATGATGATGAATAATGTGGGGTGGAAGGGAGGCAAGAATGGAGGAAGGATAGATAGCATAGAGGTAAGGGAGGGGTGGGGTTGGGGGGAAAGAATAAAAGCAGAATGAGACAGACATCATTGCCCTGTGCAAATGTATGAATGCACAGATGGTGTGACTCTACTTTGTGTATGTACTCCATTTGTGTTCAATGGATCAAAATTAAATGAATAAAAAAAAGCATAAAACAAAGGCATTGTGTCCACCTACAACTAGAAAATATACATTTTTTTAAAAAAAATTTAAAAGAGAAATGAGAAAATAATTTAAGAAGGGGGAGGATTTCTTGAGGAAACAAAACAAGCACATTCATAGAAAAAGGAAAATCTCAGTGAAGAAAAGAATAAGTAGGCAAAAGAGAAGAAACAGAAGTAATAATTTACTCAGAAGGAAAGAATATAGAAAAGTTAATTTTTAAAAGTCAGAAAAGCAATCTTTTTCCTTAAAATAGGAGGGATATGAGATTGGTGAAAAATAAAAATTCTCAGAACAGAGTTTTACAGGAATTGTGCAACAAGGACCCGCAAAGAATGGACATATTTTGAAATAATTAAAGTAAAGGAGTCATAGAGATCAAGAAAAGGAGAAGAAAAAAATTATTCAGTAAAATATTCAACTAAAATTATAATGTAAGAATTTTATAGTGGATAAAATTAGACTGTCTAGAATATTTTTCAAACATCACTAGGAAAGTCAAAGCCTAGAAAGACTAGTGAAGATGTGGCCTATAATGGGAATTTGGCAAGATGAAATCTGAAGAATTATGGAATGAGAGGTACTTCAGAATGAGAACACTGAGAATTACTGCAGAAGGGATTCAAATGGGTAATTAGGCAAGTGAAGTCACAGAGACAGTCCAGGAAATCAGAGATGGAAAGAATGCAATAAAAAATGGAAGGCAGGTTAAGAAAGAGTGAAAGAAAACTACTATTGGAGAAAATTTCACACTGCATCTAGCTGAACTTACTGAACACATTGGATTTCTTCTTTCTTTTTTTTTTTTTTTTTGGACATAGGATTTTTTGAAACACTATAAAGCAACCTAATTTGAAAAATGAAAAAGATTTCCAATGTTCTGAGTCAACAGATGTGCTTTTAGTGTTGGATATACTACTTTGTAGCAAATCGCTTAACCTTTGTAAACTTGTAAAAATGAAAGTGAAACTAATACTTTTATTATTTATCATTTATTAGAAAGACCTAACTACTTAATTTCTTATTTTCAATGTTATGTAAAATTATAAAACTATAAAAATACACATGCTGTGCATAGTGATTATTTTTAGTGTCCATTTTAAATACTTATTTTCTCATAAATTCAATTAGTAATAATTAATATAGAAACTGAACTGTTGAATTTTTCTCTCTTAGTAGCTGATGTGCTGGGGAAAGCCATAACAGACCAAATCAAAAATGTTTTGAGAAATAAAAATAATTTTTTTGCTTAATAATTAAGCTTCATGTTTCAAAAATTAAATTATTTTAATTATTACTATTATTATACATTTATGTCAAAGCCATAATTAGAAAGTACAGCAAAAACATTTTCTTTGATTTGAAAAACAAATAATTATTATGGATGAAACAGTTTTTACCAAAATTTGTCTTGTAATTTGAGTTGTGATTTCTTTGGCATCCATAACAATTGATTGTGGAAGTGATGATACCTCTGCTGCCTTTAAACCTAAAATTATATATAAAAAATGACTTCAAAATAGTTATGTATGGTATTTTTATGTTTCTTTTAACTTATGTTAATATTTTCTTCACAGATGTAAATTTCTATAAGCATTTCTGAACTATTCAACAATTCTCAAAATTAAGTTTTCCAAAGTTTTGGATGACAACTTACCAATTATTAAATTTAATCGTTTGTCCAAGACATATAAGGCAAATAAGAATATCAATTACCCCTCAATACATCTCTGAAACAGCAGAAAGGAAAAGAGGTAACTAGGAAGTAATAACGTTAATATTCCAATTACAAAAACAGTTGGTTGCTGGCCATGGTGGTTCATGCCTATAATCCCAGCAGCTCAGGAGGTTGAGGCAGGAGTAGCAAAAGTTCAAAGCCAGCCTTAGCAACTTAGTGAAAACTTAGTGAGATCCTGTCTCAAAATATAAAATAAAAAAGGTCTGGGCTGAGGCTCAGTGGTTAGGCATCCCTGGATTCAATACCTGGTACCAAAACAAACAAAATTGTTGGTTAATAGAAGGTGAAAGGTTATGTGGATTTTTCAAGTGATGAGAATGTCTAGTCACAGAGACAACTCTACAGCTGAATGTTCCTCTAGCAGAACCATGAGACTGGAATTTTTCAGAAGATGAAATGGCAGGTGACCACTCTTTATGCAAATTCAAAGTAGCAACTGCTATTCTCATATTTTTAAAGCTTAATTTTATTGTACAAATGCCATATAGGCACCCTACTGTGTACCAATAGTTTATTGTATTTGTTGCTTTAGAAGCAATGACAAGATTTATTGAGAAGCTACTCATTGCTAGGCAGTTGACTTTTGATAATTCATTGAATCTTCATCACTCTACATATATGCAAAATTATCCCTATTTCATAGATAATAATATTGAGATTTATAAAGATAAGACGTGATACAAATAAGTTATCTGGTTGATTTACCATTTCAAAAAGTAAAACAAGGATGCTTTACTTTTCCTCACAGGGATCAGTCACATCCATAGTTAACATGATTTTTGGAACCTTATATGTATGGGTCAACTGAAAATTCTCTGAATCTGTGATGATTTTACATGTCACATAATTATCTACAGAGAGAATATCTAATAAAGTTTAGGAATATCATATGGTTTGGTAATAATTCTCATTTAATTATTAAATACTCTGAAATTGAAAAAAACTGAAGAACCCTGATCCTGATAGAATGTGTAGGAAATGTACAGTTTTAACTTAATATTTACCTTGCAATTATAAACTAAATTACGTTTTTGTAAGAGTAGAAATTAATACTTTTAGGGCTTTCATATATCATATTTCTACACAGTTACTGGTTCATGTAAGCTTATATAAATTAAAAAGATATATATGTGTGTGTACATATATAAATTTGTATGGTATATATATATAAATATGTATTTATATATGTATATATATGGTATATCTTACTTTTCAACTTATGTGAACTTATATGAACCAGTATAACAGATATATAATCTGAGTTTGACATAGGAAATATAGTCCTAGGGCATAAAAACATTCATACACACACACACACACACAAAAACCCTAAGAAAGAAGTTTGCTTAGATTGATAACCAAGAAAAGGGGAGAAAAAAGTTTGTCTGAAGAGAATGTGTAATGTTTCAAAGTATAATTTAAATATGTAATACCATAATTTTTTTCTTCTGTGAGTCCCTTAGAAAGTTTGTAAGTATACAAAATTGCTTCTTTATTTCTTGAGGCATTCTTTACATGCTGAACTTCAAAATGCATGTTTTCTACATTAGGATACAAGACATCTATATGACACAGTTCCAAGAAATGTGTAGCAAACAGTGTAAATGCCTAGAATACATAAAAGACAATGATTATTAGTGCATTTTAAGTGAACTAGAAAACTCAATTGTAACTATTTAAACATAAAATTTTAATTTCATTGTCTAAATAGCTTGCAAAAGATATAGGAATGAAACTAAAAATATGGAGGCTAACATGATCAATCCATTTTAAAGTGTTTTGAAATTTTATATCCAATGAAGGAACATTTTTATTATTTTTGCACATATATGTATGGTACTTTATGGAAACGAGAACAAATCTAAGATTAAAATCATAAAAGAACATATCTGAAGATATTGAAAAGATACTTGCCAGAAACAAAACTATTAGCTGAGGGAATCAGTAAGGAGATAACCCACACACACGATAAAAATCATAGTATTTCCTTCAACTTTTAAAAACTCCACTTTGAAAGTAGTTTCCCTTTCTGTAATTTTTTAAAAATTGGAATCAATGGATTGCCTTTAGGTATTCGAAATTCCCAAAGATGTGATTTTTTGTTTGTTTTTTGTAGGGATCAAACAAAAGCAAAGCTACAGAAGTTTTTACTTTTGTGAAAAAAAACAGGCTCTGCATAATTGATTGTTTTAGGATATTACCAATGAGAAAAGAAATAGATGATCAGTGGAAAACTGAATACTAACATAGTTAGAGGAAAATATTTGGTCGGGGGCTGGAGAGCTCCATTGGTAGAGTACTTCCCTTGCATGCACAAAGCCCTGGATTCCTTCCCCAGCACCACAAAAAAGGAGGTAGGGAAAGAGGGAGAAAAAATATTTGGTTGGCAAAATGGTGCAACTATGGAAGACTGGCGGCAAGGGAGGGAAGAAAAGGTTTTGTATATAACTTGCTAGTAATTTGGATATTGCATGTGTACCCTTACGAGGTGTTAAAAGCTCGTTCCTCAGTTTGGCAATGCTCGAAAGTGAGGGAACATTTCAGAGGTAGGGCTTAGTGGAAGGTAATTAGGTCACTGCTCCTAGAAAAAAAAATCAATGCTGGTCTCTTGGAGTGAATTCTTGAGAACAGTTGATATAAAAGAGTGGAACCAGTCCTTGATTACTGGAATAAACTATTTAAAAGTTGGGGACCATGTTCAATAACAATATTCTTAAAAATCATGTGCCTAACCTATCTACTATAGTAACTTTATAAACTCTATTTCACATTAGTTCAACTTAACAATTAACTATTCAGGATCTATATATTGCAAACATTGTGCTAAGCATTAAGGATAGTAAGTTAAAAAAATAATTAACTTTAAGCTCCTTAAAAGCAAGTAGCAATATTATATGTTTACTAAATTACTAATAATAGAAAAAGATATTCAGACCTATCACTAAAGATTTTATTCTTAGATCCTAGAGAGTACCACAGGGTTTTGCATTGTGGCTGAAATTTTGTGATCCTCCTGCCTCAGCCTCTTGAGTAGCTTGGATTATAGGTATGCACCAATGCCCAGATAGGAATTGACTTATAATCATGGAGGCTGACAAGTTCTAAGAGCTGTGGTTGGCAAGCTGATGATCCAGGAGAGCAGATGCTGTAGTTCTAGTCTGAATGCTAGCAGATTTTAGATCCAAAAAAAAGCAGATGTTTCAGTTTGAGGCTGGTGGCAGGAAAGACCTCATCTTCCAGACTGAAGGCAGTCAGAAAGAAGTTTCTCAGGACTTTTAAGAGGGTCAATATTTTTGTTCTATTCAGGCTTTTAATTTATTATATGGGACCTACCCACATTAGGGAGGGCCATCTGCTTTATTCAGTCTATAATTCAAATGTTCATCTCCTCCAGAACTACTCTCACAGACATACCCAGAAAAATATTCGACCAAATGTCATAGCAACTTGTGACCCAGTCAAGTTCATATATATAGAACTAATCACAAGTCCACTCCTTGTCAACTTGGTACCTATACGTATCTCCCTACACCATATTTCATTTCTAAGTGAAGATAACAATAAGGTCATAATTTCACCTAATATGATACAACTATCTTGAGAACTGCCATGAATACATTAACCACTTCCCCAAAAGAGGAGGTAAAAATCTTTGAGAGAAGTTTATTTTTCCCTTTAATGTGTTATACTTTAAATACTATGATGGGTACTACAGATGTAGCTCTGTGATAGCACCAATAAAACAAAAACAAAAATGTATTTAAAAAATTGTGATGTAAAATTAGCAATATTTAAATCCTATGGTATTAAGTCAATACATTTTGTGTTAACTGATTGGAAATATGAGAGGAAAAAATAAAGATGTTTACTTAATATATGTATATTTATGCACAAACATTCATAACATAAAAAGAGAGAAAATCATAATTGTACCCTCATTATTATAACTAGTAACATGGTCATAGCTGCTTCTAGTACTTTTTCCATAATCCCTTTACCTTCAGGAAGCACCTTAGCTAGTCATGGTTCTTTACCTGCTAGCATGGCTCAAATCTTCATTACTGAGGGGTCTTGGCCAACCATAGTTCTTTCTGTATTGGACTGCTATAGTTTTCCATCAACCTTAATCACAGATCATCATAATTTACAAACAGATACCCTAAGGAATTTCTGGTATTCCAGACAAACTCCTCATCCCTACATTGTGGAGTAGTGTTGTTTCCCTTTGGTAATCAGAATCAATCACTCCAGCCAACATAGTAATTCGCTTCTTTGCCTCCCTTCTTTGGTTTAGAGACATGAGGAACTCAAAGTAGCTGGGGAGGAGCCTTAACTTCCGGTCAAAGTAATTGTGTCTCCTGGAGGAAGCATTATTCCCTTTGTAATTAAGATGTTTATGCCAACAGAGTACAAGGTTGCAGAACAAGAAGCAAAAATGCTGCTTGGGGGTTACTAGGGATAATAATGAGCAAAGTCTTTTCCATTTCCACTCTTTTATTCTTGGACTCATGAATATAGGCTATGGAAGAAATAGTATCATATATTGGAAGCTGACTTAGAACATATACAGTCTTCTGAAGAACCTTACCCAGTATCACAAGGTACTACCATCTACCTGATACCATGATTCTGTGAAGGTAATGACTTTGGATGGTGGAGAACATGGTAAAAACAGTCAATTCCAAGGATCTTTGCAACAATGCATTTATTGTGAAAGGAGTTGATCAGAAGCAATTCTGTGTGAAATATCATGATGGTAGATATCAGGCATTCTGTAAGTCCACAGATGGTAATTTTGGCAGAAGCATGACATGTAGAAAAGGCAAATCTATATCAAGAATACATATTTCAGTAAGAACATGATGGAAGTGTCCAGTGTAATTAACCTGTCACTAGGGAAGTTGTTGATCATCCCAGGAAATGATTTCTTATTGCGGATGTCATGTTGATCTCTGCTGCTGGCAGACAGAGCACTCAACAGTGGCCGAAGCTGAGTTGGTCTTGGTAAGTAAAAATCTATGTTACTGAATTCATGTACAACCTCCATTCCCCCTATCATGGCTACTTTGTTCATGAGTCCATTGGGTGATAATGACAGAGATGTCTGGGAAAAGAAGTCAGCTTTTTGTTGCTGTGACCTACATACCTTACAGGAACACCTTAGAGGAGGAAAAGTTAATTTTGGCTCACAATTTCAGAGATTCAATCAATGGTTGGTTGGTTCCATAGCTTTAGGCCCAAGGTATGGCAGAACATCATGCTGAAAGGGTGGTGGAGGAAAGCAGTTCAGAACATGACAGCCAGGAAACAGAGGAAACTTTGTTCACCAGGGACATAATATCAACCTGAAAGGCATTCCCCCAGTGACATACTTCCTCTAGACATATCCTACCTACCTACAGTTTCCACCCAGTTAATACATTCAAGAGGATTAATCCACTGATTATGTTATAGCTCTTTAATCTAATCCTTTCACTTCTAGATGTTTGTATTCGGCCATACGTGAGCTTTGAGAGGACACAACATATGCAAACCATAACACTTGTATCCACATAATAGGTCATCCTATCCATTTGATTATTAAAATCATCCTCTGCTGAGGTCACTCTTTGGTAGGTATGGCAATAGAACACAAATATCTTTTTTGTTTTTTGTCCATCTTCAGAAGTCTGTTCACATACTACCTCCCCAAATTTCCTTGTCATCAATTGTTTGATCACATTCCAAGTTCCTAACTATGCAGCCAAACCACTGCCTGCAGTCCATGAATCAATATATAGTTGCATATCTGGCCATTTTTCCTTCCAGGAAGAGTGATCAACCTGATTCACTGCTAGAAGTTCTTCCTATTGAGAGGAGTTCCTTTCGTGATTATGTTTAAGAGATGTCCCAGAAAGAGACTATAGTGCTAGAGTTGTCCACCATTAGGAGCATCTGCATATTGTGCATAGAGGCAGATCTGTTGGTTTTCATTTGGCCTTTGCCACTATACTTTCCCTCAAGCCACAGGTCAGGGAACCAATGTAAATATTTTTCCAACGTGTTTTAATTAGACACTACAGAACTGGAGAAATAACCACAGAATGAGTTTGGGGACTCACTGGGCCCACCGTGAGATAGACTTAAGCTATAATTTCATTGCTCACCTGACCTGCAAAAGTCCCACTCCTGACTAGTGGATGCAGTGATATTTTGGGTCTCCTGAAATTACAGGAAGCTAAAAACCAGCATCAGTCAGTAGTCCTTACAAAATTTGATTGTTTCTTTTCCCCAGTGCATAGTTATCCTGGTAAAAGGTCATATATCCTTTTGGGGGATTGGGTAGGAGAAGGATTAGTGGTATAGTTATCCCTCTATATCCATTGATTCCACATCCACTGATTCAACCAACCATAGATGGAATATATATGGGAAGAAATTGGTATATATTAACATGGACAATCTTTTTTCTTGGTGTTTCTTAATACAGTATAACAACTACTTTCATCACATTTATATTGTATTAGGTGTTATAAAGAATCTAGAATGATTCAAAGTATACAGAGAGATGTGTATATATTACATTCAAATACTATAGCATTTTACATAAACAGCTTGAGCATCTGCAGATTTTGGTATCCCTGGGGGGTTCCTGAACCCATGGTCCCACAGACACTAAGAGATGATTGTATACATTTTTGAAAGTGTACCAGGATTCTTCCTCAAGAGGACTTAGCTTCCCCTTTCAAGGAGTTCTGGGTCTACAACAGACTCAAGGTTGGAAGTTGATTGAGGGGTCATAACTGCTTTTATTTAAGTTAAATTTTTGTTCACTTTACCTAGAACTTCTGTTTATATAAACCAAATAATAATTTAGTAGGTTTCCTATCTATTTCACTTATAGGTACTCCAAGATCAACTAGACAATGCTGTAGATCTGAGCAAATCAGACTATTCTTCTTAATGATTGTATTAATTCATTATAGTTATACATAATAGTGGGGTTTATTTTGACATAATCATACATACATAGAATATAATTTGCTTCATTTCAGTCCCCTGTACTTTCTATCCCCTCCTCTCTCACCCAGTTCCCATTCTTCTGCTCTACAGATATTCTTTCTATTTATTTAGTTTTATTTTAAATTGGCACTTTGTATATTATATATATAATATGAATGCATATATAGATGCTGTCCACTGTTGGTATATTCATATATGTATATAATATTATTTGGTCAATTTACTTCCACAGTTCCTCCCTTTCCTGTCCAACCCTCTTCCCCTCAATGCCTTTCCTCTATTCCACTGAGTTCTATTTTCATGGGATCTACCCCCACTTTTATTTTCACTTTATTTTGTTCTAGTTTCCACATATAGAAGAAAATATTTGAGCCTTGACTTTTTGAGTATGACTTATGTCACTTAGCATGATATTCTCCAGTTCCATTCATTTACCAGCAAATGGTATACTTTCTTTCTTTTTATGGCTGAGTAAAACTCCATTGTGAATATAAATCACATCTCCTTTATCCATTCATCAGTTGACAGGCACCTGTGCTGGTTCCATAACTTGGTTATTGTGAAATGTGCTGCTATAAACATTGATGCTCCTATATTACTCTAGTATGCTGATTTTAGTCCTTATGGATAGATACCCAAGGAGAGGAATTGCTGAGTCATATGGTGGTTCAATTTCCAGTCTTTTGAGGAAACACCATACTGCTTTCCAAAGGAACTGTGCTAATTCAGTCTGACCATTGTAGTCTGACCAACAATGCATGAGTGTACCTTTCCTCCCAAATCCTCACCATTATTTATATTATTTTTTTGTTTTTAGTACTAGGGATTGAACCCAGGGAAGCTTAACCACTGAGCTACATTCCCAGCCCTTTTTAATATTTTGTTTGGAGACAGGGTCTCCCTGAGTTGCTTAGGGTCTCACTAAGTTGCTGAGGCAGGCTTTGAACATGTGATTCTCCTGCCTTAGCCTCCTCAACTGCTGGGATTACAGGTGTGTATTATCATGCCTGGCCCTTTATTTATATTCTCAATGATTGCCATTATAACTAAAGATGAAACTTCAATGTAGTTTTGATTTACATTTCCCTGATTGCCAGTGATGTTGAACATACTTTCATGTATTTGTTTTCTTTTGAAAAGTTTGTTTTGTACTTTTTCCCATTTATTGATTGGGTTTTACTATATGATGTTGGGGTTTTTGAATTTGTTGTATATTCAGGATATTAATCCCTATCAGATGAGTACCTGGCAAAGATTTTCCATCATTCTCTAGGCTGTCTTCACTCTCTTGTTTTCTTTGCTGTGTATTAGTTTTTAATTTGAGCTGTCCCACTTATTGCTCCTTGGTTTTATTTCTTGAGCTTTAGAAAAAAGTCAGTGTCTATGCCACTATTTTGGAGTGCTGAGCCTATTTTCTTCTACCAGTTGCAAAGATTTTGGTGTAACTCCTAAGGTATTTGACCCACTTTGACTTTTGTACAGGATGAGAGATAGAGATCTAGTTTCATTCTTCTACATATGGACATTCATTTTTCCCAACACCATTTGATAAAAAGCCTATCTTTTCTCCAACATGAATTTGGACAGTTTTGTCAAGGATCAGATGATACGATCTGGGTAAGTTTGTCTTTGTTTTTTGTTCTATTCCACTGGAATTCATGTCTGTTTTGATACCAGTACCATGCTGTTTTTGTTGCTGTAATTCTGTAGTATAATTTGAGATCAGTTTCAGTGACCTCTCCAGCATCAATTTTCTTGCTCATTATTGCTTTATTTATTCTGAGACTTTCATACTTCTAAATGAATTTTAGGACTTTTTTCTCCAGTTCTGTAGAAAATAGCAGTTTTGGGGAGAAATTAATTTTAATGTACAGATATAAAACAACAAATATAGATTCACAGCATTTACAATAAATCATCAAATAACATTATAATTTTGTTTTTTACAAAAAAAAATTCAACAAAAATACATATCAAGTTACAGTAATCTTGTAGACCACACTTCAGCTGTCAAAGCTAACCCACCAGTTTGGAAGTGTCACTTGATTCATATAGACAATGTCATCTCAAGTTGTTTTATGTAAATTTACCTGAATACAACATCCTTTTTTTATTGCCTTTAGTTATCTCATTGGCATTGACATTTGTATTTAGAGAATAGTATTTTGATGGTGATTGCATTGAATCTGTATAATACTTCTGGTAATACAGCCATTTTGACAATATTAATTCTGCTTATCCAAGAACACGGGAAGTCTTTCTATCCTTTTGTGAATTCTTCAACTTCTTTCTTCATTGCTCTGTTGTTTTCACTGAAGAGGTCTTTTACTTCCTTGGTTTTATTCCCAAGTACTTTAGCTTTTCTTTTGAGTTTATTTTGAATAGGATAGTTTTCCTTATTTCTTTCTCAGCATATTCATCAGTGGAGTCTAGGCAAGCTATTGATTTGTGAATGTTGATCTTACAGCCTGTTCATTTGATGAAAAAATTTTATCAGTTCTAGAAGTCTTCTGGTGGAATATTTTTTAAAAAAATTTTCAGGATATAGGATCATGTCATTAGCAAACAGAGATAATTTGACTTCTTTTTCTATTTGTGACCCCTTAATTTCCTTCTCTTGCCTTATTGTTCTGGCTAGAGTTTCAGGAACTATATTTAATAGGAATGGTGAAAGTGGATATCCTTGTAATTTTCCTGATTTTAGAGAAAATGTCTTCAGTTTTTCTCTATTCAGTATGATGTTTGCTTTGGATATTTTGTTTACAGCCTTTATAATATTGAGGTAATCTCCATCTAGTCTTTAGTTTTGCCAGTGTTTGTAACATGAATGAATGCTAAATTTCGTCAAAAGCCTTTTATGCAGCTACTGAGACAATGATATGATTCTTGTCCTTAACTCTGGTTATGTAGTGAATTACATTTATTGATTTGTGTATGTTGAAAAAACTTGCATCGTGGGGATGAAACCCACTTGATTATGGTGTACTATTTTCTTAATCTGCTCATTTTTAAATTTTTTTTAGTTGTAGATAGACACAACACCTCTATCTCATTTATTTGTTCTTATGTGGTTCTTGTGTGAACCCAGTGCATCACACATGCCAGACAAGTGCTCCAACACTGAGCCACAACTCCAGCCCTTCTTAATGTGTTATTGAACATGGTTTGCTAATAGTTCATTAAGGATTTCTGCATCTATGTTCGTCTGGGATACTGGTCTGCAGTTGTTTTTCCTTGGTGTGTCCTTTTCTGGTTTTGGTATCAGGGTTATACTGGCTTCATAGAATGAATTTGGAAGCGTTCCTTCCCTTTCTATTTCATGGAATAATCCTTCTGGTCCTGGACTTTTCATTAATTAAAATCTCATTGCTTTAATCTCATTGCTTGGTATTGGTCTGTCTAGGTTTTACACACCTTCTTGGTTCAATTTGGGTGGTTCATATGTTTGTAGAAATTTGTCCAATGTATTCTAGATTTTACAGTTTATTGGAGTATAAATTTTCAAAATAGTTTCCAATGATCCTCTGGATTTCAGAAGTGTCTATGATGATATCTCCTTTTTCATCTCTAATTTTGTTGATTTGGGACTTCTCTCTCTTTTGGTTAGTTTGGCTTGGGGTTTATCAATCTTATTTATCTTTTCAGAGAACCAGCTCTGTTGTTAATCCTTTATATTGCTTTTCATTCTGGATTCCATTAATATTGGCACTGATCTTAATTATTTTCTGTCTTTACTGATTTGGAAATAGTTTTTCTTCCTTTTCTTGGGTCTTGAGATATAGCATTAGATTATTTGGAATCTTTCTGGTTTTTTAATGAAGGCACACAATGCTACAAACTTAGCTCTTAGAACTGCCTTTTATGCCATCCCAGAGATTTTGGCATTTGTCTGTTCTCATTTGTTTCCAAGAATTTTTTAAATTTCTGCTCTCATTTTTCCATGATCCATTCTTCATTTAGAAGAGTATTTTTCAATCTCCATGTATTTTGTGAGTCCTAGAATTTTTTTTTTTTTTTTTTGCTGTTGATTCTAATTTCATTCCATTGTGATGTGATAATTATGCCCAGGAGTATATAATTTTTTCTGTATTTATTAAGTCTTGCATTGTGCCCTAGCATATGATGCATTTTGGAAAGTTCCCATGAGCCACTGAGAAGAAAATGAATTCCCATGTTTTTGCATCAAAGATACTGCAGATGTCTGCTAAGTACAGTTAATTTATAATATTATTTGGTTGGAAGTATCTTTACTGATTTTACATCTAATGACCTATTGGTTAAAAGAGTATATTGAAATTACCCAGTATTATTGTATTTGTGATTGTGTATCTTGGATTTAATGTCAAGAAGTATTTGTTTTATATAATGAAGTGGACTGACATTTGGGGCATAAACATTATCTATTGAATTGTTCTCTTTACCAATATGTGGTGACCTTTGTCTCTTCTCATTAATTTTTGCTTGAAATCAGATACGAAAATAGTTAATCCTGCTTGTTTTGGGACTCTATTTTATCTTTTCCCATATTTTTACCTGTAGACTGTGGACATCTTTGTCTATTAAATGAGTCTCTTTGCAAACAGTATATAGTTTGATCTTTTTAATCCATTCTCCCAAAGTATGTCTTTTAACTGAAGAGTTGTGACCATTTACATTGTTTTATTATGGATACATGTTTGTTATTTTCTGCCATTCTGATTTGTTTTCTATATTTAATTTGGCCTTAATTTTCATTTAGGAATTTCTCTTCCAAAGAGCTTCATTCATTTGGAAGATCTAGGATTTGTTTTTGAGTTTTTTCCTGTGTGCAGCACATTTTCAAGTGTGTTCTTTCAGTTTTTTTGTTTTGTTTTGTTTTGTTTTGTTTTTTATGTGTGTGTATACTGGTTTAGTGGTTAGTAGTTTTTTTCATTTATTTTTATCATAGAGTTTTTTAAATTTCTTCTTTGATTTTGAAATATAATTTTGCTAGATATAACAATCTTGACTGCAATTGTTTTTTACAGAGCTTGGAATATCTCATTCCAGTCCCTCCTTGATTTCAGTGTCTGGATTGAGAAGTTAGAAGTGAAACTTATAAGTTTATCTTTAAATGTGACCTGACATTTTCCCTTACTGTTTTTAATATTCTTTCCTTATTTTCTGTTAAGCATTTAACTTACAATGTGTCTTAAGAGGTTCTCTTTGATCTCGTGTATTTAGGATTCTGTATACCTCCCATATATGTGAATATTCATCTCATTTCTAAGGTTAGAACATTTTCCTGTTGTTTCACTGTTAAGGTTCTTAATGGCATAGCCTTTATTTACCTACTCTCTTCTATACCAATGATTCTTAAATTTGATATCTTAACGTTGTCCTGGAGTTCCTGTATATTCTGATCATGGTCCTTTTCCCCCTACTGCATACTGAGTATTAAAATTCATAAGCCTTGTCTTCAAAGCCTGAAGTTCTATTTTCTACATAATCTAATTTTTTGGTGATAACTTCTAGGTAAATTACTTGATGCATTGTTTCTTTCATTTCCAGGAATTCCGGTTGGTTTCTTTTCATTATCTCTATTTCTTTATTTAAATGGTCTTTTACCTCCTGTATTTGCTATCTTAATTAATTCATTAGATTTTTAGCTCACTGAACATTTTAATAATTTTTTATAATTTTTCTCTGAAATTTCACCCACTTCCATATCTGTGAATTGCTTTGTTGGGGGTTATAAATTGGTAGAGGGAGGACTAGTTTGCCTGTTTCCACGTTTTCAGAGGTCTTGGACTGGCATATCTGTTGAGATGGATTCCTTATCCTCTCTTATGCATGGAGTGTAGTTATCTTTCTCATAGTCCTATATCTTTTAGCTTTACCACCTAGGCTCAGCATAATCCAAGTGTTAATTTTAACCTCCAATTCTGCTTTAACCTCCAATTCTGCTCAGTTTGCTACTGTAGAACTACTCATTTAATTTACTCTTGGAGAGTTGCTGCAATACTATATGTTGCTCTGAGCTATCATCTTGGGAATCTCTCTGATTTTGCTATATGAGTATATTTCCAGGAGTTGGACTTAAGGTCCTCCTATAGCTGTTCCTACTTGGGGCCTGGTTATTAGTTTGATGTTTTGTCTGTCTACCTTATTTGTTAAAGTATTGTTGGAGTTTGAGCGAGGCTAGTTCATTCATGGAGCAAGGTTTGCTGTGATTTGACTGAGTATAGCTCAGCAGAATTTCTACCCTGTGTACTTGTAGCGTCCTAACCACTTCCCAGAAAAAGGGGGAGTAGGCAATACCAATAATGGCAGTGACAAATACACAGGTTTAACATAAATGCCCATCACCTACTATGACATTTGTAACATTAATTGCCACCCAAAGTGAAATGGTGGATCAGTGTTGAATATCAGCAAAAACAATAAATAGCCAGGAGCTAGATCAACTATGTCATCCACCATAAAAATAACTACAACATGAATGGGGAGGGCAAGAACTATACAAACTGAATATTTCTAATATATAGCAAAATTTCAGTTTCTTAAGAGAAAATGAGGTCAAAAGGCAAGAGAAATATTTAAAGCGTGAATAGAGGGGAAGCAGGAGAAAGGTAGCAGGTGACAGCCATACAGGAGTAAAAAATAACCAAAAATAATAAATAAAGAGGGAAGATGGAATAAGAGAATTTGACTATTAGAGGGGGGAGAAAGGGAAGAATAAGTAATGAGATAAAGCAAAGGTAAAAACAAATAAAGAGATAAAAAATAAAATTAAGACAAATTTACAATAAATTTTACCCCTCCAAAATCAAAACAAGGCTAAATAACAAATGGGTGAAGGAAAAAGATAAAAAGGAAATATTATATATATATATGCATAAAAATATAATATGCATGTATGTGTGTATATAAATATGTATATATGTGTGTGTTCATTTCCCCCCGTTTTAGTTGGCTTATCACTGTGACCAAAATACCAACAAGAAAAACTTAGAGGAGGAAAAGTGTATTTTGGCCTCACAGTTTCAGAGGTTCAATCCATGGTTGGCCAACTCTATTGCTCTGTAACCAAGATGAGGAAGCACATCATAGGGAAATGGCCCAGCAGAGAAAAGCTGCTCAATCCATGTCAGGGTCAAGAAATAGAGATGTGGGTGGCAGAGGAGGGGGCTGCAGGGAAAATGTGCTCTTCCAGGACACACACCCAGTGACCAACCTCCTGCAGCACTGCCTCACCTCCCTACAGTTATCACTCAGTCCATTCAAACTAGAATGTACTGATTAAGTTACAACTCTTACATTTCAATCACTTCACCTCCAAACATGCATGCATTAACACATGCATTAATACAGGAGCTACCACTGAGGTAGTCAAAACTGTTGACAAGAATCGGTGTTCAGTGCCTATGATATCGCACTTTTTTTTTTTTTTTTTTTTTTTGCATTTCTTTTTGTACTCTGTACCACTTGGATCAAGGGTTAGGGTTGTTAAATCTCGCATCCTTGTGTTTCTTACCAAGTTGCCAGCTGGTGTGGTTTCAAATCAAAGTTGGTTGTAGTAGCTCTCAACTTCCCATCTCACAGTATAAGGTAAGACAAACTGGAGAGTACAGACAATTGGCATTTTTGTCTCTATAGACTAGGTCACTGCACTCCCAGAGTATGGTTGATGCAGTGTTCTAATGGGAAGTTCCAGTGGCTGGGGTTTAGTTCTGTCCTTTGAAACTGTCATGAGGCATTTAATCCAGAGAGATAGATCCATATCCCCTGTTGCTGAGTAGATGCCAATATCTATCTGCTGGACATCTGATTCTCAGAGACCTCCCCAAAATTCCACTTTTGGAAGTGGGAAAATATTCCATATTTTGGAAGAACTAACCTTCTGCAGGTCTCATTTCTTCCATCACCAAGGAAGTGGATTTCCTAGGTCAGATCTGGAATGCAAATGAGTCTCTCTGACCAGTTTTTAGCCTCTCCCCAGCTGGTTGCACGAGCTGCTAGAAACAATGGGAACACAGCCTCTCTTCCTCTGATATCCTCAGTGGGGATTCCCCCCTGCACAATCCTCTCTGTTTCTATTTTGGTTGCAATGGGCCACCTACATTCTGGACACCTCATCAGACATTTGTTGGAACAGGTTGGCAATACATTTTATGAACTCCAGAGCTTCCATAATTGAATGTTGCCACCCAGTCACTTGCAAATGTCTCCTGTCTCAACTTTCTGCTCACTGCCAAGAGGTTCAAGTACTTTCAATTATCAGCTTGCCACTATCTCTGGGTCAGTTAAGATCAGCCTCCCTCTCTGATTCATGGTTCTGCCATGCCAAATTTGTTCACAGTGCTTTTGTCTCTTCTGCCTGTGTTTCCCTGCCCCTCTGTAGTGAACTGGCAGTGCTAATGCTGCTGCCACCAGCAAAGTTGGCATGTCTCTAACATGTCTCTATGTTTAAAGCTTCTGAATTTCTGCGTCTCTATGATTATTTTATTATCCAGTGTTGAATTTCAGTGAATTCCCTCAGGTACCCACCTTGCTGAGAAGCAGTACTCCTGCTGCTTGAATCTCAAGCTGTGGAGCAACTGGAAAAGTACTCCCTCCCTCTAATCTGCCATCTTCATAAGCTCCCAAGTCAGACTGTTCTGATTATTGTTTTGACTCTCCTTCCATTCTGGTAGTACCTATGCCCACTTTGACTTTGGTGATTGAGTATCACTGTTTGGTCCCTGCTACCACAAATCCAATTATTCCTATTAAAAGTTTCCCAATTCAGAAACCACAGTTCTCACCATAAGGTCTGGCCTATAGAAAAGGGTAATAACAGACCACTTCAAAGATGCCAGAACTCCCCTCATAAATGTATTTCCCATACTCATGGTAAAAGGTATGTCTTTTCAACTTCCCCAGAAGGGGTAAGTTGATCATAAATGACAAATATGCTCTAACATTCCAACCTCCCTAGCTTTGAAGCTTTTCCTCTACGTTGAATTATATCCAGTATTTCCAACTCGCTCATGATGGGCCAGTTATGGTCCATATTTCAGTCAACCAACCAAACTGTTAGAGCCCTTCCTAACTCACTGAGTTGCAATATTAAATGTAGTCTCTGCTTACAGCCCATATTTTGTACCTCATCTTTAGGAGCCTGGCAGTACTTGAGTCTAGTTATATGTCTAGAAAGAAGCCAAGATGAGTGGTGGGGGTTGGGAGTATACTCAGCATTGTCTTGCATGGAAACTGCTTCAGGGAAGGCATTATAGTTTCCTTAATACTGTGGTAATCTCCTCAGATGTGATGGAAAGCCACTTTCACTGGGGGTAGAGAGGTCTCTTCCACTGACAAAGAAGATTCATCAAAATTTAAGAATGAAACATCTCCAACTTCATCATAATCTTCCGATACATCCCTATTCAAACTTTCAGTATCCCATTCCTTCCCAACTATGTCCTTTACTAAATCAAAGGCAGGTAGACTCTGAATCATCTGGCTTTTTGCTCTATTCAGGCTCTTAATTTATCAGAGGGTGCAACCACATAAGGGAGGGTCATCTCCTTTAGTTAGTATACAATTCAATGTTACAGGTCTAAAAATAACCTCATAGACACACCTAGAATAATGTTTGACCAAATGTCTGGCCTAATCATGTTGACACATAAAATTAACCACCACAGATACTAATTAGCTTTTGATCTTAAGTAATAAGTACATCTTATTTATATGAGAAATTATGATTTACATTTAGAATTACAGAAACTAAAATTATCTATTAACATTATTTTTAATTCACATACCTTTATGTATAAAATACTTTTTCTTATTTTATATAACAAATCATTACAGACTTTCATTTAAGATAAAGAACTTGATCTTAGGGATATTTTAAGGTATTCTAAATATAAAAAGTATTTAGAATGATCATCTAAAAAGACATTTTAAAAATAAGCCTAAAAGGTTAGGGCTGTGGCTCAGTGGTAGTGTGCTTGCCTAGTATGCGTGAGGCCCTGGGTTTGACCCTCAGCACCACATAAAAAAATAAAGGTATCATGTACACCTGCAACTAAAAAAAAATATATTTTTAAAAAATAAGCCTAATAATAGAGAAAAAATCACTGACATAGCTGATTTGTTAAAAACTGTTTCTGTTAAAGAAATTAGATTTTAGTTGGGTACATCAATAGATTTTTTTATAAAGTGACCTCAAATGCCTAGTGTTTTACTTCATGTTGTGACATCATAGATGATATTATTACATGTGGAAACTATTATTAAAATGTCTTCATATTTTGCTATTCAAATTGACTAAAGCCAACCACTTTTTACATTGTATTTATTGATTTTCTCTTTTCCTTGTTTATATCATGGCTATCATACTAATTATTCCCATTTCTATCAGAAATAAAGCAACAAAAATATAAATGCTATGGTATACATTTTCAACCCAAAAATCATTTGAAATGTTATGTTGGGTGCCTATGACATCCAATTATAAATATATAAAGGACACATCAAAAAATCACTCAAAATTAACACATTTACAATAAATAGGGAAGAATACCTTTAAGCTCAGCAGATATTCACAAACAGCATAACAAATACCAATACCTTCTTCTGTATTAGTACCTCTGCCAAGTTCATCAATTATTATGAGTGATTTGTCATTAGCATTATGTAGAATATATGCTATCTGAAAAATATAATTTTAATATTATTCACTGTAGCCAAACAGTTGTCACAATCATAAAAAATGGGACAAAACCCAGACTCTTTATTAGTTCATCTGAAATGTATTTTAATATATAAATCCTGCTGAGTAGAAAATAACATATTGCTTTTCTTTCTCAAGATCTCATAACTAAAGATTTCAGTAGAATAGCTGATATAGAAAGAGATAGACATGCATATGAGACAACAGAGTAAATAATCATTATCTAAAATATTGATGTCTTTAGAGATAGTGACATAAAACAAAGCAGTGAAGTAAGTGTTCAAATAAAGCAAAATGATGATCATTTTCTTCTCTACAAATGACTAACCACTGTCATAAAGTACTTAAAATCATGTCACAAATTTATTTTACCATCACTCTGCATCCAATAAAGATGGAAAGAAAAATTCAGGAA
Organism: Glaucomys volans; assembly: GCA_020662805.1. NCBI lineage: Eukaryota > Metazoa > Chordata > Mammalia > Rodentia > Sciuridae > Glaucomys > Glaucomys volans. The sequence continues at coordinate 151,942 of JAJEJO010000155.1, read as the reverse complement.
AAGTGTCCAATTCTTAATTCTTGGTTTAAGAAAAAGAAAATTGAATCCATGATCAACAAAGACTAAGACTTAAATTGTCAGAAGTGCTCCTTACCCCAAAGAATATTATACCCTCTTTCACAAAAGATAAAATTTCACCCATATTATATTATTACACAATAGAAGTTTTATGAACATTCTTCCTTTCAATGAGACTAAGCTTTCAAAGACTGATTTAAAGATACACCTCAAGCACCTGGTATATTGCTATACTCCTCCACAGACATTCAATGCATACTAAGTAATTATATGAATTGTGGGACAAATGATAACTTTATTCACTATTTACAGAAAATTATCCAACTATACAGTGATCCAATAATTCCTACCTAATATAGGTATTTCAAATGCTATCTTTAGTTCTCAAGCCTACTTGATATAGGCTTGGAAATAGGGAAGAGTACACATTTTATACAGCAAATGAAAATTCTATAAGGGTAAATGTGAGGGTGATTTTAAAAATCCTTCTGTTATATTTTATTTTAAAAATAAGCCTAACAAATAATAGATAACTATGCAGAATGGTACGAAATATTGTTTTTTGAAAAGTCTTTTATATTTTCCATATGAGAACAGGTAAGCAAACTTTTATCATCTTTTTCTTTTTATCAAGCTTTTTCTTTTAAAACTGAATGTTCAAAAAATATTCACTTCCATTTCTTCCTAAGACAAAAATTAGGAAGCTGTCTTTGACTGCCCTCTGGCTCTCAGAGAGGAGTATAAGCACTTTGCAAGTTTTACTTCAAGAATGCTTTCTTACATAATTGACCATTAATGGGAAAATTTAATGTTTTTAACACAAGAAAAGTTTCATTTGGGTACCTCTTTCATTTCCTTCATAAATGTTGATGAATTTGTTTCTATATCATCATCGGTACTGATCCTCGTAAAAATTTGGTTAGCAATTCTAAAGGAAGAATATTCCGCTGGAACATATGATCCTATAAATATAAGATTAAAGTAAACTAAAATACTTTTGTAAAATTTAAGTGCCAACAACATTTTACACTTCTTGGCTCATATACTAGAATTATGTGGTGAAAAGAACAATGTACATCAAGTTAGAAAACACAACCCAGCTCTATTATTTATTTCATAACCTTGAACAGCACTGAACTCTCTGAATATCATCTTCCTCATACATAAAATGGAAATAGTTGTCCAAAGTTACCTGGAAGTTCTAATAAGATGGAGATTATTTTAGGTAGGATAATTTTTAAATAATATACTTAAATGATAATCACATTCAAAATATGAGAATTTGAAGGAAATGTTTTCAAGTTCATAAAATAACTATAGAAAGGTATATTAGAAAGCATTATTGTAAATATAAGAAATAACCTGGATCATAATAAAAGTAAAACATTTGATCAAATTAAAAAGATGAATTTTAATCCACAAGACTGTTTTTACCTGAGAAACTAATGTGCTAACTAATATAAAATATTTGTCTTTTGAAAACAAGTCAATCTGATTAATGTGCCCATCTCTCTTCATGTAGGCAATATAAAAGGCATTCTAACATCATAAGATTACAAATATGCAATAATTTATTAGGAAAAGTATCACACTATAAAACTCTTTATAGATAAAATAGTGAAATAATGGGAGCAAAGAAACAGCCATTTAAAACAAAGGTAAGAATAAAGGATGGAGCCTAGATCAGAAGAAGATTAGCAGGAAAAGAAAGCAACAGTTATACTAATAAAACTAAAAGTAATGATGGCAATTATAATGATTACATCTACTTTTCATATGCTATTTTATATTCATTGTCTCCATTCTCCAAATAATCCATTGAAATACATACTAATTTTTTTCTCATTGTACCATTGAAAACATGGAGCCTCAGAATCACAAAGTTAGCAAGATATAGCTCTTTCATGTTATTGTTTTATAATCTTCTTAAAAGCAGAGATTATAAACCTAGATCAGCTTCTAACACATCATAATCTCATGATAAATGTTTTCTGAAAATAAATAATGAATTGAAGGAGGCAGAATTTGAATCAGAACTGCCTGACTCAAAACAAAAACAAAAACAAACTCTATTTCCCCAAGATACTGGGAATGAACTGCTTCTTTCTTAATATTCTAGCAAATGGGACATTTTGTTCATTTAGAGCCAAAATTCTAGGGTTATGCTGCCTGAGTGGGAACATATAGTTTAAACACATCTGCAAATTATAACCATATATATATGTATATATATACATATATATATATGTAAAATATACTTGCCTCATAGACATTACGTGATCTTTGACAAACTACTTCCCAATCCTTTGATTTACTTATCTATAATACGGAGTTAACAACAATATTCATTATATTTTAATAAGTAATGAATAATACATATATTAGGATAATACATGGAAGGTACAGAGAAACAGGATTGCTATTAAGGCAAGTTGGTTAGAGTAAGGCAAAAAATTGATATGGGGAGATGTTGGGAAAATCTTTGGCCCTGATCTTCCTCATTATTATGTGTTGGGGTGAATAACACAGACACAGGGCCTTCCCTCAGAGAGCAAAAATTATTGATCTCTTAAATACAACTTTCCTATATGGTTTTCAGAAAAATTAAATGGAAAAATAAATGTTGAAAGTACCAAGAAGAGAATAGAGCATATGTTGTTAATTGGTACATTTTTCTTTTATCCTCTCTCCTAACCTCCACCCAAAATATTCTCAAAATTGCTAATAAATTGCTTACATTATTACAAAAGCTGTCTGATATTGTGCTTCTGGTCTGGCTCTTGTGCATAACCAGGAAGAGTGATCTATCTAAGTCAAATCTGATCATGCCATTCTCTTCCTAAATTTCTTCAATAGCTCCCTACAGATTGCTGGATAAAGTTCAGTCTACTCCTTTAAGGTTCTAGACCCTTAATTTCTTAATAATTTAATTTTCATCCATTTCTCCAGTATTATAACCTGCCCCTTTTCACAGACACTCTGCCCAACAAATCAAAGGAACTACAATCCTCTGGACTACTTGTAAATACTTGAGCACAGCATAGTTTTATTGTTTTTTTTTTGGTTTTTTCTTCTGTGCTTTAGGAAAAGTTCTTACCTCTGTCTGGGAAGTCTTTGTTTCTCATACTTTCCCCTCCACAGTACTTTATATACATTATTTCAGTTCTTACAACAATTCCTAGAAGTATGTACCTAATATTATAATCTTCATTTGCAGATAGGAAAACTAAGACTTAAAGAGATTAGGTAATTTACTTAAGATTACACAACTAGTAACTGGACAAAATGGATCTACCTGCCAAGTCTGTGCTCTTAACTACCATGCCTTTCAAGTCCCAGTGCTTTCTTTTGTTCAGACTATACAGAACAGTATATATAGTTTGAGGTATTTCAGAGGTTTAAGATGGGCAAAAACAAGAGAATAATTATCTTCAAATATTTGAAGAACTAATATCAGAAAGACTAGATTTTTCTGTGATAAATAAAATAATTAGGACTAATAAATATAAGTATGGTAAGTTAGAATTTTGTATAATTAATGTTTTAACAATTAGGGTTGTTCAATAATTAGATAGTCTGCTTTTTAAAAGACAAAGCTCCTTATAACTACCCAAATAGGAGTATTATATCACATATGAATTAGCTAGTTAAGATGTTCTTTTAATTTCAAGAAAATTCCAAACTCAATAAAATATTTAATCTTCCTTCATTTGTTAATTTCTGATTTCCTTCCCCAGAACTAAAGGTCAATTTAATCTGTATCACCAACATTATTACTGCTATGTTCCACTTGCAATCCTTTACATTAGACCAGAGTTTTTCACCCATCATACTACTAACATCTCAGGCTCAATAAATCTTTCTTATGTATTTGTGAAGGAAGGAAGGAAAAAGAGGGGAGCCATCCTGTGTGTTGTAGAATGTTAGCAGCTGTGGCAATCAAAAAATGTTTCCAGACATTGCCAAATTCCTTGGTTTGGGGGTTAGGGGTATGGAACCAAATCCAAATTCCTAGGCTTGTGGGTAGGGAACCAAAACCACTCCTGGTTGAGAATTCCTGCATTAGGGCCAAGATTATATCCCTCAAGGACAGTCAGCTTTCAGAGATAGGAGTTGTTTGGACATCAAGAAATATGTGACAATGTTGTATGTTCATATATATGTATGTGTAACATCCAATTTGTTATTGGTAACCCTCAAAGGATACATTTCTTTGTGTTATAATTTGGGGAGAATCTCACATGGGTTATCTGAGGCAAAAGCTTATCCTACTCATTTAACTTTTTCTCACACAAAAAAGTGTTTTTGAACCTGAAATACTTTTACAATTCAATTCAATAATGATTGATACAATATTAATAGAGTAATCAAGTTTCTAATTTTGTAATAATCCAGGATGAAATATTCCATTATACAATCCAAATTGGATGGATTTAATGAATACCAATAGTTAAAGTTATGATCTACATAATAGACACACTATCATACTTTTAGGTAGGAAAATCTACTCAAAACTTTTCTGGAGTTAATTAGACACCTGGACCTAAAATCTAAGCACATTTTCAAAAGAGAACATAATTGGTAACTCTAAAATAAAAGCATAACTTACCAATCTGGGCCATAATCTGACAAAGAGCAATCTGTTTTAAATATGTGGATTTTCCACTCATATTTGGTCCAGTTATGATTAAAAAATTACTCCCTTCTGTTATATAGGTATTGTTGGTTACAGGTTTTTCCACAGATATTTTCTCAAGAATAGGATGCCATCCATGTTTGATTGCTAAAGTGTCAGTAAACTCTGGGCGTACTGAAGAAAAAGAATGTTTTTAAAGATTAATATACTTATATCTAAAGAGTTTGTGATATGTATGTACTATGCATAACTTAGTGATTTTACCAGAGCGAACTTACAACATTAATATTGATATTATTTTATCACAAATCCCTAACTAAATCCTAAATACCTAATACCTAAATCCTTCTAAATTACAATGAATATACTCTAATCATTTTTATTTACTTTCAGAGAACTCTGCAATCTAGTTCTTTATCACTGTTGTGGGCTCCAGATAGTTAATATGATTTTCAGATTTGTATAGACTGAAAGGAATAAGGTAGCCATTGATGATATTGTTAAAATAAGTGATTACTACAGAATTGCACATTTACTTACTGTACCCTAAACCTTATTTCAACCTTTAACATTATTTTGACATCCTTAGCACTTAAAATAAGGAATGATTATAGAATAAAACCTAATGCAAAAATAATTTTTTGTCCTACCCTCTGGAGAAATTTTGTCTAAAAAGAAATCTAGGAGGATAAATGAAACACAACACAAAAGTTTTGTTAATTCATACAAACAAAGATCAGATCTCTATGGATACCATTTGAAGGTGGAAAGAGGAAGAAGGTGGAAGTATGAGTGAAAACTAAAAGTCTACATAACCTCTAAATGAAATGCATGAATAGATTGAAAGCATGCATTATAAAATAGAGACTGATTTTTAAAATTTTAAGGGATTTTCAAAAATTTATATTAATTCATTATTAATATTATTATTATCCCTCTCAAACCAAAACAGTGCAATATTAAATCCTTTAAGAGTTAAAAAAGCAATACTGTCAGGTGGCCAATCCCTAAGGTAAGGTTTTGATCCCAAAGGACACATAAGAGATTAATAATTTTCAGTCTATAAAAATACCAAAGCAAAAACTAATATTTCCATAAGAAATATGGAAATATGAAAAATTTTATAAGATACTTCCCATAAAAGTAAATTAAAATCATAATTTTGAAATGTTACTATTGATTTTAATTAGAAATTAATATCAATATTTTTAGTGTTATTAGGTCCACAATTATTGAACCATAATCATCACGTACTAGGTTCTATATATTTCCATGCTAGAGTATGGTTATTACTAATAAGTTGGATAAGAAATTTCAAGGGGTTAACTTGACTAAGTAATCACTGAACATTAAAAAGTTACTTAACATTTGTATTCAAGGTGTATGCATAGACTTGAATATAAAAATAAATGACATAATTCCTGATCTTGGTATGCTCATATGTAAAGAACAAGTAGATGAAAATGCTCACTCTGGAGATTCATTTCTCTCTATTTTATTTGTCACACTGCTTCTGATGGGTATTCAGATCTGAACTTCATAAATTTCACTCACTGCCATTTTCGCCAAGGAAATATCCTATAATCTCTCTTATTTGGGAAACCTTTAAAATTTCATGCAGTTTCTTCTTTTTGATTTGCCAATTTCTGAGTGAATAATTTTTTGAATTTTAAAAGAAAGTTTAGGGCTAATTTTACTTTATTTTGTGTCTTAGTCTAAAACATAGGCAAGAGACTATATTTCATGTAAAAAATGTAAAACATTTATAATTGTTAAATAAAATGATTTAAATGGAATACAAATCTCAGTATGCAACATTCTTATTCCAAAGAAAGTAACTTACCATAGTCAGAAAGAGTGCAGGCATGAGCAAATGAGAGTAGCATATCCAGCATTGACACAGTGTCAGAAAGTTTATATAAGCAATGAATATGTTCATAAATCTCACTAAGCAGTTTGCACACTATCCTGAAAGTACATGTTGGGTAAGACATGTAATTTTTTTTAAAAAAAAGCACATACAGTGTAATTATCAAATAATACTACATTCATTGCCTGAGGTAGAGAAATATTCACAGTGGAGTTGTACACTGCAACTACACAAGTCTATTGTTTAATTGTTTCATTTTAGAAATGAGGAAATTGCTTAAGGTCACAGCTACTTAGTGACAAAGAATCCATCTTCTGGTGTATTAACACCATGTTTTGAAAGTGATTGCTTCTATTAAGTATTAAGAAAATAATCTTTTATTAATAAAAACATCATATATAGGTCAAATCAAGCCCTCACTATACTTAAATCCCATCTATTAAATTTTTTACAAATGTTAGATTCAATACAAAAAATATATTTTTATTTCATTCTCTCTCTCACAGCATCTGAATAACATAATTATTTAAGAATCTGTGTCAGTATATGATATAAAAGTTTTTCCCTTACTAGATAAATATGTACCCAAAACTTACTATATTTTATAATGTCTGTGGTCCATGTCTTGAAACTGTTTAGAAATCTCAACATTTCTCTATTATCTCAGAACACCAATTCTAAATTTTCTATTTCTTCTAGTAGTATAGCTACTGTTTAATGAACAACAAAAGAACTGGCACCATTGCGATATTTCTATAGAAATGTCAGGATGTGAGATACTGAGGGCTTACAGACCATAGGAAAAGAATAAAGTAAAAGAAACTCCAGATAAACCCCTGCTGTGCTAAGCTCTACTTTATAGTAGAAAGCATTGGTTATAATGTTATAATGGTATGTTTTGTGTAATTAGATTTGAACTGAAGCTTCTGTGAGGCTCAGTGGCCCTCATCATAATGACAGACTTTCTTTCCTAATAATCATAATTTTGTTTCTATAATAAACAAAAAGTCAATTAATAAAATTTATCATAGTTCTTTAAACCCATTTATTTCAATATTCAAATACTTTAAATGCTCTTACATGTAAGTCATGTGATAGATTTCTCTCAAAGATTCTTGGCATCTTTCATTCATTTTAATTAAATCTGCTGATGTAAAGCTGTAAGAATTTTTCACTTTAGAAATCTGTTAGTAAGTTAAAAACAAATGTCAAGATATGTGAACATGCATATGAAATAAAACAAATTTATGCAAGTGAAATATAGGTTAGTCACTTTAATTTCTGAGATATCACAAAGAAATTCTAAATAGTGTTTGTGAAAAATAAAAGGAAGACAACTTCAAAGGATAAAGGAGGCTATTTTAACCTGGTGCATCCAACAAGACTATTTTGACAGGTTTTAAATGGCCTGTGTAAATGTTAAAACACTGCATTTTATTACCATGTAGCAGATATCAGTGATCCTCATGCCATGTGTGACTCCTGTCTTAGTCCTTATTCCATTCCTGAACCTCACTCAAAATCTACTCACATTGCCGAGTTTCACCCATTCATTACTTCATCCATCCCTCATTTCTTGAAAACACAGTGTTTGCTTAAACTCATACACCCGTGAGCACATGCATGCATATGTATATGAGTGATATACAAAAAAATTTAAAAGCTAAAGAGTTTCTTTTTGTAAAGGCCCTCCTTGGAAGCAGACCAAGCAATGATTAGAGTGGGACAGGCTTTCCCAAACTGGCATACTGTAGAAAAGTTAATTAGTATGCAGAAAAAAAGGATTTCCATGGTCCAAAGGTTTGGAAATATTAAGTTTTAAAATTTAGGCAGATTTTTTAAATTTAGGACTTTTCAAAATAGGCAAGTATGTCTAGAGAACTACCTAAAATAGAAAATGTTTCTTTTTATCAAAAATACCTTTTGGATTTTGTTTCTTCATTTGCCTTTTTTTCTCACACCAAGTTCCCCAAACTATTTTTTCTCCAAAAACGCTTCTAAATCACTCTAAGTATAGTATGACTGTTACACGAGTGGGTAGAAAATAAAAGCAGCAATATACAAAGTATTCAGAAAATTGGCACGTAAACTTGAGGAGTGTTGGAATATATGTAACTGTACTATAAAATCAGGAACAATAATTTCCTAACCACTCTTGAATAAACCTTAATAAATTCTGAAGGAAGTTGATCAATGGGTAGCACTGTACAATCTGTAGTCATCTGGATGAAAAATCCTCGAGCAGAGCTAAAACTTGTCCTTAAAGGCAGACTATATTTTTCTGCAAGCTGCGTTATCATTCCTAGTAAACAGAAGAAACAAGAAAAACAAAAATAAAGTGAAAGAATTTTAATGAGAAAGTTACTTTTTGTTTAAGGAGTCACAAGATTTTTTTCTTGTTATTTTTATATAAATAGCTTTTTTAACTAAAAATTTTTAATGTTCAAAATACATTGTTAATTTTTTGGTTGTTGTTGCTTTGTTTGTTTTACTGTATTGGGATTTCAGCCCAAAACCTCATACATAGGCAAACTCTCTATCACTAGACTATACCCTGGCCTTTTTTATTTTTGTTTTGAGATAGGCCTCATTAAGTTACCCAGGCTGGCCTTGAACTAATGATCCTCTTGTTAGCCTCCTGAGTAGCTGGGATTATAGGGCTGTGCCACAGAGCTCAGTTGGCTAAATAATCTTTTAAAAAGGGGTGGGGGGTTGTCTTACTATTGATAGGTATTTTTAAAGAAAAGAAATTGTAAAAATTAAAGAACAAGGACTATTTTATATTGTTATATTAGTTTTTGATGTATTATTCATTCTAATTTTTATAAAAGAGAACAGTCACATAAATTATTACAATCATTAATTCACAGTAAGAAAATACCTCTATAAAATATATTTTACAACATAAAATATTCTTTTAAAGAAACAGTTAATTCATCAAATAAAATTCCTAAAATATCTAAATCTCCTATCAACTTCACACTCAATACAGAGTTTTAAATTTATATTTCTAATTTTATGACCATTAATATTGAACATTATTTGAAGAAAATGAAAATCTTCATTACTCAAAAACAATCACTCCTCCTGACTTTCCTGCTTTTCTCAATGGTACCATCATTCTTATATTTGAAAATTCATTAAGCACTAATAGCCACATTTCCCTTTACTATAGTCATATTTACTTAATAATTAATTTCTATAAAATTTTCCTTCAATCTTAGCATTTTTCTTGACCTCAAATTCATTGTGATCATCCTAAATATTAATGTTAATATTACTAATGTGCACTAATTTAAACTGGTTTTCTGAACTCCATTTTACTCAACTTTACTAAATACATTTTTTTAAATCAATTTCACTTCACAAGGCAAAACAATCTCAGTACTTCATTCTCTCTGGGGAAAACATTCAAACTCCTCCTAGCTCTCAAAGACTAAATTCTGATTCCCAGTCTAGTTTAGGATTATCACTTACAAGTTTTAGAAGGGAATGTCTTATTCCATCCTATCACATTTGCTCATTCATTCCTTGAGGTGTCCTTGTACATCTGTGCTTCAGCTTATAGCACTGCCAGTGGGTGGAATTTATCTCTAGGCTATTCCAACCACCAACAAATGTCTGTCTTCTATGGGAAGATCCTGTATTTATTCTGACTCCTCTCACATGCTGCATTTTTCTTTATATACCTTATATTCTTGTGAACGTATGGTGTTTATGATCTAACTCCACCAATACTGATATACATATATATGTGTACATATTTATGTATGCGTGAGTGTGTTTTTTAATTTATTGGCTGCCTCCCCATAAGCTCTGTGAAGATGGGGGCTTAATCTTGTCCACTACATACTCCTAGTACCCAGATTGGTGTCTACAGGTAGTAGATCAATAAATATTTATTAAAAGAATTACTGAACTGGTTTAAATACCACCTTTTCTAGATAAAAATGATATCTCTGCTGCTGAAACTTTTTCAGCATTAATAGCCTACAATTTTCTCATAACTTATATACAATATTGTATGAGTAACTATATTTAAGTTCAGAAAAGAGATGATATTATAATAATTTCATGTCCTTTTTTAAAAAAAGTTTCCTTAGGTGGTAATATATGTTAACATTATCTGTTTTGAAATAAAAAAAATAAATTTAAAATATGCATAGCTAGTTATCATTAGCAAATAATCCCAGCATGTCCTAAAGTTTTATTCCTTAAAATTATAAAAACATCCTAAAATAAATTACCTGCTATGTCATCTACTATCTCTGTATATGTTCTTCTAGCTATATCAAGAAATTCATTTATGTGAGACCTCACTGCATAGCACTTCTGAGTCCTCATATTCAAGCATCCCTTCATGTATCTTGCATCATCATTAATTACTGTTTTAATCTTTTCAAGTATGATTTCAAACCTAACATTAAGGTAAAAAAATAAAGTGAAAAATAAATCAGTTTTTGTATAATTTGATCACAATATTAGCAAACTTACTGAAAGCCATTTTCAAATAATTATGCAACCATTATTTTTACATAAGTTACAGTTATAACTCTATTAATTTTAAACATTTTCATTAATCAAAACTAGTATAGTGTGAAGCCACCAAAAATAATTCTATAATCTGCTAATGTACAGATCTCCCAAAAAACACATACTTTCTATGTCTGTGAGTATAAAATATATCCCTAAAGAACTGTCATAAAAATTCTGACTTTATGCTCATTCACTCAATAAATACTTAATTATGTAGCAAGAGCTATATTAGATGCAAGGATTCAAAGAAAGTTAACATGTGCTCCCTGCCCTCCTAAGGACAAGAAAGACTAAACATATATTATGAGGCAGTGTAATAAAGCCTCACAACTATCAGTGATCTAGTGCAGTGGTTATGCAAACCAGAAGCCTGGTAACACCTATTTTCCTTTATTCTGCTCTGTATTTAATAGCAATTAAGCTGGTTTTATTATTAACTTCAGTTTGTGGCATCACCATCACATTGGGTATCAATCTTGAATCAATAAAGTATTTTTTAAGCATCTTTTTGGTCACAAACCAAGATGCTAATAATTTAACAAAATTGAAATCAAACTGTATTTAGATATTATTCCATATTCATATCTATTATTTTTATTTGCATTAGACCTTTTTTATTTAATAAAGGAGAGGAATATATTTCTATATTTTTAAGTCTTTCCATGAAGAAAGACTAAAAAAGGAAGTATTAAAATCACCTATGGCCTGGGCAGGGTGGTGCATGCCTGTAATCCCAGCAGCTTGAGAGGCTGGGGCAGAATCGGCATTTCAAAGCTAGCCTCAGCAAAAGCGAAGTACTAAGCAACTCATTGAGACCCTGTCTCTAAACAAAATACAAAATAGGGCTGGAGATGTGGCTCAGTGGTCGAGTGCCAAAAAAAATCACCCATGAATTTCAATTTCTCATGCAATTCTACCTGCCAGTTAGCATAAATAATGTGTTGTTACCCTATTTGTTATATACATAAGATAAAGCGTGTAGCTCAAATTTAATGAATGGTTTAAAAATTCTTTTAACCAAAACTCAAGTAACTATAGAATCTAACTGGAATCTTTAAAATAGGTTATGATCAGGAAGAAACAGAATAATCTTGTATTTTATTAACAGTTTAGTAACAGAAACCTCTTGTCTTCCAAGGAACCACAGTAAGCTCTTAATAAAGGTGTGTTACAGTTCTTCAGAGCAATCTATTAAAGAATAAAATAAAGAATGTTAAGGATAACAAATTATGACATTATTCAAACACAGCATTTTATATTTAATACTTTATAGTTTACCAAGTGTTTTCTTGATTTCTCATTTTTATGCGCAGAAAAGTATTTTACGTATGCAGGTGAGAACAGATTATTTCTTCAATTTCCAAGTAAAAAAGCACATGGTTAATGAGTGTCATGCACTGCTTCACCCTTATGACTTCTATTTTTCTTATCTCCTAATTGATAAGATAACAACATATAGAGGTAGGTAGTTATATAGTTCTGTTGTACATTTAAAGTACTTTACATTTAATTACAGAATTTGTATTATAAACACATTAAACTAGAAAAGTTCTTAGTATATTTGTAAATAAAGCAATATGTCCTTTATTATGTAGCAAAAGTAGGAATTTTGTTTTACTTAATGAAAATATGAGTGGTCACTAACTGAATAAACAGAAATGAGGAGAATACCTCCTTAACCTGATCTTTGCCTATTTTAGTTTGATACAGGCAATGGCAAAATCACTTTTCTTTTGCTTCAAAATAGAAAAACGATATATACATACTGATAAAAAATTAGAAAGTTCATAGAAACAAAGAAAAAATTAAACCACTCATAATTCTATTTCTCTTCCAAAGATACTCTAAACATTATATTTCCTATCAAAAATCAAAAATTTTATACTAATGTATATTCCTTTCCCCCACACTTAATACTACATAGTTAAGTATTAGAAACTTTTTTCATAGCAAAAATTTTATTAATTCATATTCCACCCTGTGAGAAACAAATTTTGAGTTGTATTCTACTTATAATTTCATACTAGTGATGTTTAATTTCATACTAGTGTCCAGTGATGTTGACCATCACTGGACATAAATCTTGGTCAACATTTGTCAATATTTTTTTCAGACAGATTTGTAGGCATAGATCAAAAGATACATGTTATAAATTTTTCCTATAACGTCGATACAATTTGTATTGCTACTAGCTGTTTAAGAAGTTTTCTGTCTCGTGGGTCTCTCATTTCTCCAAAATGATCATACCATGAATGGAAAAGCTAAGAAACTTCTTTCCTGTTTAAATAAGTTTAAAACATTACATATGATGTATGGTGGTGGATTTGATCTTGTGCCAATAAAAAAACTTCTATAAAGAATATGGTTTAAAAAACTGATAAAATGTGAATATCGGATGTATACTGTATAATCGTATATCATCATTAAATATTCTGAATCTGATAATTATATTGTTGTTATAACAAGGATGTCTCCTACATCCTTGTGTGTAGGAGATATACATGCTAACATTTAGGTACTTCAACTTACTTTAGAATGGTTCAGTGAAAGTTAATAAGGGCATGTGTGTGTGTATGTGTGTGCGCGCGCGTGTGCTATATGTATAAAGATAAGCAAATTCATTACACCATTCATGTAATTTTCTGTTTAAATTTTTTCTAAACACAAAGTTGAAAAAATGATGACTAACATGTTATACAATATCCACACATATAAATTACCTTTAAAGGGTCCACAAGTTCCAAAGTATGTTTTAGATATATTAAATTTGTTATTTTTGATTCAGCTGCATTAACCTGTTAAGATAAAAATCTAAATGTGGAATCCATAAATATTTAATGCAAGAATGGGTTTTCCTCTTGAATATTCTACTCTTGTCATTTTCCATATATTTTTATATAGCAGCCTAGTCAGGCTGCCAGTCTACAGAATAATTAGAAATTACTGACCTACCATAATAAGCCAAGCAGAGTAGTCTCCTGAAAATTGACAACGGGAGGAGTTTACTTCCTTGTGCCAAATTTTCATTTCTATTTCAACACCATGGATTCAGTTTAACTTGTAATAACAAAAGTAGACGTAGTTCAATCCTGACTGGCACCAAGAGACTAAGATTAACTTTTAAAAAGTACCAAGAATATTTGTGGATAGATGATGTTTTGGAAGACTGAATCTGAAGCTCTCAGATAGGTATAGAACAACACAAATTCCCACCGCATGTTCCTGTTTGGACAAGTAAAACAACTTTCATAATTCCAATGGTCCAAATTAATTATAATTTTCCAAAGTATAGCAATATCAACATTCTAAATTTTGTAAATAAAGTTTATGTGAATGAAATTACACTCTAGAACTTAGCAGTGGCACTGAACCTGAGAAAATGGGATGTTGTTGTACATGGACTAATTTATCAATATTGATAGAAGTAAAAGTTTTAGGATATTCCAATTCTAACATAATGTATTTGACATTGAGCTATTTCCTTTTGAGGTCCCCTGGCCTGTATATTCACTGAACAATACTTGAACTCTTCTGCAACTATATGGTACAATTTAGAAGATACCACAATGAAATTGTCAGCCCCAAAAGTGGTTCATACACTCCTACGAGGAATCTCTGAAACTAACTGGATAATTAAAACTAAATAAAATTCACCACAGAGAATACAACTATCATCTTCATCACCAAAGGTGAATAATTCCAAAACAGCAATCTTCCCCTGAAGATCAAGGTGGAAGGATTAACTGCACTGAATATCAACTTATAATAAATTAATTTTGTTAATTAAGAAACCGGGGTATGAACACAGGACAGAGAGATCAAAGAAACAGAATAAAGATCTAGACATAGCTGCAAGCACATATTGGTACTTGATTTATGTCAAAGGATCACTGCAGAAGAGCAGGAAAAAGACAATCTTTTCCATAAATGATGATATTATGAATCTATATGGGAAGAAAGAAACATGGCCCTTTCCTCATACCACCAACATAAAAATTAATTCCAAATGGAGTGTAAATCTAAATGTGAAACATAAAACAATAAAAAATAATCTAGACTATAACAAAGAAAAACATATATAAGGCCTTGGGTATTATAAGTTTTTATAGAATTTTATAACTGATAATTTGGCATCCATTAATCGCTTGGTCAAGCTAACAGCCAAAGTTGTACATCTTCTCTGAGGTCTGCCTTTTGTAGGTACAGAAAAATCATATTATCAACTCTACAATCAGAAACCTTAACATCTGAGTTTTGCTTTCTGCCAAATAGAAAACATTCCTACCTAACAATTTCCTGGTACTAAAGTAATGAAGTCCTTTCCTATGCTTTCCCCTTGCTCTTTCTATCTCTTGACAGACCCTGGTGCTTCTAGTATGGGCCTGCCCTCTCCTCTTGGGAACTATAATAAAAATCTTCCAGTGTCATTAACTTCTCCATGTTTTATTTAGTCACCTCCATAAATAAAAATTCATGGGTGTTTTAGCCAGCTTTTTTGCTGCTCTTACTAAAGGACTGACCAGAACAACTGTAGAGGAGAAAAAGTTTATTTGAGGGCTCAAGGTTTCAGAGGTCTTAATCCATAAACAGCAGACTCCATTCCTTGGGGCTCCAGGTGAGGCTTAACATCATGGTGGAAGAGTGTGGTGGAGGGAAGTCACTCACATGATGATCAGGAAGCAGAGAGAGAGGTCTCCACTTGCCAGATACAAATACATACCACAAAGTCACGCTCCCAATGCCCTACCTCCTCCAGCTCCACCAAACCTGCTTTCAATTACCATTCCAATAATCCCATCAGGTGATTGTCACTGATTGGGTTAAGGCTCTCGCAACCCAATCATTTCCCCTCTGAACCCTCCGACAGTGTCTTATATGTGAGCTATTGGAGACACCTCATATTCAAACCATAACAATGGGTAAAATAAAGACATTGGGATAGGTAAATATTTCTTAAGTAGGACACAGCAAGCATAAACTACAAAGGAAAAAAACTGATAATCCAGACATTTAAATTAAGCACTTCTATTCTCTACCAAACCAGAAAAGGTTAGCCAATTTTGAGAAACTAGAATTTGAAGGGAAATAATTTATTTGAAAAGTAATTCCAGCAAGAAAAGATAAGGGAGGGGGAATAAGGGAAAGGAAGGACACAAGTGTAGTATGCATTAATGATCAGATTACCAATGTGGAGACCTATGAGGGATGCTATAAAGCAAATTTCAGGATCTACTCCAGAGGTAAGGAAAGGAAGGTATCCATTCACCAATTCCTATTCAGTATTGGTTAAAAGCTGTTGCCAGGGGCATCAACTCCCTGATATACTAGGGCTTTTCCTGTGGCTAGGGAAAGTTCTTAGGTAATCTCATCTGCTTCCAGCAAGCAACTTCCCTTGCTCAAAAGTGAATGCCTTTTTTTTTTTTAAGTACCCCATTCACATTAACCTCAAAAAAAATAAAATACTTGGGAATCAATCTAACAAAAGATGTGAAAGACCTTTACACTGAGAACTACAGAACACTAAAGAAAGAAGTTAAGGAGCATCTGAGAAGATGGAAAGACCTCCCATGTTCGTGGATAGGCAGAATTAATATTGTCAAAATGGCCATACTTCCAAAAATGCTATACAAATTCAATGCAATTCCAATTAAAATCCCAATGATGGACCTCATGGAAATAGAGCAAGCAATCATGAAATTCATTTGGAGGAATAAGAGACCCAGAATTGCTAAAGCTATCCTTAGCAAGAAGAGCGAAGCAGGGGGTTTCACAATACCAGACCTCCAACTATACTACAGAGCAATAGTAACAAAAACAGCATGGTATTGGTACCAAAATAGACAGGTAGATCAATGGTACAGAATAGAGGACACAGAGACAAACCCAAATAAGTACAGGTATCTCATACTTGACAAAGGAGGCAAAAACATGCAATGGAGAAAAGACAGCCTCTTCAACAAATGGTGCTGGGAAAACTGGAAATCCATATGCAGCAAAATGAAACTAAACCCATATCTCTCACCCTGTACAAAACTCAACTCAAAGTGGATCAAGGACCTAGAAATCAGACCAGAGACTCTGCACCTAATAGAAGAGAAAATAGGTCCAAATCTTCATCATGTTGGCCTAGGACCAGATTTCCTTAACATGACTCCCAAAGCGCAAGAAATAAAAGCACGAATCAATGATTGGGATAGAGTCAAACTAAAAAGCTTCTTCTCAGCAAAGGAAACAATCAGCAATGTGAAGAGAGAGCCTTCAGAGTGGGAGAAAATCTTTGCCACACACACTTCGGACAGAGCACTAATCTCTAGAATCTACCAAGTACTCAAAAATCTTTACACCAAGAACACCAATAACCCAATCAATAAATGGGCCAAGGAAATGAACAGACACTTTACAGAGGAAGATCTACAAGCAATCAGCAGATTTATGAAAAAATGTTCAACATCACTCGTTATAAGAGAAATGCAAATCAAAACCACCTTAAGATTTCATCTTACCCCAATTAGAATGTCTTTTATCAAGAACACAGGCAACAACAGGTGTTGGCGAGGTTGTGGGGAAAAGGGTACACTCTTACATTGCTGGTGGGAGTGCAAGTTGGTGCAGCCACTCTGGAAAGCAGTGTGGAGATTCCTTAGAAAACTCGGAATGGATCCACCATTTGACCCTGCTATCCCACTCCTTGGCTTATACCCAAAGGACTTAAAATCAGATTGCCTCAGTGATGCAGCCACATCAATGTTCATAGCTGCTCAATTCACAATAGCTAGATTGTGGAATCAACCTAGATGCCCTTCAGTAGATGAATGGATAAAGAAACTGTGGTATATATACACAATGGAATATTACTCAGCTATAAAGAAGAATAAAATTATGGTATTTGTAGGTAAATGGATGATGTTGGAAACTCTTATGCTAAGTGAGATCAGCCAATCCCAAAAATCCAAAAGCCGAATGGTCTCTCTGATATATGAATGATGATGCATAATGTGGGGGGGAAAGATGGCAAGAATGGAGGAAAGATAGCTAGCATAGAGGGAAGGGAGGGGTGGGGGTGGGTGGGGGGTAAAATTAATAACAGAATGTGTGACATATACCATTGCCCTGTGTACATGCATGAACGCACAGATGGTGTGACTCTACTTTGTGTACAACCAGTGAAACAATAGCTGTACTCCATTTGTGTTCAATAAAAAAGAAAAAAAAAAAAAAAGTGAATGCCAAAAAGATGTGGGTGGCAGGCCAATAGCACCTGCTCTACAAGTCGGACTGAACACATGGTGGTCACTGCTAAAGAGGTGCTGAACACTGAAGGAGAGAGATGAACTGAAATGATTTCTGAGCTCATGAAAAAGCAAGAGAACTACAGAATATCTATTGGGTAGCATTGAGGGTTCTGTGAATATATAAGAAGCTAGTGAATCTTATGAAGTATGGAGAATGGTCTGAGTACTAATAAGGAACAATGACACCAGAAACTCCATAGTAAGAGGAATATACAAAGAATAACCACTGTCATTAAGAGGTCTGCAAATCAAGAGTCACCAACCTGAAAGTTTCAGTTTGAGGAATAAGTTAAAGAATAAAGGAGATCTGGTAAAAACTGACCTCGAGTAACCAGAGAGGAAAATGGAAATATCATGGAATGGATAAGAGTGGAAATAAAGAAAGGAAAGTTGATGTTGAGCTACTTGGGGACAGAGCTATGTAGTCCAAATTAGAAATAGTTGTAAGTACTGCACTTGTTGACTTACATGAACAGGAATAGGGTCAACAAATTATCCCCAATGCTTCAAAAGCAAATAGCAATTCAAACATTAGTTCACATAAACACTGAGAACAAAGGTTGGCAGGGAAGATAGTCTTGACAGAACCAGGAAAAATTGTAGGGTTCCAACCGACTCTTGTTGATAAAAATACAAAGCAAAAATTTAAAAAAATAGATACACTGGGACTGTAACTTGTGAGATACTAAGCAGAGGACTAAGCTAAGATGTGCAGAGAATCTTGACCCACAGAAACTATTAAATAATATGTGTTTAGGGGCTATGGTTGCAGTTATTTGTTACATGGTAATATAAAACTTAACACAGATTCTCTTTGCAGTTTGCTGCAAAACTCCATAGGGAGGGTCTCTCCATGAAGAATAAGAAGACAATTCTCCACTGGCCTTTTGCATTTTCACATATCTTGTGAGTGGCACCGACTGCTCTTGTTTTGGACAATATTTCCAAGGATGAACAGCTGCAAAGGATATAGTGTCTCCTTCTAGAACAAAGAAGAGGTTTATGTACAGCATTGGAAGATAAAGATAGTATCCCTCTTTAGAACAGTAGTCAGGCACACTTCCTGTCCATTATAAAAGATTCTAGTTCCCTAAGCTCAGTGATTCTCTCCTGCAACACACTGAATGAGCAGGTGTTGCCAGGACCCCTTCACATCATCCTGTAGGAAATGGAGCTTGGGGAACCAGTGCAAGAAAATGCTGATATTCTGATTACTGCTACTGCTGTGATATTAAAGTCCTTTCTCTCTGACCTATAAATCTTGTGTGTTCTGGTAGCACCTAAGCAATGGTGGCACTCTAACTTGTTCTGCACTATTTGCAACCTAATGATTCTGGGTAAAACATGCAATTCATAAGTAAAATTGTTCTTTAACACATTTCTCATTTAGGACTATCATTCAAAGTACTGGCATTGGTCAAAAGGCCATGAAGGCTAATCATAGTACTGTGTGTGTTTACATTCATAATTGATATTCATTTTTAAATCTTAAAAGTCCTAAAACATTTATTGACTTCAAAAACACTGTTAAAATGCAAAGTGAAAAAAGGTTAATAATCTGGGTTAGCAATGACATATTCAAAAATAAAGTGAAGAACCTTCTCTGTATAATCATAAATCCTTTTATTTTAATATAAATACTATGATTTAATATTAATTATTAGAATTAAAAATGGAAGGAGAGCATTCCTGGTGTGGGAGAGTTAAAACCAGAGCAGGGGAAGATGGAGAGATACTACAGCACAGGATAAAGATAAAAACATCCAAACTGGAGGTCTGCCAGCACAGGGCATATGAGCTTGAACAAGGTCAGGAGAGTATTTATGCAAAGGGAGAACAGTTTGGCATAGGCTTTGGATCCCAACTAGGCTGAAGAGGCTTCTGCAAAGGAGGGAAACTTGATGCAGAATATCAGCCTGAGAGAAGTGAGAGGATTACTGCATAAGAGAATGTATTAGTAGGTATGGGAACATAGGCAGAATGAGAATGATCCCTGCATGGGGAGGAGTGACCACAGTGAGAAAACAACAGGAGAAACAGACCAAATATGTTAATATATTAAGGATAATTAATTTCTCATCAGGATTCTCATTGGCAGTAAAGGAAGTTACAATAATGGAAAGGGAGAGAACGAGTACAAATCCAGGGATGGTAGACTGAAACTGGAGATACTGGTGTGAACTCCTGGTTTTCTGTTGTACAGGTGAATATAGAAATAAATATAGAGGTAAATGTATATACTTCTAAATTTATTTATGTAAATACATATTTATTCCCTAGCCATGAGAGGGTTGGAGAGTTGTCATACTCCAATAGCAACAAAGGTTCAAATCTTTTTTGAAATATTCATTTGTTTCTATTATTATAATTATTACACCATACTAATTGTACAAATTAGTGGGTTTCACCATGATATTTCCCTATATGCCCCATCATACTTTGATCTTATCCACCCTTCCCCTTATTCTCCCCTCTCTACTTCCTCTCCCCAATGCCTTTCCCTTTCCTTAACAGTCTGTCTTCTATTTTCAGGTCATTTTTTTTTTAATTCTTCTCCAGTTTCCATAAATAAGAGAAAATGTGACAATTATTTTTCTGAATCTGGCTAATTTTGTATAACATATATAACAATATCCAGTTCTAGTCATTTTCCTGCAAATGACATGATTTTGTTTTTCTTTCTTGCTGAATAAAAATTCATTATGTATATATACCACACCTTCCCTATCCATTCATTGGGCAATGGACACTTAGGTTGATTTTTGTGTCTTGGTTATTCTGAATAGTGTCACAATAAATGCGCCCATGCAGGTATTTCTTTTGTATGCTGACTTAACAATGTATAAAGATTCCCTTTTTTCACATTCTTACCTACATGTATTATTTTTTGTTTTTTGAATAATAGCCATTATGACTGGGGTGAGATAAATGGCAGTGAAATTTTGATTTGCAATTGTCTGATGACTAAAGGTGTTCAGCATTTTTTCACATATTTACTGGCCATTTGTATTATTGCTTGACTTATCCTTGACTCTTTTTTTTTTTTTTGAGTTATGTTTTGGACATTAATCCTCCTTCAGATGAATAGCTGGCAAACATTTTCTTGCATTGGGTAGGCTGTTTCCTCACAATGTTGACTGTTTCCCCTGCTGTGCAGAGGTTTTTTTAATTAGATGCAACAGTATTTGTCAATTCTTGCCTTTATTTCTTAGCTTTTGGAGTCCTAGTCAAGAAATTGTTGCCTGTTCCAATATCTTGAAGTGTTTCCCATAGTTTTCTACAGTAGTTAAAAAATTTCAGGTCTTCCATTAAGGTCTTTAATATATTTTTGATATTTGTTCAAGGTAGGTAGTAGCAATCTAGTTTTAGTCTTCTCCAGATGTTATCCAGTTTTCCTGGCACCACTTGTTGTGAAGAGCCTGTCTTTTCTCCAGCACGTTTTTGGCAGCTAGGTCAAGAATCAGATGGCTGGAGATATGTAGGTTTAATTGTGGGTCCTCTGTTTTGTTCCATTGGCCTATGCATCTGTTTTTATGCCATTAGTATGCTGATTTTATAAGTAGGGCTCTGTATAATATTTTGAAATGAGGCACTATGATGTAGTGTTGCACTTTTTGCCTAAGATCACAACAGCTATTCAGGGTCTCTGTGCTTCCATATGAGTTTTAGTACTGTTTTATTCTAATTCTGTAAACAAAGTCATTGATATTTTGATGGGCATAGTATTGAATATACAGATTATTTGGGGTAGCATGGCCATTTTAACAATATTAATTCTCCCAATCCATAAACATGGAAGGTCTTTCCATCTCCTGGTGTATTCTTCAATTTCTTCCTGCAGAGTTTTATAATTTTCAATGTAAATGCTTTTCACCTTCTTAGTTAGAATTATTCCTAGATTTTCTTTTCTTTTTTTTTTTTAATGGTATTGTGACTGGGAATGTTTTCCTGATTTTTTTCTCAACAAATGCATTATTGTTGTATTAAAAAGCTAATGCTTGTGTTGATTTTGTATTTTGTTACTTTGCCCAATTCATCAGTTATAGGAGTATTTTCATGTAGCCATATCATATCATCTGTAAATAGAGATAATTTTCCTCCTTTCCTATTTGTACCCCTTTTACTTTTTTCTCTTGCCTGATTTTTCTGGCTAAAATTTCAAATACTGTATTGAATGAGAGTGGTGACAGTACACACCCTTATTTCATTCCTAATTCTAGAGGAAATGTTTTTAGTTTTTTCCCATTCAGTATGTTTGCTATGGTTTGTCATAGTCTTTATTATGTTGAAGTATGATCCTTCTATCCCTAATTACTTCAGGACTAATATTTTGAAGGAATGTTAAATTTTGTCATATCACTTTTCTGAATCTATTTAGATGATCATATAATATTTTATTCTTGATTTTATTTATGTGCTGTATTACATTTATCAATTTGCATTTTAACCCATCCTTGCATCCCAGCAATGAAACCAACTTGATCAGGGTGCACATTCTATTTAATGTGTTGCTGAATTTGATTTGCAAATACATTATTGAGGATTTTTGCATGTGTTCATCAATGATATCAGTTTATAGCTTTCTTTACTTTTTCTTTCGTGTGTGTGTGTGTGTGTGTGTGTGTGTGTGTCCTTATCTGGGTAGCAGGGTCATGCTGGCTTCATTGAATCACTTTATAAGATTTCCCTCCCTCCCTTTCTATTTTGTGGTACAGTTTGAGGAGCACTGATATTAGTCTTTGTTTAAAAGTCTAATAAAGCTCAACAGTGAGTCTTTCAAGTCCAAAGCTTTTCTTTTTGGGGAAACTTTGTCACTGTTTCTCTTTACTACTTTGTTTAGATTTTTTAATATCTTCTTGTTCAATTGTGGAGGATACATGTCTAGAAATGTGTCCATTTTTTCAAGATTTTCCATTTTTTTGGAAGATAGTTTTTCAAAATAGTCCCTAATGATCATCTTTTCAGTGGTATATTATATCCCCTTTTTAAATTCTAGTTTTATTTGAGTATTCTCCCTCTTTTGATTAGGGGGCCTAAGTGTGTGGCAATCTTACTTATCTTTCCAAATAATCTTTTCACTGATTTTTTATATTGTTCTTGTAGTCTCAATTTTATTTAGTTCAGCTCTGATCCTTGATATTTCTTTCCTTCTACTGATTTTGAGTTGGTTTCATTCTTGTTTTTCCAGGACCTTGAGATGCATTGTTAAGTTATTTATCTGAGAATTTCCAGTTTTTTAAATGTATACACTCATAACTATAAACTTTCCTCTTAGTACTACTTTTTATATTTCCCAGATTCTGATATGTTGTGGTCCCATTTTCATTTGAGTCTAGGAATTTTTAAATTTCTCTATTTTCCACTGTTCTTTCAAAAGGGTACTACTCCTCACCTTTTTCTTTTAAATTTTTTTTTTAATTCATTGTACACAAATGGGGTACAACTTTTCATTTCTCTGGTTGTACACAATGTAGAGTCACACCATTTGTGTAATCACACATATACATAGGGTAATGATGTTTGTCTCATTCTATTATCTTTCCTTCCCCCCACCCCTGCCCCACCCCTCATTTCCCTCTACACAATCCAAACTTTCTCCATTCTTCCCTATCCCCTACCCACTCCCATTGTGTATCATCATCCACTTATCAGAGAAAACATTCAACCTTTGGTTTTTTTGGGAATGGCTTATTTTATTTAGTAAGATATTCTCCAACTCCATCCATTTACCAGCAAATGCCATGATTTTATTCTTCTTTATGGCTGAGTAATATTCCATTGTGTATATATAATATACCACAGTTTCTTTATTCATTCATCTATTGAAGGGTATCTAGGTTGGTTCCACAATCTTGCAATTGTGAATTGAGCTGCTATAAACATTGATGTGGCTGCATCACTGTAGTATGCTAATTTTAAGTCCTTTGGGTATAGGCCAAAGAGTTTCCATTCCAAGTTTTCTGAGGAATCTCCATAGTGCTTTCCAGAATGGCTAAACCAATTTGCATTCACACCTATTGTTGCTTGTATTCTTGATAACAGCCATTCTAATTAGGGTAAAATGAAATCTTAGGGTAGTTTTGATTTGCATTTCTCTTGTTACTCCACATCTTGATATAGTTTCTCTTGCTATTGTTTCTAGTTTCACAGTTATTATTTGATATGAGGCAAAAAATTATTTCAATTTTTTGTATTTATTAAGATTTGCTTTATGGTCTAAAATATGATCTATTTTGAAAAAAGTTCCATGAGTAGATGAAAACATGTATATTTTGTGGTTGTTAGATGGAATATTGTGAAGATGTCTGTTAAGTTAATTTGATATACAGGGCTGGGGATATAGCTCAGTTGGTAGAGTGCTTACCTTGTAAGCACAAGGCCCTGGGTTCAATCCCCGGCACCACAAAAAAAAAATTAAAAATAAAAATTTGATATACAGTATAATTTAGCTCTGATGTTTCTTTGTTGATTTTTTTGTCTGGATGATCTATCTGTGAGAGTAGGGTACTGAAGTCATTGACGATTATTGTACTGGACCACACTCTCCTTTTATGTACAGTATTTCATTTCATTACATTATATGTATATGTATATGTATATATTTCATTACAGTATATGTACATGTATATTTTACAAAATTGGGTGCTATCACATTCATTGTCTGTATATCTACAATCATTATATCTTCTTGATTGATTTTTCCCTTATCAATATGCAGGAATCTTATGTCTTATGAATTATTTTGTCTGGTAGTCCATTTTATCATATATGAGTATAGCCACTACTACTTTTAGAAGTCATTTGTTTGGAATATCCCTCTCCATCCTTTCACTTTTCTTCTGTATATTTTGTGTTAGTCACCTTTCTGTTGCAGTGACCAAAACACCTGAATAGAACAATTTAGAGGAGGAAAAGTTTACTATTGGCTCATGGTTTCAGAGGTTCCCTCTGTGATTCATGGACTTCATTGCTCTAAGGTGAGGCAGAATATCATGGCAGAAGAGTGTGGTGGAGGAAACTGATCAGCACTGGGCAGTTAGGAAGAAGAGCAAGAAAAGAAGTCAGGGCCTCAATAAATCATTCCTGGGCATACTCCCAAGTGACCTGTTTCCTTCAACTAGGTCTCACCTCCCAGTAGTCTGTTCAGCTATTAAGCTATTAGGTCAGAGCCCTAATCACTGGCTCAAAGTCCTACCTGTAGGACATGAGTTTTCCTGTATTGGGTACCACACTTCCAGTACATGATCTTTTGGGGACATTCCAGATCCAAACCATAACATATGTCTTTACCAGTGAGGTGAGTTTCTTTCAAGCAGATTATTGGGTCTTCTTTTTAATCCAGTCACTATGTCTTTTAACTGAAAAATTAAGAATATTTACATTTACAGTTATTATTTAAAGGGATGTCCTAATTTCTGTCATTTTTGTTGTTTTCCTTCTGGTTTGTTTTGAATGATC
This sequence comes from Glaucomys volans, assembly GCA_020662805.1. Lineage (NCBI taxonomy): Eukaryota > Metazoa > Chordata > Mammalia > Rodentia > Sciuridae > Glaucomys > Glaucomys volans. The sequence goes on along the minus strand of JAJEJO010000155.1, from coordinate 126,132 downwards.
TTTGTTAATTACTTTCTCCCTTATACATCTTGGAGATTTGATGATTTACTGAATCAACAATGTTGAATCTTTCCTACTTCTCATTTGTTTCTCTACTCTTCTAGTGAGATTTATTCTTTCCTAAACTTTCATTACTCAGTTTATCTTGCTTCCTCTTCTGTGCATAGGATTCCTTTAAGTATCTTCTATAATGCTGGTTAAATTGATAATTCCTTTAGTTTATGTTTATCTTTAGAAGATCTTCTTTGATTCTGAATGATAACTGTACAGGTCATAGTAATATAGATTGGCAGATATTTCCTTCAGGGCTTGAAATATATCATTCCATGCCCTCCTGACTATAAGAGTTTCTTCTAAAGAAACATGTTGTTATTCTGATGGGCTTGCCTTTATAAATGACTTGCTTCTCTTGCAGCTTTCAATATTCTTTCTCTGTTCTGAATTTTGGGTAATATAACTATATTATGATGTGGAGAATTCTTTTCTGGTCATTCCTACTTGGGGTTCTAAATGCCTTCTGTACTAGGATGTCCATGTCTTTCCCAATATTTGAAAATTTTTCCATTATTTCCACTGGATAGGTGTTCTATGCTTTTATCCTGTACTTCTGCTCTATTGTCTACTCCTATGACTTGCATGTTTCGTCTTTTAATCATGCTCGAAAGGTACTGTACGTCTCTTCATTCTTATTTTTTCTTTATTATTATCTGAAAGTAATAATTTATCAACCTTGTCTTCAAGCCCTGATATTCTTTATTCCATTTGATCTTGTCTATTGGCAAAGTTTTAACTGAGTTTTTCATGTTACTGAGATTTCCACTTCCAAGATGTTTGCTTCTTTTTCAGAATCTCCCTTTATTGAGTTGTTCTTTCATATTCTTCATTATCTTCCTTAATTAACTTAGTTGTTTATTTGAATCCTCTTTGAATTCATTATTTTTATTATCATTCTTTTAAATTCATTGCCCAGCATTTCATCCTCTTCAACATCTTTAGAATCAGTTACTAAATAGTTATGAACATTGGAAGGAATCACATTGCCTTGTTCTTCCATGTCTCTTATATTTCTGTTGAGATTTGTGCATCTGTTGAATGAATAGCTCTTCCACTTTTATATGAAGACCTTCTTTGGGAAGAGTCTTTTCATGACAATGTGTCCATTGGTTGTTGCATAGTTTTGAATTTAATTCAAAATGAACTTAGTAGTGTAGTTTACCTGTTTCTCTGACTGTAATTGGTGAATTTTGACAGTGCATATTGTGTTGGAGCCTGAGGGTCCCCTTTCCTCTTTGGATCTTGCAAGAATGGGGTACCTTTAGTAGTATAAGCAGGTATGATATAGACAATAGAATATGTGGGTACTCTGGTGGTTATTCTTTCAGAGATTATAAAAAAGGGAAAAAGAAAGCAAAATAAAAATTAAAAAAGAGAAAAGAACAAAAATGGTAAATTTAAAAGTGACAATAGAAAAGAAAAATTTGAATCTTAAAAAAGAGTAAAGAAAAATTAAAAAGAATTTAAGCGTGTGTGTGTGTGTGTGTGTGTGTGTGTACATTACATACATATTTGGACAAAATAGTAAATTTTTTTAAAGTCTTAATAGTAAAAGAAAGAATCATCTCCACTGAGGTGATCCATTGTCTGGGCAAGAGTAAATGTTCACTACCTATGAAAATCAGCATTTCTTCCCTTATCTTCTTTGGCTATGCACCTCTTTTGTGTTGCTTGCCAGTTGACCACTAGAAGTGGATTAGTTGGAACCAGTTGTAATATTTAGCAGTTGCCCTCTTCACCAGTGTGAGCTAGGGCAGCATGGGCCATTACCTTGGCAGAAATCTACTCTGGAGATTAGACTTAGTTCAGTGCTGTTCCAGGACTGGGTAGATGCTGTATTTCAGTACATCTGGGTCACCAGTGCCCTCTGTGAAGCCCACTTGGAGGTAGGGCAACTATTTGTACTTTCTGAGGGCCTGAGGGTGGGGTTGCCTGTGGCCCACCCTACATAATCCACTGCCCATGACTCGGGCTGTCCAAGACCTACTCCTGTGCTCACTTCCTTAGTTCTCTGAACTTTAGCTGGTCACCCGTGTCTGTCTTAAAGGGGAAGCTCTGATCCTCCAGAGTCAAGTCAAATTTCAAGAAAGATGCCTGCTGAAACAGTTTAGTAATGTTTTCTGTGGGTTCTCCAGGTACAGGAAAATGCGGGGGCTTTCGTTTCCCAGAAGCTGCAAGTTCAGATGCAACCTTCTCAAAACAGCTTCTTAGTTTTGTGCCCTTTTATTATTACAACACCATAAGTACACATTGGGAAGTGCAGAGAACCTTTCTAGCACCAGCCACATATGCAGATATCAACCAAATCAGCTGTGTTCAGGCTGGTTCTCTGCCCTGTGCCAATTTCTGTTGTACTTGTGTTCACTATAGGTCTTCCTGCTGTCACTCTAACCCCCTACCCTGGCTACCTTTGCCCTTGAGTCACACTGCTATATGCACTGCACTGTTGCACACTGGGTTATGCTTTCTCATTCTGTTCCACTCTAGAATCCCTTGGCTTGTCCAAGTCTCTGTCCACTATTGAACCTCAGCATCTTGCCATAGTCACCATCTCAATGAGCAGCTGCTCTCTAATTGTTCTGATTCCAACTTACAGAAAAGTGGGTGAGTGCCTCTCCAAATCTTAACTTGTGAATAAATTCCCTACTAAAATGAACAAGAACCCCTGGGAGAAATATCTGATTCAAAGGCTAGGGCAGGAGAAGTACAAGGAAAGCATGATTCATTATATTGTGCGTACATTTCCAAATGATATAAAATTCAATTAAAAGGGACATCACTTATTTTGTGAGTTGTGTCAGTAAACTAGTTGTTCATTGTTTTGATCAAAATACCTAGAAAGAACAACTTAGAGGTGGAAAAGTTTATTTTCACGCATCAAGGTCATGAATGCCAAAGAAACACTAGGGTAACATTTTAGACTGAAGAGATTAAAAAAACACAAAACCTTAATACAATGCTTGATTCTTAACAGAACTGTTTTGCCATAAAGGACATTTTGACACAATATGGAGTCTGAGGACCATATTTAAAAAATTACTCTATCAATGTTAATTTCCTTATTTTGAAGATTTATTGTTGCTCAGGAGAAATTATTTTTAAAAAATACTAATGGATTTAGGAGTGATAAAGCAATGTATTTTATATGTATTTCATATGAAATACATGTATTTCATAAAACTTATTTTATGTTGTGGTTTGTTGTGAATTTATTTTTTATTTTTAGTTACTGGACATTAAACCCAAAGGTGCTTTACCACTGAGTGACATCTCCAGCCCTTTTTATCTTTTATTTTGAAAAAGGGTCTCATTAAGTTGCTTAGGGCCTCACTAAGTTGCTAAAGCTAGCCTTGAACTTGGAATCCTACTGTCTCAGTCTCCTGAGTTGCTGGGATTACAGGCATGCCTCAATGCACTTGGGTATTTTTTTATTTAAAAATATTTAATTGACAAAAAATGTAGATATCAAAAGTGAATACACATTCTGCAGATTGGAAGTTTTATTTAATCTTTATTTTCACATTTTGAAAATGATGAAACCAAAAGGTCTTACTTGCTTCAAGAAAAGGGAAGGAAGGGGAAAAAAGCAAGTTACAACCAAAAATTCAGGAATCTCAGTGGCTTTGACTTCTCAATAGGAACTCCAGCACTGCAGAGTAATGGAGAAATATCTCTAAACTTCTGAAGGAAAATTATTCCCTGCCTAGAAGTCTATTTCCAGACTAATTCTCCATCAATTATAATGGAATAATAAAAACATTTCAGACATAGAAAGTTACTAGAGAATGTGCTCCCTGAAAAGGTGAGAATAAACTTCTACAGAGAGTACAAGACATGAGATAAATAGAAAAAATAAAAATGGTATTAATGAGAGAATCTGGAGTCACAATTTTGTATTAGGGAAAGACGGGGAACCACAGGACACCTTAGAATGGGCCAGAAGGCTGTGGGAGAGAATTCAAGTGATTGAAACTAATTGAGCACCTGATGTCAATGAATATGCTGAGAGTATATTTAGATAATTGGTGGAAATATCTATGTCTGAATAAATGAACATGCACAATAAAACATATGAAAATAGTAAAAAGAGTCACTAATTACAGGGGTTGTGGGGAACCACAAAAAGTCACAAAGGCTTATTAGCTCTTTATAGCATGGATAATCCTAATAATTTTGATCTATTTAAAATTATAGTATAGAGCTGGGGCTGTAGTTCAGTGGCAGAGCACTAGCCTAGCACACGTGAGGCACTAAGTTCAATCCTTAGGACTGCATAAAAATAAATAAAATAAAGGCATGCTGTCCATCTACAACTACAAAAAATTTATAATTATAAAAAAAATTATAGTACAGCCACATTGGATAATGAGAAATAAGGAAGAGTTCATGTTTATGAGAGAAAAGGTAGGAAAGACTCTTAAAATTCAAAAATACACATAACCCTATTAAAATGGGTAAACGATATGATAAATATTTCTCTAAGGAAGATACAGAAATGGCCAGTACACACATGAAAAAAATGCCCAAGCATTTTAATCATCAGGGAAATACCGTTCAAAACTATGAGAGAATACTTTCTACCCACTAGGATTGCAATGATCAAAGAGTGAGATAATAACAAGTCTAGCAAGGATGTGAAGAAATCAGTACCCTCAAACACTGATGGTGGGCATATATAACGAAGAAGCCATTTGGAAAATAGTATGGTAGCTCCTCAAATAATTGAACATACAGTTATCATATGACCTAGCATTTCCATGCCTAGGTATACATCAACATAAATGAAAACATATCTGTACAACAGTACAAATATTCATAGCAGCATTACTGATTACTGATTCATAGCAATAAAATTGGAAATAACCTAAATGTTCATCAACTAACAAATGAATAAGCAAAATGTACCATAAACATACAATGGCACATTAGGAAGGAAGTGAGCTGGAATGTAGCTCAGTGGAAGATTTCTAACTAATAAGCCAACAAAAGAAATGAAATGGAATCATAGAAAGCATTCAATCCAAAAGAAGGTAGGGGAAAAATAAAAGAAAAAGGGGAGGAAATAAATGATAAAAATAGAAAAAAAAAGGCAGATTTAAATGGAAACATATGCATAATCTCATTGAATGTAAAAAAAAGATACCTCCATATATTCTGATTGGATACAAAATATACATTGCCTACAAGAAAGTCACTTTTAAGTACAAAGATAAAAATAAGTTAAAAGGAAAAGGAGGGTAATGATGTCCCATGCTAATGCTAATTAAAAGCAAGCTGGCTATATTAATAACAGAAACAAGGATTTCAAAGCCAAAGATTTTAGTAGGAATAAATGACAGTCATTTCATCAAGAGAACATAACAAGCTTAAAGGCTATGGACCTAATAACAGAGCTTCAAAATGTTAGATAAAAACTGATAAAACTGCAAGGGAAAAATAGACAAATTCACAGTTATAGTTGGAGATTACAATGCCCCTCTCTCAATAATTGACAGAACAAATAGACAAACCAGTATGAAAATAAGAGACTTGAAGTACACTATCAACCTGAACTAACTGACATTTAGAGAACACTTCTGCTAACATCAACAAAATACACATTCTTGTCGACTTTACATGGAACATTAACCAAGATAGCCTATTCTGGCCCCTAAAAAACAAGTGTTAATAAAGTTAAAAAGATCTGTACTTTACAACCTCTGTTCTCTGCCCACTAGGGATTTAAAGTAGACATTAATAACACAAAGGTATTTGGAGAGTCCCCAAACATTGGAAACAAAACAATACACTTCTAAATAACTCATACATCAAAGAAGAAATAAAATTTGGAATTTAGAAAGTATTTTGAACACTTTTGAATTAAAAAGAAAACAAAGTTGTGGATTACAGCTAAAGCAATATTCATAAGAAAATTTATAATACTAAATGTCTATACACGAAAAGAAACAAAGGCCTCAAATCAAAGACTTCAGCTTCCATCTTTGGAAAAGTTAAACCTAAACACAGAGTAAGCAGAAGGAAAGAAATAAAATGGATAAAACAAAAAACATCAGTGAAACAATGAATAGGAGAAATCAATGAAATCAAAAGTTGATTCCTTGAGACAAGCAACAAAATTGATAAGGCTGATAAGAACATATTCAAGTTATCAGTATCAGGAATGAGAGATAAGTACATCACTGAAAATTTTACAGACATGATAAGGATAATGAGGAGGATACTACAAACAATTTTATGCCAGTAAGTATGAAGGTTTGAGTAGAATGAAAAATTCTTTGAAAGATACAACTTACCAAAGTTCATTCAAGAAGAAACATATAACCTGAATAGAATCATATTTATGTAAAAAGTTGAGTTTTTCATTAGAGACCTTCCTACAAAAAAAGTACAGGTTCTAATGACTTCATTTGTGAATTCTACCAAATGAATGTAAATAATAATATCAGTTCTACATGAACTCTACCAGAAGTTTATGTCAAACTCATTTTACAGTCGTTTAATTATGATCCAACCATCACTAGTGTCAGATTATCTCCCATTTGTTTATACTGAATTTAACATATTTTAATTACTTAAAAAAACTTCCAGTTCTGCACCTGTCCAACAACTGAAGCTTTTCCATCTATTGACCTTTTATTATAAGTAAACCTCCAAGGGTGTTTCATATTTGGGATGACTTCCAAAATATAAATTGGGCTTCAATGAATTTTTAAAAGTAATCAAATTGTAAATCAAATTTTATTGATGTACAATATTTTATTTCCTTAAAGTAAATATTCTTTAGTTCACCTTAAAAGGAAGAATAAAAACATGTACTATTTCCTTTATCTATGAGGACTACTTAAATTTGAAAATTATCCAGAGAAGTAGTTTTATTCTTAAAGGTTAATCATATTTGAAGACTATCAAATTTCACAAGATCACTTAAGAATAAGCTATACTCTTTGAATTTAACATAATTTTATTTACTTATTAGGCAAATGTTATTATAATTTGTTTTTTGAAAATTATATGTAAGTCTTTAAATAAATATTTGATTAGTTAAAATATGCCAATTTCTGAACTAAGAATTTTCTTATTATGCCATAACAAATGGGATAATACATTTTTGAATGACAATTTTTTTTTTTTTGTGATGCAGGGGATTGAACTCAAGGCTTCCCATGTGCTAGGCAAGCACTTTTACCACTAAGCCATATCTCCAGCCTGGGATAATACATTTTTAAAAGATTTATTTAAAAAGGAATTAAAATACTCTAAATATCAATAATGAAGTATTTTCCCAAAACATTTTATATTTTCCCATTGTTAAATAACATTAAGGTAAGTTATATCATATAAAAATAATACCATATATTATATTTATCATATAACACATAAAAACATGTAATGTGTAAGTAAGCATACCGTGTCTTGCTTTGGAATTTGGACTAAAACAGAAAGAAGCTGCTCCGTGTCAAGGAATCTTGATATAACTGAAACAAACAAAATGTGAGCATTTAAACTTTATGGCTAGCCAGGCATGGTGGTCTATGCCTTAGCCTTTTAGTGAGATCCTAGGTAACTTAGTGAGACCCTGTCTCAAAAGAAAAAGGGCTAGACAATCCAGGTACCAAAACAAAAAGCCTTTATGGTATAGTCAAAAATATATATATCATGTAAAATATTACCCTTGAATAACAAAATAGAACAGTTCTACCTATAACTCTTACTCATTTTAATTTTATTCTTTCTCTATCTACAAGGAAACAATAGATTCTAATGTTCTGCAGTTAATTTTGATTGTTCACCATCTTTCCTCAAAATTTGACACTATTGACCATCCCTTTCTTCTTGAAGCTACTCTGACTTTTGGATGTTACCTATAAAATTTTCTTCATCTTTTTGACCTCTACTTCTCTTCCTGATACTTAAAATGCTTAGTTTAGCAGTATAGCTCAACCACTAACCATGTAACTATCCGTGAAGTTATGTAACTTCTCTGAACTTCGGTTAGTCTCATCTTAAATGTGTATAACATCTATCTTCCAGAGTTCTGAGGATTATGTGAGATAATATGCATAAGTACTTTGTACAAGTTTCCAAATTTATTCTTCTCAGATCATTTTATATCCTAATGTATTCTACAAAAGTAAGTTTATAGTGCTTGCTTCGGCAGCACATATACTAAAATTGGAATGATACAGAGAAGATTAGCATGGCCCCTGTGCAAGGATGACATGCAAATTCGTGAAGAATTCCATATTTTAAAAAAAAGTAAGTTTATAGATAATTTCAATCTATATCTTAAAAATCCCCAGGTTTTTCATTACCATTAATAGATCTTTTAAAAATGAACCAGTTCCCCATACTTAAAAGATAGTAAACTGCAATAACTATTTCTTAATGATTAATGATTATTATCATCATTGTAAAATCCAACCTCAAAAGTTTTTGTATACATTTGTTTATGCTTTCATAAAGTGGTCTGAAGCTGTTATCCTTTAAATTTTTTTAAAATTTCAATTGCTTCCTGTTGAAATTATTAGGTACCTTTTGATAGTTTTCAGTTTTCCTACCTATAGAACTGTGCCCATTTCTAATCTGCTATGTCCACAATGAGTACATTTAAAAAAGCTAAGCTATGGAACCAACCTAGATGTCCTTCAATAAAAGAATGGATAAAGAAACTGTGGTATATATACACAATGGAATATTACTCAGCCTTAAAGGAGAATAAAATTACGTCATTTGGAGGTAAATGGATGGAATTGGAAAATATCATGTTAAGCAAAATAAACCAGTCCCAAAAAACCAAAGACCAAATGTTTTCTCTGATATGTGGGTGCTGATCTATAATGGGGGGTGTGAAGGGAAGAATGGAGGAACTTTGGGCGGAGGGGAGTGGGGGGAGGGTCAGGGGAGTGGGAAATATGGTAGAATGAGATGGACATCTTTACCTTAGGTTCATGTATGATCATATGAATGGTATGACTCTAACATCATGTATAACCAGAGAAATGAAAAGTTGTGCTCTATTTGTGTACAATGAATCAAAATGCATTCTGCTGTCATGAATAACTAATTAGAACAAATTTTAAAAATTCAAAAATGCATTTAAAAAATAAACTGGAAGAATATACTGCTGTTACACTATTGTTAATTATGACAGAATAATATTATGACATTTTACATGTGCTTCCACTAGTCAGTCTAAGTGAAAGTTTACAAAAAATATGACTAGTCTCTTCCTCCTTCCTTTCCCTAAATCTACCATTATAGTTGGAACAATGTTTGTAGAATAAGAATTTGATCTTATTATTCTCCTGGTTCAGAACTGTCAGTTCCCTATTACCTAAAGGGAAAATTAAAACCCCTAGCATTACCTAAAAGTCCTTCATAAACTAGCCCCCATCCTCATTTCCTGCCATTCCCTAAGGCTTCAAGTAAAAAATAACTACTAGTCATGCCTTAAAAACAGCAAGATCTTTTATATCAACATAAGTACCATTATAGAAACTTATGCAAAGTCTACCCTCACCAACTTCCCAGAAACAAGTGTTATGGTTAGATATGAGGTGTCCTCCCAAAACTTGTGAGACAATGCAAGAAAGCTTACAGGTGAAATGATTGGGTTATGAAAGTCTTATCCTAATCAGTGCATTAATCCTCTGATAGGGATTAACTAGGTTGTAAGTGTTGGCCATTAGGGTGTGGCTGGAGGAGGTAGGTCACTAGGGGCATGCTTTTGGGTTATATATTTTGTCCATGATGAGAGGAGTCTCCCTCTCTCTCTCCCTCCCTCCCTCCCTCCTTCCTTCCCTCCCTCCCTCCTTCTTTCTCTCCCCCCTCTCCCCTCCCCTCCCCTCCCCTCCCCTCTTCCTTCCCTCCCTCTCCTTCTCCCTCTCCCTCTCTCTCTCTCTCCTGGTGCCATGATCCTAGCTGCTTTCCTCTGCCACATGTTTTTGCCATGAGGTTCTGCCTCATCTTATACTCCAAGAAATGGGAGTCAGGCATCTATGAACTAAGACCTCTGAAACTGTGAGTGCTAAATAAACTTTTTCTCCTTTAAATTACTCTTGTCAGATCTTTTCATCACAGCAGAGAAAAAGTCGACTAAACCACATGTGCCCTAGAAAGTAATGACTTCAAAATCACAGTCAAGGACATGTTCACCATATCTTTATCAGCAATTACATCCCCAAACTGTTTTTGTTACTCTTACGCACATCAACATACCCTACACAGGAATGGTCCCTTTTGTTTGAGTATCATTCAAAGCAAAAATTCTCCTCTTGACATCCTGCTCATTCCCTTAAGACAGAGCTGAAATATTATCCTTGTGAATCCCACCTAGTTTCCTTCTTTATCCCAGTTCACTCCTGTGTTTTCATGAAATACTCAATAATTATTACATTTATTACACTGTATCATAATCACTTCTTGAAGTTCTGTTTTCCTAACATGGATATGAGGTCCTTGCTGACAGAAACTTAAAGTTTCATCTTTCTCATCTTTTTCTCCCTAGCACCTACAGAAAATCTATATAATAAATTAGCAACTGGGTTTTTTTAAAAACTAACATTCGTATTCTTTTTTAAAAAAATATTTTTAGTTGTAGATAGACACAATGCCTTTATTTCATTTATTTTTATGTGGTGCTGAGGATCGAACCAGTGCTTTACATGTGCTTGGTGAGCGCTCTACCACTGAGTCATAACCCCAGGCCCTGAGGTTTGTATTCTTAAATTTTAATAAACTAAAAATTGCCCTCCTAACCTGCTCTATGTCTGGTCCCCTTCTTGACTGTATATTAAGAAAAATTATAAACTGTCAAAATAGCAAGAGCAGAAATGTTTAACATCTATAGATACCAACTTAAAACTTTTAGTTATAAAGAATTATAAAAATTAAATAAAAGCTAAATGTTTCAAATAAAATTTATAATTTCCATCAAAATTTCATTTTATAAAATAATATTTTGGGAACAAAAGAATAAAATTTTCAACAGGTTGAACAATGATAGTTTGAAAAATATGAACATCTATTAGGTCCTACTCTTATAAAGGAAACATCCAACAAAACATGCATTTACAACATATTACAACATAGTAAGATAAATCATAACAAAGATACTATAGAAACATGCAGAAAAATGTTTAGCACAGACTGGGAGTCAGAGAGGCTTCGTAGTAGAGACATTTAAATTAAAATGGTAAAACATGGAACAGCAGCTAGCTAAACAGCTTGAAAGAAAGTGTTTCAAGAAAGAGGAAGGCAAATGTATAGAGAACCAAGACTAGAAAATGAGAGCAGATATGTCTGAATAACTTAAAGAAGTTCCATTATACTAGAAAGCAAAATGGAAAGTGAGGAATAAAAAGAGATGCTGTGGTAGATGACAGGGAAAGAGAAATATAAAAGAGTTTGAATTTATCCTAAAAGTAAGTAACCCCCCAAAGCTGTCTACTTCCTAACTCCTGGAACCTATGACTAAGTTAACTGGTAAAGGGACTTTCGAAATAGGATTAAGATAAAGATTTTGGGATGAAGAGATTATTTTATATTTCTCTGTTGGTCCCAATGAAGTCACAAGGGTCCTTACAAGAGGGAGAAGGATCTGAGTCAGAGAGAAGATGCAAGCAAAAAAACAGAAGTCAAAAACAGAGAAGGTGCTATGTTGTGGCTTTAATACAGATCAAGGACCACACCAAATGTAGGTGGCCTATCGAAAAAGGAAAAAGCAAGAAAATGGATTATTTTCCAGAACTTCCAGAATGAGAAAAAACTGCTAAGAACAGAGAAGCTGATTTGGGATCTCTAGATAACAAATTCATATTTTAAATTTGTGGTGACTTGTTACACCAACAATAGAAAACCAGTATAGTGTGAAATGCCCAGGTTGATGTTTTCAAAAGATCAGTAATGCAACAATGTATCAAAGAAAGAACAAGATTAAAGGAGGGAGACCAAACAGGAGGCTGTTAAATAAATCAGATGAGAGTTAATGGTATCCTGGGCAGGAGCAGCACAATAGGGATAGAGAAAGATACATTCAAGGTATAGACAGGAAGATCCAAGAGGACAGAACAGTGAACTAACAATATCTACAATAGTGACCCTGACAAGAACAGTTTCAGTGTATTAATAGCACAGAAACAGGACTTCAACAGATTAAGAGGTAGTAATGAAGAGAAAATAGTGCAGAAAATTCATTTTTCAATAAGTTTGGCTATGAATAGAAGAAAGAGAAATTAAGTTGTAGTTAGAGAAGATGAAGGTCAGGAAGAGTTTTTACAAGATGAAAGAGACACCGCTAGATGTGGTGGCATACACCTGTAATCCCAGAGGCTCAGGAGGCTGAGGCAGGAGGATTGTGAGTTCAAAGCCAGCCTCAGCAATTTAGCAAAGCCCTAAGCAACTCAGCGAGACCCAGACTCTAAATAAAACATAAACAAGTGTTGGGGATATGGCTCAGTGGCTAAGCGACCCTGGGTTAAATCCCCAGTACAAAAAAAAAAAAAAAAGAAAGAAAAAGAAAAAGAAAATGGAAGAGACTTGAAAAAGTCTAAGTCACCATGGAAGGAGTCCACAGGGACAGAAAGATAATAAAGATATAAGAAACAATTAGTGAATGGATGGGATGCAGATCACAGGCAGCAGAATTAGCTATAAAAAAGAACAGGAATAACTAATTCTAGCTGAAACAAAGGGAAAGCAAAGTGGATGAGTATACTCGGTGAATATTTGGTAGCAGAAAGCTTAAAAAGTCAACAGTTAGAGCTCAGCCAACATTACAAGATTAAATGATTTTCATAGTCCTGGCACTTCAGTTTTACAGTAAATGCTAGGTATAGACAGGCCAACAAAATATTGCTATTAACAGTAAGAAAAAGGTCACCAGTTAAAAATGACCTCTTTCTACCTTTCCCACTGTCTCACTAAATACACAAGTACATACAGGGGAAAAGGAATATATTCAACAACTGGAATACAGAGAACCAGTCAAGCCCATACCAAAATTTGAAAAGTATTATAAGGTATTTGGAATTAGACTGAGGAAAACTCACTGAAGCTAAAAATGCCTTCTAGATTTTCAGGTACCACTTCAGTTTAGAGTATCAGAACACAAGATGGGGTACTGAAGGGAATAGAGGTATGGAAAACTGATCAAATTGCTAGTAACCAGAAATTGAACTAGGAAGTGTAAACTATCCTTCCAACTACAGATTTAAGAAGGAAACTGCACCCGTCATGCCAGTAAATAGATAACAAGCTTCCCAAGAGCAATTTCCTTGTCTCATGCTATGAGCTGAACTATGTTCTCCAAAGCCATGCTGAAGTCCTAACTCTTGGAACCTGTGATGTGACTTCATTTGGAAATTGGGTTTTTGCAGATATAATCAAGTTAGGATAAAGTCATTAGGGCAGCTCTTAATCCAAAATGACTAATGATCTTATAAGAAGACAGTGTGAAGACATTAAGAACACAATATACCAACAGAGGCAAAGATTGGATTAACAGAGCTGCAAGACAGGCACAGTGTGGATAGCTGCCACCTTCAGAAGCTAGAAAACAACAACAACAACAACAACAACAAAAAGGATTCTCTTGTTCAGTTTCAGAGGGAGCATGGCCCCTCTGAAACCTTGATTTCAGCTCTAGCTTCCAAAACTGTAGGTCAAAATTTTTTCAGTTGTTTTGTACCATAGAGTATGTGGTTCTCTTTAAATAGAAGCCCTAGGAAACTAATATATCCCATCTGCTAATAATTATCTAATTTGGACATATCTTCCCTTCTCTGAAGATTACCACAGAATTTCCGAAGTATTTATTAAAATAACAGAAAAAAAGGAAAAGAAGAGCATCCAGAAAATCAAAATATAAAACATACCTCTGAAATTATTTACTGTGAAATTTAAAGAAAATTTTCAGGAAAATAGCTATTTATGCCTTCACAATTTACAACTTCACTGCCTTTCAAAAACTTAGAAAAAAATAATTCAACTAAACCAACTACATTTTCAAAATTAGATGATATTCATTTACCTGACTGAAGTCCAAAAAAGAGTTCCTCATCTTGAAGTAGTTCTTGAACACAATCTAATCTCATGTTAATGGTTTCAATATCAACTAGAGGTTCTAATATATTAGAACGAAGTCTTCTGCTTCCTCCAGGGGTCTTAGTATAATTTAAAACACCAAAAAGAGTATGATTATTCCTTTGAAAACACAAATTGGAAAATTCCATTAGTATACAAAGAAAAATCCAAGAAACCTGCATTTAACTTTGTAATTAAATATTTTTACAATCTATAACTGTGATATTTAAACTTTAGTATGCATACAAACTACTTGGAGATTCTAATTCAGTATGTGTGGGAAATGGTCTAAGAACCTATAGTTTTATTTTTTTGAATTTTTTGTTTGTTCTATTTATTTATATATGACAGCAGAATGCATTTTGATTCATTGTACACAAATGGAGTACAACTTTTCATTATTATATACAATATAGAGTCACGCCATTCATGTAATCATACATGTACAAAGGGTAATGGTGTTTATCTCATTTCACCATCTTTCCCTCCCCTGCCCCCACCCCTCCCCTCATTTCCCTCTATACAATCCAAAGTTCCTCCATTCTTTCCTTACCTTCCCACTCCACCCATTATGTATCAGCATCCACATATCAGAGAAAACATTTGGCAGTTGGTTTTGGGGAATTGGCTTATCTAACTTAATATGATATTCTCCAACTCCATCCATTTACCTGCAAATACCATAATTTTATTCTTCTTTCTGGCTGAGTAGTATTCCATTGTGTATAAACACCACAGTTTATCCATTCATCTAGTGAAGGGCATCAAGGTTGGTTCCACAATGTAGCTATTATGAATTGAGGTGCTATAAACATTGATGTGGCTGCATCACTGTAGTATGCTGATTTTAAGTCCTTTGGGTACAGGTCAAGGAGCTGGATAGTTGGGTCAAATGGTGGGTCCATTCCAGGTTTTCTAAGGAATCTCCATACTGCTTTCCAGAATGGCTGGCTACACCAAATTGCAATCCCACCAGTAATGCACAAATATTTTTTTCATAGATTTATTGATTGGTTGTATATCTTCTTCTGTGAAGTGTCTGCTCAGTTCCTTAACCCATTTACTTATTGGATTATTTGAATTTATGGTGTTAAGTTTTTGGAGTTCTTTATAAATTCTGGAGATTAGTGCTCTATCTGAAGTGTGTGTAGTAAAGATTCTCTCCCACTCTCTAGGCTCTCTTTTCACATTATTGTTTCCTGTGCTAAGAAAAAGCTTTTTAGTTTGAATTCATCCCATTTATTGATTCTTGTTTTCATTTCTTGTGTTTTGGGAGCCTTGTTAAGGAAGTCTGGTCCTAAGCCAACATGATAAAGATTTGAGCCTACTTTTTCTTTTATTTGGTGCAGAGTCTCTGGTCCAATTCCTAGAGAACCTATATTTTTAACAAGCTCCCAAATATAGGGTCAGTCAATGAACCACATTTTGATTAACAAGGATCAACAGTATCTCCTTGCCCTCAGTGACTTTTTCCCCAGATCAATTATAATATTCAGACTAAAGCAAAGTTTTTAAATCTATGACATCCCATCAATAATAGCAAGATTATCAGTAGTATATCCTTAAAAGGGGTAATTTTACATTGATAAATGAGTAATGTAATGACTTTTTTCTAACTGAAATTAGAGAGTTATATAAGTAAAAGAGAATTCCATAATTTCTAAATGATTCTTATAAAGAAATAAGCTATTATTAAGAATGCATTTCACTGAACTTTTTATGAGACAATTACAATGTGTGTAAAATAGCTGGTTAATTCTAATATTCAATAAATATTTGAGTCCTTACAGTATTCAAAATTCTATGCTAAGTCCTAAGAGCACCAGGCAGATATAAATTTTATGGCCTTTATAGTCTATTGACTAATAACCAATAATTTTTTTTTAGTTGTAGATGAACACAATATTTTTATTTATTTTTATGTGGTACTGAGAATTGAACCCAGTGCTTATCTGTTAACTGGTCATGATAGAGGACAAGACAATGAGTGGGGAGAAAGATACAACAAACACACAAACAAAAAAACAGCTGGGCATGATGGCTCATGCCTATAATTCCAGTGGTTTGAGAGGCTGAGGCAGGAAGATCACAAGCTCAAAGCCAGTCTCAGCAATTTAGCAAGGTCCTCAGCAACTTAGTGAGACCCTGTCTTAAAATAAAAAATAAAACAGTCTGGGGATGTGACTCAGTGGTTAAGCAAACCCTGGGTTCAATCCCTGGTACCAAAAAAAAAAAAAAAAAAAAAAGAAAAGAAAGAAAGAAAAGTATACATTTAACATACATAAACTGCTAAAAAAATGATAATAAGAATGTATAAGAGAATGATCAGGAGGTTGCTGATTAGTTAGGTTGATTGAGAAAGCCTTCTCTGCATTGACTGAAGACTTGAATGACAAAAAAAAAAAAAAAGAAGGCAGCAATGCAAAGATGATGATGGGATGGGAATTATAATGATAGTGATGAGGATAGCTAACATATGTTGAACACTTAGTATGCACCAGGAAGTGCTTTAAGCACTTTACATATATTGACTCATTTACTTCTAACAACCATGATCTGAGGAAGATGCCATTATTAGTCACATTTTACAACTGAACAACCTGAAGCTCATGGACTAACTTATCCAAGGTTTCCAAGTAAATAGTAGAGGAGCAGCTTAAGTTCAGGATGTCTGACTCTAGAACCAGAAAGAAGATCCAGGTTGATAGAACTTTACAAGTGGAGCTAAGAATGAGAGTGATTAATGAAGAAGTTGATAGAGAACAGGACACAGAAGTTCTGTAGGTCATGGTAAAGAATTTGGATTCTATTCTGAATGTAATAGGAACCACTGGAGGGTTTTATGCAGGAGAGTTAGAAAACCTGATTTCTGGCTGCTAAATGTAGGAGGGTAAGAAGAAGGCAAAAAGATAAGTTAGGAGGCTATTATATTAGTCTAGTCTAAAGAAAACAGATGTTTGGGTTAGGGTTTAGTCTTAGAAATGGTGAGAAGTGATACAGAATTGGATAGACTCTCAAGGCTGAGTCAGAAGCATTTATAAATGGATTAAAAGGAGAGGAAATAGGAGTGACTCTTAAGTTTCCAGTCATCAGACTACTAGATTTTGGACATAGCAATTTAAACAAATTTTTAGGGAACTATTAAGATTAGCTGACGGGGATCTCTCATCACATACACAATTTTTTAAAAACCTTTTGAGGACTTGATTTCTGCAGGAACAAAGGAAGTGACCAGCACACACAAACCTGATATTTGCTACAGAAATTAATGGGTCTAACAGGTGACAAGTCCATATAAGCACTGGAGCTATTCAGATAGTTCAGTAGTAGAATATCCATCTTTTAAAAGATTCTTTGGTTCAAGTCTGTTGTTATAATACAAATTCCTGGAGATCAGATAATCTCTTAAGTTTGTGTATCCCTAATATACAGTAGGAACTCAACCAATGTTTGACAACAATAAACAAAGATGAAGTATGCAATGTGATAAGGTGAAACTGAATATAAAGCTGTTGGAAGTTGTGTATTAATTATGGATTTGTTTGAGCCAACACAAGACAGGGAGGCTACTTTTCTGGGGACTTCTGGGTGAAATTTACTGGTTTGAGAAAGCACAGATCATGCTGGTGCCCTGCCTTAGCTCACAGTCCCAGGTTCAAACATAGCTGCCAGGAGATGGGCAGAACCTGCCAAGCCTCAACCAACCTGTTTTCCCCATTCTTATTCTGTTCTCCTCAAGAAGCTGCCACACCAAAACCTTTTGCTGTATTTCCCCTTAAATAAAATATTGGGGCCTTTTTCACTTGTTCAGTTCCAGTTCCTATCAGGGCTGGAACACCTACCAAGCACCCTGCCTCTAAAACTAATTTCTGTCTTTTGTTCCTTACCGATTATTTTCAGATTTTTATTTTCTCAGCCAGTTCACACCTCCAAGCAGGACTCTGCTCTACCATGGTGCTGGTAAACCCTGGCATAAAGCACTTTACAACAATTACCAGGTTTGATCATTGAATTTTTATGTTAAAATAACATAAGAAGAATAACAGAAAATCATTAATAGAGTAATTTTAACCCACAACCCAACAGATGTGAATGGTACCTCAATGTAGTTATAATTTCCACATCCCTAATGATTAGTTTTCATGTACTTATTGACCATTGTTTATATTTTTTGAAGAAATGTCTCTTAAAGCCCTTTACTTATATAGTAACTGGGTTTTTTTGGTGTTGTTTAGCACAAATGATTTTGAACCTATTTTTTTTTGTGAAACATCAGAGTGGTTCACCAGCAAGGGTACAATGATTAAAATGTTTATTCAGTATTTCTCTATCAAAAAATTAACTTTCAAGTATTCATGTAAAATATGACATAAAATATACTGATATATTTTATAAGAAAAAACTGTATGTTCTTACCTACAGTCTTGGTTATTAATTAACAATTCAAGGTTTTGGGCTGAGGATGAATCTATCATGGCTGTCTGTTCACTACCCTGAAAACAAATCTTCAGCGATTTTGGTGCATACACTGAATTTTGAATAAATTCAACATATTTTAATAAAGCTGCAACAGCTGCAAGGCAGTAATACCTGTAAGGTGACCAATGACACAGCACTGGGTGTTTAGAATTAGGAAAAAACAGTACTGTTAGACAAGAAAACATTTATTGCACCTTAATATTAGGAAAATTACAAGTACTTATATAGCATTGCTTAAATTCAAAGGCAAAAAGTACACTGAATATTCCTAATTTTTGAAGACTACATAAATAACCTCTAATCCATAAAAAGAGCCTGTTACTTAAGAGATAAATTAGACTCCAAAAAGTTACTTAGAAGAAAACATTCAATAGTATTTTGTGTCAATTTTTGACATATCATTCTAAATATTCAATATGTTGAAAAAGTCTGAGACTTTACAGGTATAGTCAAGAGTCCCACTGTATAGGAAAGTACATTATGATCTTGATGAGAACAGTCATTATGATTAACTGAGTGAACAGGCTCAAAGAGTACCTATTTAGTTCATTTGAAGAAATATCTTTTCCAAAAGTGTCATCACTGTCTCATGCTGAATCTTTTAGGAATAAATGTATGAAGTAAGAAAAATACAGCCTTAACTGTTCTACATTTCCTAGCACTCACAATACTGTAGCTACTTGAGGTTTTAACTCCAGAGAAAAGTAAGCAGCAACTATCAGGGCAATAGATTATGACTAATTTGAAGAAATTCTACCTAAATCAAATTAGTTGCCCAGGCTGGCCTCAAACCTGCCTCCTGCATTAGCTTCTCAAATCACTGGGATTATAGGCATGTGCCACCACTCACACACCTGAAAACTGGTTTCTTAAGTGCATCCTAGTACCTGTAGGTGGGTTCTATATTGTAATATACACCTTGTGTATAAATTAGTAATATATGCCTTGTGTATAAACTTTATTATTTTTCTATTTCAGTAATTACTATGTGTTATGAACCAAGCACTTTTCTAGGTGGCAGGGACATAACAGATAACAAAACAGAAGAAAGTCCTTGCCCTTGTGAAACTCACACTAGAGATTAATTTCCTTTATAATTATAACTTACTTGGATTGAACCTCCATTAGGACAGTGTTGAATTCGGTAATACATAATTGTTCAATGTATTCCAATCCTTTTGTTTCATTGAAGTATTTCCTTTGGATAGCACTGAAATTAACATTCTGAAAAGAAATTTTTATTTTAAAACTAAGAATTGTTGAGTGCCATGCACTTACTAAAAACTGCTTCCTTGGTTTTTTGTTTGTTTTGTTTTTTCCTCCTTTGGTACTAGGGATTAAACCCAGGGGAACTCTACAACTGAGCTACATCTTGACCTTATTTTATTTTATTTTTTAATTTTGAGACAGGGCCTCACTGCGTTGCCCAGGCTGGCCTCAAACTTGCCTCCTGCATCAGCTTCTCAAATCACTGGGATTACAGGCACCACACACTCACCTGAAAACTGCTTTCTTAAGTGCATCCTAGTACATGGGTAGGTGGGTTCAATACTGTATAAAGTTTATCTTTTAATATTTTCAACATTGAAAGTAAAAGTTTTTTTTTAATTTTTGAAAAAAGAGAATGTGAGATACAGCCTAGCAGTAGAGTACCTGCCTAGCATGTGTGCGGCCCTGGATTCACTTCCCAGTACCAAATAATTTTTAGATTAATAAATAAACATGAAAGTCTTTGTTTTCTAGTAATTTTATTTTATAGGAACAATTCTATAAAAACATCACACAGTTTTACTCTCAGTCTTCCATATTCTAACATAACTGAGGAAGGGTAAACTTTATAATGTGGTAGTTGAAAAGATAAAATTCCCACCTACCCATTCTATAAAATGCTATTTACATATGGCGAATTTAATTTATTTAGATTAAAGAGAAAGAGATAATGGAACTTGTTAGAAGGAAAAAAAAGGCATGTAGTTGTACAGTAAACAGTTTACTCTCAAAAAAAAAGTAATGAATAAGATAGTACAGTAACAATAGACTGTAAAAAAGCTGATAAGACAGAAAAAAATCATGAGTAGGTAAGTAATATATATGCCAAGATTGTTTTAAAGGTTGTTCCATTTAATCTTCACAATAACACGGTAAGTTTTACTTTCCTTTAAGTAAAATTTTGAAGTAATTTTCCTGCTATACATAGTCCAAAGTAAACTTCTTTAACTATGAAGTCCACATTCTTTCTACTTCATATTGCTTCTGACTTAATGAAGGTTTTTTATGATAAGTGTGGTAATAATAATAATAGTGATAATAATAATTATTTTTCCCTCTGCTTACAATACTTTTTCCTCAAGTTCTTCCATGGCTTGGTCCCTCACTCCATTCAAGAATTTTCCCAAGTGTAATCTTACGAATAAAGCCAACTCTGATTACTTTATATAAAATATGAATTCTCTAGGGGTTGGTTCTACTATAGTCCTTAATTTTCTGTCAAAAAAACCTGAAGCTCAAAGATGTTAAATAACTTAACTTGCAGAAGTTCATTTAGAGTCAGAATTTGAAACCAGGACAATCCAAATTCTCTTTTATTTTTCTTCTTTTTAATTGGTGTATTATTATACATAATTGTGGAATTAGTTGCTATATATTCATACATGCACACAATATAACAATATAATTTGGTTGACTGCTCTATTCTTTTAAGCACTATGCTGTACTTCATCTCAAATATACTGAATATGCATCGTTTTGCCTTTGGAGGACCTAACTGTCCCATATTTCATGTGATTCTAGTAGGCCTGTCAATTATAGCATTATGTGACCCACAGCAAAAAGCACATGATCTAGGACTAATCAATCATAGTGTCTCTACCTCCAGAAATAGTGATTAGTCTAACATGAGAAAATGAACAAAGCTGGATCAGACAGCATCCTTCCCTGGAATTCATATATGGACATTGGAAGAAAGACATTCTTTTCTCTATAATTTGGTTAAGCTGAGATTTCATTAGCCTAAAGCCATCAGCAATCATCTTCTTCAACTTCATGGAGGTAATCTATCTTCAGTAGAAAAGAGATGGTATTGGGGACGAAGGTAGGGGCAAAGATTCTGTCACTGACTAAATTCTAGCCAGGCTCTGATGGGCCCTCTTCTCAACTAGATCTCCACTTGTACCTATATAGAGAAACTAAACACCAACATGGTTTCTAACAGCTCAAGGACCCATACCTAGGATGATTCTAAACCCTCTTAAAGTGCCTGCCTAAGAAAACTCAAGAGTGCCAAAAAATCCTTACTATTTATTTTGGTCATGCCTAAAGATACAGTCTTTCTCTCCCATTCTTTGTGAAGGAAGGAACCCAACTTCAATACCCAGGTCCACATGGACCAACTCCACTTTCCTCCTTTTTGTAATTTTTCATTTCTCTGACTCTGCTGAACCACTTCTCACTTCCCTCCCTAGTTTCTCATTCTCTGTTTAAAATACCCAGTCACCTCTAACAAAGAGAAGTTGAGTTCACTTCACACTGAACACTTTTTCCTGTTGTAATAGTATATTTCTGATTAAAAATCTGTCCTTATCATCTTATCCAGTGACCAGATTTATTTTTGACACAGGATCTATCCAACCACTAACTTCCCAGTTACATAAGCCAATAAATTTTTGGCTAGTTTAAGTAGGATTCCTGCTATTTACCAAAAGACTTAGAAGGCCTAACCAGGACAAGAAGTGGGAAAGGAATACGTAAGTAAGGATGAAGAAAAGAAGTATGAGACAATGAATGAAAGAGCAGAGAGAAAAAAACTTGTATAATAGAGGCAATAAATTTAGAATAGGGACCATTTCTGGCAATGAGTCAAAAAAACCCAGCTGAACTATGTAGGACCTCTAAGAGTACTACAAAAAATCTTATATGACTACAGATGCTAAATATATTAAGAACAAGAAAGAAACTCATTGAACCCTAAATCTCATATTGGTTCCAAATGTATTAAAATAAAATCTAAGTCTAAAAAATGTAACAAAATATTACATATTCTGAAAATAATTATCACTCCTCAGGAATTATTCCAATTGCAATGTTGCTTATTTTCTTGGAACCACAGTCCCAATTCCACTAAACAGGGAGAGTTATGAGAAGGAAAAGATAAACTACATCGTAAAAAGTCTTTTCTGAGGGACAAAGCATTTGTTGGAGAGGTTGCACAGCATTTACATGTCACAGTCCCACTGATGGAGGCTAGACTAGCAGGCTAATTGTAAGGTAGTACATGTTTCCAGAGAAAGCTGAAACAATTCTGTAACACAGATCAAACTGCCTAGAGGAAAAAAGCACTTGCTGATAGCTGCTATTCCCTGAAAGAATGAGAACTTCAATTTTAACAATAACTAGTTTCCAGAAAGACACATCTAAAGAAAACTGTGCTTTCTCTAACAGTCTGTATACACTCTGAGAAACCTCTTCTTACTTAAAACATTTTTTCTTTTACCTTAAAGTAGATCAAGAGTGTCCAATCAAATGTGAAGATTCTTTATCATTTTTATTACTTGTTTTAGATTAGTGTTTGCATCTATTGACTACAATTTAGAATTCTGAATAGTTACTCAAATTATTGCTTACATTTAAAAAGTCTAACTAATTAAATCTTGAATTTTACTTTTCAAAATGAAATTGTTTACCTTGAAATTTTCTGTGATCAGAGTGTACAACTTCGTTGAATTCCCCACAACACAAGCAGTATTTGACATTATTATTTCCAAAGGTGATAAAATTTTGAGCTTAGTGATCACCTAAATTTGTTAGTACAAATAATTTCATTAATGTAATCTTAGGACAGTCTTTAAAACAAAAAAATTCACAACATTCTGAGATAATGACTAATGTAAATTCATAAATAACAAAATTTCAAATGGTTCAAGTTATATTTAAATTAATTTCTAATGATATATATTAAACATACATCCATATATACATTATCATAAACATAGGTTATATTTAACTCATATTAGTTTGTAATAACTATAACTTAAAAGTTAATTTGAACTTATCAAATACATATTCCCAAAATAAAGTATTTTTCAAACAATTCTTCTACTCTGTATTTTACCCATCTTCATGAAAAACATGAACATATCCAATCATGTAAGCATGGCAATGGTATTAGTATATCCCCATTAATACAGTTCAGAAGTTGAAAAGTACAAAAAACAGGTGACAAATATTTGCTTTCTGTGTTGTGTTTTTTAATGAGGTGCACTTCTTGGAGGTACTCTAGGGAGAAACTTGATCACTATGTCCAACATTCCTGTTTTTCTTTTCTTTCTTTTAAGTTGTTGATGGTCCTTTATTTATTTATTTATTTATTTATTTATTTATTTATTTATATGTAGTGCTGAGAATCAAACCCAGTGCCTCACACATGCTGGGCAAGTGCTCTACCACTGAGCTACAACCCCAGCCCTACATTCCTGTTTTTCTAAAAAACATTTCTCTATTCTTTTGAAATTA
Source organism: Glaucomys volans (assembly GCA_020662805.1). Taxonomy (NCBI): domain Eukaryota; kingdom Metazoa; phylum Chordata; class Mammalia; order Rodentia; family Sciuridae; genus Glaucomys; species Glaucomys volans. Next base: position 102,009 of record JAJEJO010000155.1, on the reverse strand, counting down.
TATAAAAATTTTTAAATACCCAGAAATGAAGTTAGTAAGCAGTATTAATATCATTTAGGTTGTTAAATATAATAAAAAATTATTAGGAAAATGAAGCCTATGGGGAACCATAAAGGGGAACTTGGGAAAATTAAAGAACAATAAAAGACTAAAAATAACAGAGTAGATCACATTTTCAAAGTAATTATAATTTTGTCAAATAACTTTAGCCAGGCATGGTGGTGCATGCATGTAATCCTAGCAGCTCAAGAGACTGGGGCAGGAGGATTGCTCATTCAAGCCAGGCTCAGCAACTTAGGGAGCATGTAAGCAATCTAGTGACAGCCTGTCTTAAAATAAAAAGGGCTGGGGGCTGGGGATATAGATCAGATGTTAAGCACCCTTGGGTTTAATCCCTGTTGGAATAATAGTAATATTAATAATAACAACAACAATTTTTCTGAATGTAAAGGTGAGAGTAGGTTACCATCTACCTGCTAGATAACACAAATTCCCATGACCACAGGTCAATGGTCCAAATTCATGGAAGTGATATGGAGGCAAAATAAGTGAGGGCAAGAAGCTAAGGAACTAGATTGTGACTGATCTAAGAAACTAATTTCCCCTAACTCTAGAAAAATAAAATTCAAATAGTATTGCAGTGGAAATAATCCTCCAGAGATAGGATTATCTTTACCTTTACCTTTGGAATAAGTCTAGGTATTATTAATTTGAATACATTAATTTTAGACACTAATGTTAAACATAACTTTGGAATATTCAAGTAACAATAAAATATTTTCTTTTTATGATAAAATATATTTTTTAAAAAATCAAATGTAAAACAATTTTAATTCACAGTAGAATAACCATGAATAACCTTTATCCTACCAAAAAGCACAAATCAGAAACTAACCAGAAAAACACTAACTTGGAAATCTGCATACTTGCCTACAAAAACAACCATTTTCTAGGATTATTAATACTTACCTTGGCATATGTTGTATTGTCTGCAAACTGGGATAATATAATTTGAGGGCTTTTTAAATCAATGCTTGCCATTCCTATTTCACCTCTGGCAAGTCCTCTCCCTTCTACCACAGCTACAATAACTGATGGGGCATTTGCAGAACCTGCAGAAGAGGATGTAGCTATAAAAAAATTTTAAATGAAGAAAATATGTAATATTACTAATAATCATTTCTAATTTCTTCACATAAGACTTCAAAGCCCCAAGGGTGAATATACAATGTAGTTAACAAAACTGCAGTCTATATATCAAAATAGCTGGAATAGAGGATTTGGCATGTACTCACCATGAAGAAATGATTAATGTTTACAGTGACAGATATGGCAGTGATCTAATTTAATCATTGTGCTATGTATACATGAATCAAACCATTATGTTATACCCCTAAGTACTTATTACTGTCAAAATAAAAAATATTTAAATGAGTTAAAATTATTATTACATAAAGAATAAGAATTAGCCAGGTACAGTGGTACATGATTCTAATTCCAAAGGCTCTGGAGCCTGAGGCAGTAGGATCACAAGTTCAAAGCCATCCTTAGCAACATAGCAAGGCCCTAAGCACCTTATCCAGACATGGTCTCAAAATAAAAAATAAAAAGGGTTAGGGATGCTGCTCAGTGGTTATGTGTCCCTATTCAACTCCTGGTATCAAAAATGAAATAAGAATTATATGCAACTATAATGTACCAATTAAAAATGTGGGGAAAAAAAGAAGGTGGCTTGTGGAAAGTAAGGGTGGGTAGTATGTTGTACTAGATAGAATTATTATAAAGTTAAAGATGGTGTGATAATGGCACAGATACAGATATAATGACCTATTCAGGTTAACAGAGAGCTAGATATAGAAACAAATGTATACAAATCATCAAGTTTTAGTATCCAGAATAAAGAATTGATACAAATTTTTAAAATCTACTAATGGAGAAATTCAAGATGGCAGAATACAGACGGCCACGTTCCTGGCTGCTCTGTGGTGTGAAATCAAGAAAGCAGACAGGCAGCTTTTCTACAAGGTGGGTGAACAAAAAAGAAGTGGGATCCGGGCGTGGTGGCCCACACCTGTAATCCAAGTGACTCAGGAGGCTGAGTCAGGAGGATCACGAGTTCAAAGCCAGCCTCAGCAACTTAGCGAGGCTCTAAGCAACTCAGTGAGACCCTGTCTCTAAATAAAATACAAAATAAGGCTGGGGATGTGGCTCAGTGGCTGAGTGTCCCTGAGTTCAATCCCCGGTTCAAAAAAAAAAAAAAAAAAAAAAAAGAAGCGGGGGCGGGTACCTTACTGAAACCTAAAACTGGACACAGATCAGGGACATAGGAGGTTGGATATAATAAAATAAGGACAAAATCCCCAGTGGCACAACTGTTGCCAACAGCCAGGTTGGAAGCTCCAGTCAGAGAGGTCCCTCCATGAGCATAGTGGAGGGATAACAGAATTAAAGGAACCCATATTTTGAGGAGGCCCGAGGCACATCTGGGTACAGAGCATTTAGAGACCAAGGGCATTTCCCAACAAACCTGAAGGATTTGCTGCACATATCTGGGTTTGGGGGGGAAAGCTGTCATCTCTCTAGGCAGCTTGTGGAGGAACAATTTTGCAACTGTTGTCGGGGGACCGGCAACTGAGGAAGCTGATTCTAGGGAAACGCAAATTTGGCCTGAAATGCAGGCCCAACAAACACACGCTGCATGACATAAAGTGTGCTTAAGTGGCCAGAAGAAAATCAAACATGGAGAGAGGTTTACACAAAGGAAAACTGGTTTTGGAAACCCACTCTCTCTCCCTCTCCTCACTCCAATCTGACTACTTTCAGGACTGGCTGGGAACTCGGAAGGGTGGGGACAGGAGAAATTGCTTGGAGACTGAACCAGAGACCAGGAAACATGGGGTCTGCAGGTGACATAGGGGACTAAGAATTGGCTCCCCCACCACACAAGTGGAACCCAGGGAAGCCCTGGGGTAAAGTCCTCCTGGGTCCTGGAGATGCACTGATTTAAAATCTCCAGACCAATTAGCATTCTGCAAAGAGACACCAACTCAAGCCTAAACCCTGCTCCAGGAATTCCGTCTAGGGGATTACCTCTCTAACTTCAGCAATCCAGTGGGTGGAGCATCACACTACAGAAGATCCCACATAAAACTGCTAAGAGAAGCTGAGAATATTTTGAACTCCAACGAAAAGAATTCTTGAACTTTCATCAAGATTTTTTAAAATTCTTTTTCACTGTTTAATTATGACCTTAATGGTATATGGACATTTATATAGTTTCCTATTTTTTTTTCTTCTCAACTCTACAATTTTTGAAGCCAATTATTTTAAATGGATTAGTTTTTTGTGAACTAGGATATTTGATTAGTATATTTTAGTTTTGTTTTATATTCTTTTATTTTTATTAACCCTTTTGCAAACTTTCTGATTATATTATAGGCATAACTGATTGCATCATTTCTGTTTATTATGATAATACTGTAGACATCACAGTGGGAACTATTTATTTTAATGCTGTAAATTGTTTGCATTGGTGATTGTTATTTGTCTCCCCCTAGCAGTAAGGTACTAGAAAACTTCAGGGACATAAAAGTCCACAGGGTAGACAATCTACCATCTCAGATCCATACTGTTAGATGGATAGGCAACATGAACAAGCAACATGACAACAAACAACATGAAAAAGCAAGGGAACAAACTGATCCTAGCAAACCAAGATACTCCAATAAAAGAATCCATTGACACCACAGTGGAAGAAATGTCAGAGAAGGAGTTTAGAATGTATATAGGTAAAGTGAACTGCAAAGTAAAGGATAATGTAAGAGAGCAAATAGAGGTAGCAAAGGATGACTTCAATAAAGAGATAGAGATTCTGAAAAAGAAAACAAACAGAAATCCTTGAAATGAAAGAAATAATAAACCAAATTAAAAATTCAACAGAAAGCATCACCAACAGACTAAACCATTTGGAAAACAGAACCTCAGGCAATGAAGACAAAATATATAATCTTGAAAGTAAGAGTTGACCACAAAGAAATGATGTTAAGAAACCATGAAGAGAACTTCCAAGAATTATGGGATAACATGAAAGGACAAAATTTAAGATTTATTAGGATATATGAAGGCACAGAGATTCAACCAAAGAAATGCACAATCTTTTTAATGAAAAAATATCAGAAAATTTCCCAAAGCTAAAGAATGAAATGGAAAATCCAACACAAGAGACTTGCAGGACCCCAAATGTACAAAATTATAACACACCCACATTAAGACACATCATTAATGAAAATGCCCATCATACAGACTAAGGATAAAATTTTAAAGGTTGTGAGAGAAGAATATCAGATTACATATACGGGGAAACCAATTCAGATTTTATGTGATTTCTCAACCTACACCCTCAAAGCTAGGAGGTCTCCTGGAATAACACATACTAAGCTCTGAAAGGAAATGGATGCCAAGCAAGAATCCTATATCCAGCAAAATTAAGCTTCAGATTTGAAGATGAAATAAAAACCTTCCATGATAAATAAAAATTAAAAGAATTCACAACCAGAAAACCTGCACTTCAGAACATTCTCAACAAAATATTCCATGAAGATGAAATGAAAAACAAAAAGTGAAAACCAGTGAAGGGAGGAACTATACTAAAAGAATAGTCAGTCAAAGGAGAAACTGATTCAAATTAAAAACTAGAAATAAACAAAAACGACCAGGAACAAAAATCATATCTCAGTAATAACCTTAAATGTAATGGTCTACACTCAACAATCAAAAGACATAGACTGTCAGATTGGATTAAAAAACAAGACCCAACAATATGCTGTCTCCAAGAGACTCACCTCATAGGCAAACACATCCACAGACTGAAGGTGAAAGGATGGGAGAAAATGTATCACTCACATGGATTGCATAAATAGGGGTTTCTATCCTCTAAAATGGACCAAGTTATGTAAGCTATATCATTGCAATTATACAATTGTAATATTACATTAGTACATTGTTAGCAACTATAGGGTTGTTTTGATAGCTTCCTTTCCACTGATATTTTTTCTTGCTTTCTTTTTGATTAGACTTGTTAGATTTTGATCAACTTTCAGCTGTATAATTTCTTTTCTATTTCACATATTTCTGCTCCTACTCTTTATTTTTTCCTTCTTACTACCTAATTTGAAAATAATTTGATTGTTCATCTAGCTTCTTTCTGATATACATTAAGTTGTAAGCACTTTTCTTGTGCTTTCTTTTTTGATCTGTGAGATGTTTATAAACGTGCTGTTTAATTTTGAAGTAGTTGAAATGTGCTGGTGAGATTCTATATGTCTTAAGGTGAATGATTTCTAATGTAATAAATCATGGAGGAAATACAGTCTATGATTTCAAATTTTTAAAATTTCTCAAAGCTTATTTTATGACAGAATATAATCTATCCTTATTAATTTTTTACTGGTCATTTTTGTGTATAGTTCTCTGTAAATAACAAATAGGTCAGGGTGGCTGATAATGTTGTTACGCCTTCTGTATCATTACTCCTTCCAACAAAGTGAGGGAGCTTAAAATCTCCAAATATGATTATGGATTTGTCTTTCCGGTTTTATTAATTTTTATTTCATGTATTTTGTAATTTTACTATTAGGTACATACACATTTAGGATTATTACACTTTCTTGAAGAAGTTACCCTATGAAATATTTCCCCTTATCTCTGAAAATACTTTTTCTTGAAATTTATTTTATATTAATAGCTGTACTTCAGATTTTTTTTTTTTTTTTGATACTAGGGATTGAACCCAGGGGCACTCCACCACTAAGCCACATCCCCAGCCCTATTTTGTATTTTATTTAGAGACAGGGTCTCACTGAGTTGCTTAGGGCCTCACTAAGTTGCTGAGGCTGCCTCAGCCTCCCAAGCCACTGGGATTACAGGCGTGCACCACTGCGCCCAGCTGTACTTCAGATTTCTCATGCTTATTTTCCCCTTCTTTTGCTTTTAAACTATTGGTGTATTGATATTTAAATTGTGACATATGCATAGATCATATAGTTATTGTTGGCTTGTTACATATGTTGAACATTTATACCTTTTAATTATAATATCTAGTTCATTTATATTTAAATTAATTATTGATATTGTTGGAAAAAAAAAGAACACCTGACATGAAGGTCAGTGGAAAATTGGGTAAATGATAGGTTTGATGATGTAACATTTTGGAAAACAGGTTGAATAGTGCTATTGTCAGGCTCAGACAGAAGATTGTTGGGATGCTTTTGTTGCAATTGTTCATTCTCCCATTTATCATATGGTACACAGCACCAGATATATATTATTGTTTGTTAACATTTTTTTATTTTGTAAATAAAAAATATTATATATATTTGCATGTATCTACATATATCTATATAAATAAATATATATGTATATATACACATATACATCTGCATATATATGTGTATATATACACACATATATATATGTGTGTATATATATATATATATATTTCCATAGTCAGTCTCTTAGGTATCCCATTATGGTTTTTTCCCCCCTATTATGTTTTTTTTTTTTCAGGAGGCTTAAATGGGCTTTTATTAAAGCATGTGCTCCCACAGCTTTTCTAAAAGGCCCTTCCACTATGACTACTGTATTTGGACACAAAGCCTGGTAAGGTCGGAGAAGTGTTTTCTGTCCTTAAAGTTATTGGAAATACCAAGTTGTTTCAACATAGAGCAGAGGTTGTCTCGAAACCAGATAAAACAACAAAACACATGTTAATGCAGACTTGGTTTTAATATACAAAGTTACACCTTGCTATGTCTTGGGACAGAAAACTATGGTTCTTCCCAGAGCTGATTATATATGTGCAAAAACAACAAAAGTGACTTATAAACACAGTAACCAGAACTGGATGAGGCTTTCTGGTGCCCAGTCCCATGCTCAATGAGCAAAACGTGAAACTTTATCCACCACTTTAACAAGGTAATTCAGAAAATCTGAAGTCTTCTGAGAAAAATCATAGGAAATAACTTGCTTAGTTTCTTGCCTTATGTCTGAAATGATCTTAAGAGACTCACTAAAGCCCTAAAGATTCCCTAGCTAATCAGGGCGTCTATAACCCAGGATTCTAGCCATTTAAAGTATTTAATTAGATAACAAAGTTCTGAGGACTCTTGACTCGGGTGTGGGGGGGAACACCTTGAGTGCCTCAAGGAATATCCCAGAAAAGGGAAAAATTTTACAGCGAAGTGCAAATTCCTAGTGCCATACTAATAACCTACGTCACACCCCAAGCTGCAGCAAGGCCACCACACACCCACAGTCTTCCCCTGGAACCTCAGACCTGGGATGTTTCAAAATCAAAAACGTGGCAAGGTTACACACTCTCACCAACTGCTCAATCTCCCACTTCATGAACAACAGTCCCATTATGGTTTTAATTGAAATTCTCCAACAACAAATACTGCTTTCATATATTTATTTGCCATCTGATTATCCTTTTCACTGAAACACCTGTTTATGTGTTTTGTAAATTTCTAATTGCATTATTTGCTGATTGTTGAGTTTTCTAGTCTTTGTATATTTTATAAACAAGTATGTGTATTGCAAATGCTTTTTTTAATAGTCTAGGAATTCTCCTTTATAAATGATTTGTTGACTGAAAAAATAAAATTCAAGGCAAAAAATCCTAGAGAATAATGGGCAAAAGATATGAACATTCATTTAAAAAAAATTAAAGATATATGGCCAAAAAATACACAAAAAGTTAATTAACCTTGTTAGTATCAGAAAATGGAAGTTGAGACTATAGTTAGATTGTATTTCAACTGCTAGGTTGGTAAACATTTAGAGTCTGACAATATGAATGCAGAAGTGTACTCTTACATTGTTAATAAAAGTATATATTGGAAGAAAACAGTCATGTATCACCTAACAATGAGAATACATTCTGAGAAATGCATCATTAGCAAATTTCATCATTGTCCAAAAATCAGAGTGTACTCGCCTAAGTGTAGATGGTATAGCCTAATACACACCTAGAGTATATGGTATAGACTATTGTTCCTAAACCTATACAGCATGCTACTGTATTGAGTACTATAGGTGACTATAACATAAAGTAAGTATTTGTGTATCTAAACACAGAAAGGTAATGTAAAAATACTAGGCAAAAGGGATTTTTCAGCTTCATTATAATCTTACAGGAACACCATCACATACAGTCTGTCTTGAAATACTATTATCATTATGTACTTTATAAAACAACTTGTCAATATCTTATAACCAAAAAATTTTCTTGTATGTACTTTATAGAACTTTCATACATGAAAACCTATTTCATCCATTTATCCAAAGAAGTATATTAGATAAAAATTAAAATTTGAATATTAAAAGACATTCTATAGTATTATCAGGACTTAGATTTAAGTGTCATGGATGTAAGGGAGAATTTTCCCTTCCTTGTATTTTTTTTGTCAGAAGGGATAAAACTTCATAGGTCTGCAGACAACAAACAATATCAGAAGCTGTGTAGCCACATTAATGTAGCTAAAAATTATAAATATGGGTCAACTGATGTTTACTTTTCAAACATCCTTATCAGTTACAGATGACTTAAAATAAACTCAATCACCATAATTTATAATTTACAAAACTCTAAAAGATTCAAACTGGATGAATTTTAGGCAGCTGAGACAGGAGGTTTACAAATTTGAATCCAGCCTGAGAAACTGACTCTGTCTCAAAATACAATTAATAGGACTGGGGACATAGTGTAATGGTACAGCACCACTGGATTCAATCTCCAGTACCACTTAAAAAAAAAAAAAAGTTTCAAAAGGCCAAAAGGTCACCAATGTTAATCTTGCATTCATTTTACCTGAATATCCTATTTGTGGTGTCCAACTTTTATAACCTGATCTCTGGGGATTTCCAGCAGACAAGGGAGTTTTAAGTATTTGAGGATAAGTATCTCGTACAGAAGATGAGCTTGTACCAAAATTTGATGCAACTGTGTTTGGTGTGTAAGATCTTTTGTTTCCAAAGTGTGAACCTAAATTTGAAAAAAAAAAAGTATTAATTCTTAAAGATCAGAATTATGAAACAATGTATTAATCCTCATAATTTACATCATGTCCACTTTCTATAAAACTTTATTCCATAACAATTTTTTAAAAATATAAAGTTATGGCATTTAGTCACATTTTTATTAGTCTTCTTGGACTAAAATATGCTAATACGGCTTTTGTTTCTACAAGTTCACTGAGTCTACTCTTGCTAAAATCATAAATTATCTTCTAATCTTCAAATATACTAGATATGTTTAATTTTGTAGTAATCATTAGGCCTCTTTCCTCTGTTGATTTCCTCATTTAAATTCTCTCTTCATATGTAAATGGTACTATAAAGGTAAGTTTCAGACTCAGTTTCAGTTACTTTTTTAGATATTTATCTAGTGACATAAGATATTACCTGTTTACGTACTACCATAAATTGAAACAAAGTACATAAAATAGCCTAGCATAGTGTCCTGAAACATGTGAGGTGGCTCACGCCTGTAATCCCAGCAGCTCAGGACTAAGACAGGAAAGATCAAAAGTTCAAAGCCAGCCTCAGTAACTGCAAGACACTAAGCAAAGTGAGACCCTGTCTCTAAATAAAATACAAAATAGGGCTGGGGATGTGGCTCAGTGGTCAAGTACCCCTGAGTTCAATCCCCGGTACCAAAAACAAAACAAGACAAACCAAACAAACAAAAAATCTCTTTTCTGCTATTTCCTTTCATTTTCATGACAACCTTTTATCTTGATTCTCTTTAACTATTTACAGTTTCCTTTTGCAGATCCATTTTCTTCTGTCTTCCTCTTAACTGCTGGCCTTCAAAGTTCCAGTCTTTTAAACCTTCTCTCACAAATCAACATTATATATTTTCTCTAAGCATCTCATCTGTTCCTGTTAACTTCTATTTCCTGACAACTCTCAAATCTTCCTATGCAGTCCTGATTCCTCTACTATAAACAAATACTGTAAACAGGGTTTGGTCAGCTTTTTAATAAAAGGCCAGACTGAAAAATACTTTAGGCTTTGTAGACTATATGGTTACTGTCACACTTATTTAAATCTGACATAGTAGTAGAAAGCAGTCATAGATAATATACTAGTGAATGAGCATGGCTGTGTTTCAATAAAACTTTACTTCTAGGGGTGGGACTGAGTTGGGAGGTAAGAATAATAACAGAATGAGACAAACATCATTACCCTATGTACATGTATGATTACACAAATGGTGTGACTCTACTTCATGTACAACCAGAGAAAGAACAGCTGTATTCCCATTTGTGTACGATGGATCAAAATAAATAAAAAAAAACTACAAAAAAAATACAAAAAAACCCCTTTACTTCTAGATACTGAAATTTAAATTTCGTGAATCTTCATATGCCATAAAATATTCTTTGATCCTTCAACCTTTTCAAAATGCAAAAACCATTCTTATTGCTACACTTGCACTGTTCAATACAGAAGCCATAAGCCACATGTGGCTACTAAATTAGATAAAATTAAGAATTCCTCAGTCATACCACATTTAAAATGCTGAAAAGTCACATTTTGTTTCTGGTTACCATTTTGGACAGCATAGATAAGGAGTATTTCTATTCTCACAAAAAATTCTTTTTTTTTTTTTTTTTTTTTTTTGTTTTGTTTTGCACTGGAACTTGAATCCAGGGGTGCTTTACCACAGCACTACATTCCCAGACCTTTTTTATTTTATTTATTTTTTATTCATAGACAAGGTCTTACTAAGTTTCTTAGTGACTTGCTAATTTGCTGAGGTAGGCCTCGGACTTGTGATCCTCCTGCCTCAGCTTCCCTAGCTGCTGGGATTAGAGGAATGTGCCACTGCACTAGGCTAATCCTCATACAAAATTCTATGGTATAGAGCACTGTATCTAACTACTTCCTGGACATAAACCTCTAGATATTTTCCCAGAACTTACATCCAAAACTTCACTTTTTCTTTTCCTCAGTATTTATTCTTTATTACCAGTCATGTTCAATTGTGCCATCTTGGATTCTGACACCCAAGTCATAAACTTAGTAGTAATCTTAAACTCCTCTTTTATCAATCCTAACACCCAATCAGAATTATCAAGTCCTTTAATCCTTTATTCCAAATTTAATAAAATTTCCAACTCTCTCCACTCCTAGCAGCACATTTAAAGCCTGTATCTTCCTAACAAAAGATTCACAAAGGTGTGGATAGTGTAGGGGTATCATCATTAAAAAAAAAAAAAAAAAAGTGTGTAGAATCTAACAAAATACACTTCATGAGCATCTCTAGGCTTAAAGAAGCTAAGGAAAGAACCAGGTACCAGATAATGGAGACAGAAAGCACTGTTTCTTGATTCTAAGCCCTTTCTTGAAATTGTTCACTTGTCATAGCTTTCCTTCAACATTTTTGACCCCTGTTTGGCTGTATTTCCTTCATATTCTCTCCTCTGATCCCAAATACACATAACTTTTAAATCTGTATCTCTTCCAAATTTCTCTTCTTAGCCCCAGCTGTATGGATATCCCAGAGGTTCTTCACACTCATTTTGTCTAAAACAGAACTCATCAGTTGCCGTCTAAAAGTTGTTTCTCCTATAAAATTCCTCATATCAGGAAAGGGTATGACCATCTATTCAGTTATTAAAGCCAGACAAGACTTGTTGGCATGCAGAATAAAACTAATCTGCTTCTCAGATCTAATTCCCATAAGTACTTTGAATTTACTACATCAGCTCACCTGCTCTAGTGACACAAAATTATTTGCAGTTCTATCTGCTTCTTTTGTGCCTTTGCACGCTTTTCTTTCTAAAGAATGCTTTTCAGTTTCTTTTCTACTTCCCTTTAACTGGCATTCTTTGTCCTACTTTTAAAACCAACTTGAGTTGCACTTACTCTATTTTTTTTCCCACTTTGGTTCCCCTACTTATAATATCTCAAAAATGTGTAAATATAGTTAATTTAAATATACTTATCTTTTAAAAGTGTATTTATAGATTTGTAAGCCTGCCTTCCCTACTGAGTCATAAATTCCTTGAAAGCATGTTTCTCTTATTCCCAGCTCCTAACAATTTGAGCCTTGGTTCACCTATTTGGGCCTTGGTCCTTTCTGTAAAAGAGAGAAAAAAGAAAAAAAAAAAAAACTACTTTGGTTGGGCGCAGTGGTACATGCCTATAATCCAAGCGACTCAGGAGGCTGAGGCAAGGGGATCCCAAGTTCTAGGCCAGCCTCAGCAGTTTAGCGAGACCCTGTCTCAAAATAAGCAAAAAAGGGTGGGGATGTAATTTAGCACTCCCTGATTTCAATTCCAGTACAAACAAACCAAAAACAACAAAAACTCTACTTTGCAGAATTACAGTGAGCATCAGAGTTTTAACAGCCTAATAAGAAACTAAAGTGTTAGTGTAACAATGTAGGCAGTAAGTTTGCTAAAAGGGTTTACCATTTCAAATGATGGGACAGAAGTAGTGTAAGATGAGATGTTTGTGAGGGAGGAGAGAAGATAGAGGTAAAAATGTATAGCAAGAGCAAGGAGGAATCAATAGCGGATGACTGTTAGTATGAGAGAAATGAGAGAGTCCAGGGAGACAGATAAGAGAAAAAATATATACGGATTTAAAAAGAAGAAAGTATAATATAAGAATTCGCAATAAAACTCTAGTATTGTTCAGACATCCCATTTCTGAATAAATTGATGCATGAAAAATATTTGGATTCAAGGTGGTAGAGATGTGGGCTGGGGTTGTAGCTCAGTGGTAGAGCACTTGCCTAGTATGTGTGAGGCACTGGGTTCGATTCTCAGCACCCTATATAAATAAATAAAATAAAAATCCATCAACAACTAAAAAATATATTTAAAAAAAAAATCCACAGAGACGGATTCACATGGATGCAGTTGTCTCATGCTAGACAAGGGTGCCAGAAGCGTGCATGGAGAGGGGATGGCTTCTTCGGCCAATGGTGCTGGGAAAGCTGGAAATCCATATGCACCAAACGAAATTAAACCCCTATCTCTCATCCTGCTCAAAACTCAAAATGGATTTGAATTATACCAGAGACCCTGCGCCTAATGGAGGAGGGGGTGGGTCCAGGTCTTCATCACGTCGACTTGGGACCAGACTTCCTTAGCATGACTCCCGGGGCGCAGGAAGTGAAGGCAGGAATCAATGAATGAATGGATTCAAATGAAGAACTTTTTCTCGGCAAAGGAAGCAGTTAACGTTGTGGGGAGAGAGCCTATAGAGTGGGAGAAAATCTTTGCCACATACACTTCAGATAGAGCACTGATCTCCTGAATTTATGGGGAACTCAAAAAACTTTACACCAAGAATGCAAATAGCCCAAACAATGAATGGGCTAAGGAACTGAGCAGACACTTCACAGAAGATCTACAAGCAATCGACAGATATATGAAAGAGTGTTCAACATCTCTAGTAGTAAGAAAAATCAAAACTACCCTAGGGTTTCATCTCACCCCAATTAGAATGGCTATTATCGAGAATACAAGCAACAGTAAGTGTTGGTGAGGATGTGGGGAAGAGGTACACTCATACATTGCTGGTGGGATTGCAAATTGGTGCAACCACTACGGAGAGCGGTATGGAGATTCCTCAGAAAACTTGGAATGGAACCACCGTTTGACCCAGCTGTCCTACTCCTCTGTTCGTACCCAAGGGACTTAAGGTCAGCACACTGCAGTGATGCAGCCACCTCGGTGTTTGTAGCAGCTCAGTTCACGGTAGCTAGTTTGTGGAGCCAGCCTAGATGCCCTTCGGTTGATGGATGGATAAAGAAACTGTGGTATGTATACACAATGGAATGTTGTTCAGACATAGGGAAGAGTGAAATTGTGACATTTGCATGTAAATGGATGGATTTGGAAAATGTCCTTCTAGGTGAGATAAGCCAATCTTAAAGAACAAAGGGCCAAGTGATTTCTCTGATAAGTGGATGATGAAACATAATAGAGTGGGGGTGGGTGGGAAGGCGAGAATGGAGGAGGGATGAATTGTACAGAGGAAAGAGGGGTGGGGAGGGGGGCAAGGGGGGGAGGGATAGTGGAATGAGACGGACATCGTTACCCTATGTACATGTATAATTATATGAACCGTGTGACTCTGCTTCATGTACAGCCAGGGGAATGGGGGTTGTGCTCCATTTGTGTACAATGAATCAAAATTTAAGAAAAGAGTTTTTTTTTTAAAGAACAGTAGGTGCTCAATAAATGTTCATTAATGATGAAAAAACTATTGTACTTTAACCACACCTGAAAAAAAAAAAAAGAAACTAAAGTGTATGAATTTTAATTAGTGGATGTTATTAGAACTGATGAAAATAAATGGATGACAAAGCATTTTGTGAAGAGGGAAAATACTGACAATATGAACATGCATGTTGCCTTGGAGGAACTGCAAGTGGTTCAGTTTTGTTATAAAGCAGTGTAAATGTTAAGAAGGGATGGGAGATAAAGCTATAAAGATTGGAAACAGATCCAAAATGGCTTTGGACAGTCTTTTAAACTGTTTGACCTTGCACCTGTTGATACAGGTTGAAGTTGAATGGGATATAAGAATTTTGCATTTTTCACATAACTCTGGTGGACACTAAGTAATCCTGGAAGAAAGAATACTCAACATAAAATTGTCATGAAATTAGACATAAAACTATGAGGACCCACAATGGCAGAGATGGAAAGGAATAGAATACTTTGTGTCACCCTCTTTCCATTCATGATAAAAGCATCATTTTTTCACACACAATTGCAATGTACAGCTCAGATCTCATCTGGTTCCAGATTTCTATTTCAGACCCTTTCCTGAAGTTTCCAATAATGGATACCCAAAATCATAATTAATCATTCATTCTGCCGCTTTTTAGCCTGCTTCTTATATTTACCTCAATCACCTGATAGCCTAATCTTAAAAGGCGATTTCAACAATTTCCTCACTCAGTTAACAAGTCCTGTCTTTATCTTTTAAATTATATTGAACTTACCTTGAAAACCTTAATAGTAAACATATTGACCTGGATCAGATAAAATGTTCGTCTATTTTCAACCCACTCTATGACTTGGAGACTATTCAGCAGCCAGTCTTCCTCACCACTCCTATCAGTAAAATCATGCACAACCTGTCACTTGTCATCAACTGGGGAGAGGGGAAGTCACAGTGGGTGTTATTCCAGCTTTCTTCTGAACTGAGCCATCTACCATTTCAGTCCTATAGTAAAACCATTTGAGGAAACCAGCCTTTTAATGGCCCTGATCCATGAAATTCCCAGGGAACCCTCTTCGCATCCTCCCAGGAACCACACTGCCCTTCTCTGTAGTGCCCGCCCAACCCACGGGGGCACCTTCACCCCATCAAGCACTCCTTGCCTGCGGCTGGCAGGGAGCTTGGAGGCTGGTAAGGGAGGCTGCTGCTGCTGCTGCGATCCCCCGCGGCTCCTGAGGTGCCCGGAGGAGTGGATGCCGAGGCCTGAGCTGAAGGGCGGCTCTGAGGTGTATCCTGGAGTCCAAAACTGTAGTGGGGACCCCGGGGTCCCTGTGGGTGAGCCCCTCTGGTCAAGGGGGAGGCCGCCGGAGCGGAAGCCGGGGTATCAGGTCTCAGCATCCTCACAAATCTCTCCTGGCCTCAGAAGGATGGCTTGAGCGCCTGGTCGCACACGGCAAAAGCGGAAGTAGCCACAGAAAAGGGCGGAAGAACGGTGCGCAGAGAAGAGGAAACCCACTTTCCACAACCTCTGGGGTTTCATTGGTTCCTAAGGAACTTACTATTGGCTACACAGTACCATCGCCTTAGCACCATTTTCAGAAAACTCTTAATCCAAAATGTGCTTTTTAAGCATTTCCCATATTCCCAAGCACTTGTTAGGAAGTTAAGAGACTAAATGCAGGTCCTAGCACACACTGCAGTGGACTACACTCCACTTACAGAAATTGCAAAGGTGCACCTGGTGTCTAACATTGTGAAAAAACTAACTCAAAAATATGTAACACAAGGGCTATTTCATCAGGATGGCATGCACATGACTGTGTCCATGGCATGTTAGGGACCAAAACACTGGGTAAGATCTTCAGCAGTTTTATCATTTCCCAACACCACCAATTTCTAAGTATTATGGTTTCACACATAGAAGACTGCAACTTTAAACTGCAGTTTTGAGGGGAATAAATGCTCACCTTTGGGACATTACACTTATGCTCTTCACATAAAGCTACAGTACCATTTTCTCAGTGATGCCAGGGAAAGTATCTTGGTATGTATGCTACCATTAAAGACACCACACTTCTAAATCGCATTGAGTATCTTAAATCAGCTATGCATAGTCCAGTTCACCCATATGCAATGGCTGCAGAACTGGAGAACTCTACAATGACTAGGTCTTGGTTATGACCAAAACGTGCTTGAGAAACACCTTAAAATCTTATTCTCCCCAAAAACTTTCAAGGCTGGACCAACAATTGTAAACATTTTGTCTTGAAAAATCATTGTGCCATGAATTAAGTTTTCTTACTGAGAGAAGAGTTGAAACTATCCCAAGTAATTCAGATGAACAAAATGCTTAAAATTAGTCAAGGTCCAAACGGCAAACCTTTTCCAAGTTGGAATTATGATGAACTCAAGAGTAACCACATTCAAGCCTATAAATTATTTCCAAATTTCAACAGCCAATTATTTTGTGCATCTTTTAATTCACATACAGTTCATCCATTTGCATCAGTGAACATTGTTGTTGACACAAACCAATTTACATCAACTGTGGTTATTGAATACAGGAGTACATTCGAAGAAATCAAGTAAAACCCAAGTTCTTTTAAGTTTCCTGCTATGGAAATATGAATAACAGATACACTTAAGTGTAAATAAAAAACCACTGTAAGTAACAGCATTTCAGCAAGTAATCTAAAACCGAAAATGCAATACATGCCTTTATTTTATAATATGTATTATATATATTAAAATTAATTTAACAAAATATTAGCAGTAATTTTTAGGTTCAAAAACAAATATTGAGATGGCAAAACTAAAATCTTCTCCATCAACAATCTGATCTAGCTCACTAGTTCAGGCTGAACATTCACTCTCCGAAGCACTTCTTCAGGCATGCAAAAAACAGGACTAACAGGTTTAATCTGTTCTTCTCCCAAAAGTGACAATCCAGCAATGCCAAATAATGTATGAAAAGGATCCACCTATTAAAAAAATTTTCAGACCATTACAAAATGAAAATCTCTTCAAAGTTATAAGTACCAAAAACATTAGATATGCTATTTGATACATACGCTCAAAATTTTTCTAAGACTAAGACTTGTTTTTACTACTTGACCTTTAAATCCAACACTTACTGATGAGATTCTCCCTCACCCCCCAAAACCCAAGATTTATTTAGGAAATCAGAAATACACATTCAAGGAATAATGCAGGTCATATCCAGAGGCAAAGAACTGGTGATGAGAAATTTCTGTAAACTTGGATCCATACCCTTCACTATGTTTTAAGTTATAAAAACACATACCCTGCTTTCAAAACTACACTAGGACCATCCACTGGATGTACCATAATTTCTACAACCAAAAATACCAAGAACCATGAAATCCAACACTTCAAAAATAAGAAAAACAAAACTAACTTTATACAAAACATGTTCAAAATATACTTGCCATGTCTCCTGGCCTGTCTGCAAACCCTCCAGTTTCTTCATCCTGACATGCCAAGATGAAACTTCGCAGTTTCTCTCGGTCAATCCAATGAAGCCTTCCAATTATCTTTAAGGAAGCCAATACCCACCATGAATAACACACATCTGGTAACTGGAAGGGGAAAAGGGCACAAAATAATTGCACTATTTCATCCTCTTAAATTCTTAGTTTTGAGAAATATTTATAAGTAAATAAAGTCTCAAACTTTTATGTTAAAACAATGGGGGAAGAAATCAAAGATCTCCAATCCACTGGTACCCATGCTGTTTAAATTCTCAGTGAACAAGCACAAATGTATCTTACAACCTAAACTGTGCAGTTAGGGGTTTTTTGGTGGCACTGGAGATGATTCCTAGACTTGTTCATGAGTCAAATCTAGACTATAACCTAATAGTTTTTAAATTAGTGAATAGTTTATAGGACATAAAGTACAAATGTTAATCCAGTTACTTTAACTGCAACACTGCCAGACTTATTCATTTCTATGACTGCATTTGCTAAACAGAACAATCAGATGGTCCTGCAAACAAAATTGCATACCAGCAAAAGTGAAACACAGGTTGACTATCCTACATCCAAAATGCTTCAGAACAGAAGTATTTCAGACTTCAGAATATTTGCTATCTTTGAGACAGGATCCTAATCAAAACATCTTTCATATATACTTTATGCATATGGACTCAAAGTAATGTTAAACACTATTTTTAGTGTGCTTGAGTTTTGGTGGTAACCTGTCACGTAAGGTTAGGTGTGGAATTTTCTACTTAGTATCATCATGTTGATCTGAAGCTTTCAGATTTGGAGCATTTTGGATTTCAGACTATGGACACTCAATCTGTTTTCACTATGGCCCTTAGAGACTTGATTTAGAACATAATGTGGAAGAAAATTTTAATAACCTTACCTACCTCTAATCCAAAATGTCAAACTTTGGATTTTCCCAGAAAAATGTCTTTTTTTTTAAATCTCAAAATTTGGCAAAATCTATTGTGCTCTCAACTATATGGGCATGGAGACTTATGTGAAGATAAAGAAGCAATGTCTGCTAAGGGTTAGAAAATACTGGTAGAACAGTTTATGAAACAATACCTTCTCTGGCCTTCCGTTGAGTCCGCCTGAAGGCAACTGTCGTTCACAAAGCCACCAACCAAGTAAATCAGAATTTACTTGATGCAACTGACTAGTAATAGCCAGGAATCCTGTGCAACAATAGATCTAAAATTACAGATATAAAGTACATGTGTATAATAACTTCTTGATAGCAAAAGTGATAAAAATTATTCAAACTAAACTCCCTTCTGTATCTTACGTTTTATTACTAGGAGCCAATTCTGCACAGCCCCTTTTCACAACCATTTACATATACAATATTCTTGACAAAAGCAAAGATGTGCTCACTCAAGGTACACAGGAAAATATTTTCATCTGCATAATTAAAAATTAATGGAAAATCCTCTGTATATGTATGACTGCAGAAAGGTGTGACTCTACATCATGTATAACTAGAGAAACGAAAAGGTGTGATCCCTTTGTGTACAATGAATCGAAATGGGCTGGAAAACATTCTGATGACTATTAATCTTATTGTTTTTCTGGATCAGAGGTACCTACTAAGAGGGAAAGTACACACATGGGACAAACTTGTAAAAATGCTTTCCTTGTGTAGCAATAAGCAATTCTTACATAATATTCCATATTACAGTCAAATTAACTTCACTTGCATTTAACAGATTTACTACAAAATGGTCTCTTGAAAATGGACACTGAGTCGGGCACGGTGGCACATGCCTGTAATCCTTGCACTTGGGAGGCTGAGGCAGGAGGATTGTAAGTTCAAAGCCAGCCTCAGCAACTTAGCGAGGCCTTAAGCAACTCAATGAGACCCTGTCTCTAAATAAAAATACAAAATAGGGCCGGGGATGTGGCTCAGTGGTGGAGTGCCCCTGGGTTCAATACCCAGTACCAAAAAACAAAAAAACAAAAAATGGACAATGAATTATAATCAATATAAATTACCTGTCCAGCATGGGATTCAGAACCAGGTCTACAACCAAATCCACCATCAAAGTTCATACAGGATAAAACAAACTCAATTGCCTTTTCCACATTAATAGCATCAAGTTTCCCCTATTGACAGAAAAAAGAAAAAAGATTAAATTCCAGAATATTAATGAATGCTTATAATCATTTCAATATAATATTCAAAGCTTACCAACAGAGCTAAAGTTGCCACTGCACAAAAGGAGAATCTTGTATCAATTTCTCCTAAAACAAAAATGGATTAAACAAAAACATGTCATCAGAGGCTTCTGATCATAACAGTTCAAGTTATCTAAAAACAATGTTGGACAACTAAAATCTCCAAAAGTTTAAGCTTAACTTTTACATTGTATAGTCAGGAGGAAACTGAAGAAACTAACTAAAATCTTTCAAAAATGAGAGCAAATGATCCTAATTCATTTACATAAACTGAAAGGATTAGTAATTTCTAAAAATGCAATAAACTTACCCTATTTTATAAAAGTAGATTTTCATATCCCATGAAGCAGCTGGTCTCTCTGGTCTGCACTTGTGTTCAGCCCTAAAGCAGAGATTATCTACATTTATCAAATAAACTGCTATTCCCTCCCTCCGTTTAAATATTCAGAAATGTTGAATATTTGTTTTTGAATATATTGTTTTTTGGTTCTCTTTCCATCAAAATATTCTTTACAAGAACTTTACAAAGCCACCAAATACTGGGGAAAAAAATGTCACCTACCTTCTCTTTTAGATTGGGCCCCTCTGTTCCAGTGCTCCTGTTTGCTGATATAATTACCACAGGGCATGCTGGAACCTCCAGACCATTAACTCCAGTTAGACCAGCTGCTTACTGGGACCTGAAAAGATGAAAAACTTAATCTCCTTATAAACGGATTACTACCAAGGCCAGGATATTTTAATATTCAATTTATGGTAGCATGGACAAAATCTGGTATTACCCCAAATGTCTCCAGCAAAAGAACCATCTTCTTTCTGTAGACTTTGAACATATTCCACAACCTTATTTACATCAATAACATTAATACTATCATAAAGAGTAAGAATCTGTAAGAAAGATAAATAAATTTGGTAAGAAACCTATCAAGTTTGTTCTTTTGCAGTTATTTTCCAAGATGTCAAGCAATCATGTCCTTTTGTCTATGTAAACTTTTCTCAAATATGCAGACTATCCTGCTTAAATTATAGGTTTTATCAATTCCAAAATCTTTAAATGTAAAGCATTTTCCTACAAACTGTAACTAAGATACTCAAATATATTAACTTACATATACAGTAACAGACTTCCCCATCATGTGGATCTTACTAATATCAAAACTAAACTCATTATTTTCAATGTTACATGTACTGAAGGAAAAAATTTTACCCTCAAGGTCTCAGCATAATTTTAAAACTCACATCAACTTCACATTCAGCTAATACATGCCATCACATCATTGACCTTGTGGGACTGACTTCACTTTTTAACTTAACATACGGATTTTATCATCTTCCTAATAAGTTTCAATTCCTGACTCCTGTGAAAGAGAATACATTACCAAGACTACTGAAACATTTACCTGGACGGCACTAAGAGTATACAAAAGATGAGGATCATGTCCAATGCTAGCACTTATTCCACCACACTCATGTTGGCATGATTTAATAAACGTAAGAATTTCTTCTCTATTCATCCGATCAAGTTGTCCCATGAGATCCATTACTGTCAGACCCCAATAGATGCCACTCATTCTCAAATACTCAGACATACAGTATTCCTAAAACAACACAATTTCTTAAATGTGTCAGTTTGAATTTATGATATATTAGAGATTTAATTAATACTTATAGCTGGCTTATAAACTGGGTTAAACATGATTAATTCACCTGTGTTCAAAAATCTTAAGGACCAAACAGAGATTAAAATAAGTAAATGTGCAGACGTTTATACCCAGATCAAACAGCAGACAATCAAGAAGACTTAAAGATTAGTATGAATTCCAGAAACAATTTCTTTAAATTTTTAGTTGTAGATGGACACAGTATCTTCAATTTATTTATTTATATGTGGTGCTGAGGATAGAACCTCACATGTGCTAGGTAAGCACTCTACCACTGAGTTGTAACTCCAGTCCCCCCACAAAATTTGGTTGCAGTTATCGATGCAATATTTTAGAAGATGTAAATCAGGTGAGGATCTTATTTGCTGCCAAATCAAATTCAGGGTTTAAAGGAGACAGCTCACAAAAAAAGGAACAAGTTTCATGTCTCTTAAGTCAGAGGGAAAATTTAAGTTCTGACTTAAGTCCGTGATCCTATTAAGAAGTATGTAACTACAGGGTTAAGAATCTACTACTTAAAGCTAAAATTAATATCAGATGTTTATTTCCCAAGATGGTAGAAACCTAGCTGCCCAGATACTATAGGAAAAAATATTTACTCTTAGCCAAATTGTTCACTTCTTGCTAAGATCCTCACAGGGGTGAGAAAATCTACTGAACTATTATTTAAAATTTAAGGCAGGGCCAGGCATGCAGGCTGAATCCCCAGCAGCTTGGGAGGCTGAGGCAGGAGGACCACAGTACAATGAAAGGCTCAGCACTAAAAGCAAATCAGTGAGAGCATCTCTAAAGAAAGTTTTTAAAAAGGGGATGTGGTTCAGTGGTTAACCCCCCCCACTTAAACCCGTTAGAAAAAAAAAAAAAAAACTTGAGGCAAGTTTTTCAAGGTCTCAGTGTAATTCTAGAGCTAAACATTACACATCAGCAGTAAATTCAGGTAATACATGCCGATACATCATTGACCTTGAATGTATGACCTCAACTACAAAAAGCCTTTTTTGTACCTTATACCCTATCTACTTTGGCAAGGTCTCTAGGTACAGGTAAGATCATGATTGATTCTGCCAAACCTCCCAACTTAGATATACAAGTGACACATATGAAAATAAAACTTTAAAGGGCAAATCTTCAGTTCTCTGCAGGGAGGAGTTGGATACCATTTCAACAGGACATTATCGCTATACTGCTTAGGCCTGTCAGACTTCTTTAAAACTTCTGAACATAAAATCATACATACATAATCATCTTTCTTTGAGCCATAGGATGCAATATAGTCTGCATGTTTCTCCAGTAAAAGGGTGACAGGTGCATCAGATTTGATGGTAACATCCTTCTGTGGTGTGCCCTTCCAAAAATAAAAATGCAGTAAACTTGTCAATGTTTATTCTGCCCCTTAGCATACATTCAAATTTACAGTTGAATTTTTCTCTTACCAAAGAATTCCAATTAAAAAAATTCATGTATCTGACATAAAAAAGAACTTAAAACATTAACAATCAAAATTAAGGTATTTTTCAGGTCTCAGAGTAATTCTAGAGCTAAAGTATTAATAATCAACTTTAGATTCAGAATACATGCCAGCTCATCACTGACCCAAAAAATACCTGTCACTCAGTTAAGCAAAAGTTTACTTACCAATCGAGAAAATTTAACACGTGGCAGAAAGCACACATTTTTTTTTTAATGTTTGGGTAGCCAATAATCTGCACTCTTGTTTAACCAAATTCAGGTTGCAAAGTACCGTCTATTCTCTTCGTAAGCTATTCCAATGATCAAGTACGCAGTCCAATTAACTCCTTCACCACCTTTAAGCTCAATCTCCGTATTTCCAATAATCCCCAAATAATGTGGCTGTAGCTTTAGTTTTTTCATGCATCTACAGCTTCGTTATTAAGACTGCATTGTAGTTATCAGACTATGCCACGGCAAATATCAAAAATAAAATTGAGCGGTAAACTTCCTTTGGCTTCCACTTAAAATTTAGGAGGACTTCCAGCTACCCAAGAGGGTGAAGCACAAAGATCTCAAGCACAAGGGAGTCTGGACAATTCAGCGAGGCTGTCTCAAAATAAAATTAGATAGGACTGACTTGCATAGCAGGCACGAAGGCCACGACTCAAACCCCAGCACCAGGGAAAAGAAAAAAATGGGGAGGTCTTATCACCCATTATTTCTAAAATTTACTCGTGCCAAAAACTAATTACGTATAAGTACGGAAAAATATGTGTATACAGAAATCAAGAAATACGGAAGGAAACTCAGCAATCGGCGCGGCTTTTTTAGAGAAACCAAGAAACGCAGGCCGCTCAAACCAAGAAGGCCCGCCCAAAAGGATGAAGCCTAGATAAAATTTGAAGCCGCAATTGTGCCTGCGAGGTCTGCAGAAAACGCTGAGTAATACTTCAACCTCTGAGTCCTCAGAAAGTTCCCAAGGCCCGCCTCTTAACCTAACCATTCTCTAATACTAGGTAGAGAACCTATAGCAAGTAACTGCTCCACAGTACATAGTCTATTTCTAACCTAGCTGAGGAGCCCAGTGAAGTCCCCCTTCACTCACCATGTCTGAGAGCGAAAAGAGAGAACCTACGCACCTTCTGGGTAGACTTACGATTCGTGCGCCTGCGCAGTAGCTTACCTGAGGCCCCCACCACACCCGACTTAGCTGCCCATCTGCCCGCCTGAAGGACGGAGCAGTTCACTGGCTGCCCTAGGACCTCACTGGTTTCTCATAGGTGTCTTCACTGCCTGAGCCTTAAATTTTGTGTCGCGCTTTCTTCCGTCTCTCACACAATCACTTCGATTTATATAAAGAAGTTTTAAGTAACACTCAAATACCTGAACCCTATTAAGAAACTTTTTTTTAGGTGCTTTGTACTTCAAAGATCTGAAATAGTGGTTAGTAGAAAGCCTGTTTGCACGTAGTCAGTGTCGAGTCCTATATCGCCTGCCTTCCCCCCAATTCTTGAGGAAGTACTACTATAATAATCAAAATAATTGGAAATTATTTCTAAAAACGAAACCTCTCACGAGCTTTCTACAGAATTCGGACTTTTTTTTTTTTTTTTTTTTTTTTTAGGAAAGGTCTACAGGGGAGGCTGACTTTGAACTTGGAATTCTCCTGCCTGAGCCTCCTGAGTCGCTGGAACTACAGGCTTGTGCCACCATGCCTGGTCACACTTCAGCATTTTTGAGCATCCTTTAGAAAATAAAATTGCGTTAAGTTAGGATTTGCCGAAGGATTCCTGATGTGCTGATACAGGTGAACTATCAATAATTGAGGCAGGCTCTGATGATGAACTTCATTATTTCTCCCTATCATTCTGTTGATTTTCCCATTTGTAATTTGGGACTGCTTTCCTAAATGCATCTAAACTTGTTTCATGACTCGTTTGGTGAATTGAGCCTTTATCATTAGGTGAGGACCATTTCTATTTCCAACAATGCATTTAATTTAAAAAATCCTCCTTTGTTAGATATTAATATAATTTTCCTTGTTTTCTGTTGGTTAGTAATTACTTCCAAGGGGGACTGTTTGTTTTTTCAATTTTTCCTTTTAAGCTTTCAGTATCCTTAGGTTTTAGAAAGACTATAAATAAGACTATAAATAGAAAGTAGCAGATTTGTTTATTGTCCACTTTTAACCAGTAACTTCAGTCCATTTATATGTTTTGTGACTATTTATTTGGACTTGTATCCAACTTCCATTCCTCATTTTCTAAACTCTTACTGTTATTTTTTTCTTCTTGCAGTATTGGGGATTGAACTAAGGGCCTTCACATACAAGCTCTACCTCTGAACTTCACCACCAGCCCTGTTTATTTTTTTATTTTGAGACATAGTCTTACTAAGTTGCCCAGGCTAAACTAAAACAGGCATCTTCTTGTCTTAGTCTGTCTACTAACTGGGATGACAGACATTAACCTCCACACTCAGTGCTATGCTTATTGTTTTGGCCTTTCTTGCCTTAAAAATATATGTATTTGTGTTCTAATAATCTGTTTCCTTATTCTATTTTTTTCTAGTCTTCTGGTTTAGAAGTTGCAGACTCTATTATTTTTGTGACTACTTTGAAATTTACGTTGTATACTTAAAAACACTTTTTAAATTTTTTTAAAGTTGTAGATGGACACATTATTATTATTATTATTATTATTATTATTTTAATGTGGTATGAGAATTGAACCTAGTGCTTCACACATGCTAGGGAAGTACTCTACCACTGAGTTACAACCCCAGCCCACTTAAAACATTTAAAGTTAATATCCTACCTCTACCTCCCAACAGTATGAAAACCTTAGTATACTCCAATCACCCTTCTTTCAACTTGCTCTCTAGTATTTTAGGGTTTTTTTTTAAACTTCAAAATAATATTTTGTTATCACCTTATGGGGGCAAAGATTTATCAGTTCACTTAAGTATTTCCTTCTGCATATCACACTATCCTTTTGGAGTCATTTTTTATTCCTTTAGTGATCTTCCTTATTTTAATGATTGTTTACTGCTTGTAAACTCTCAGTTATGTTTATCTGAAAATACCTTTATTTTTCACCTTGGATGATTCTTCAAATAATTTTTCTTGTTTCCAGAGAATTCTGAGTTAACAGTTGTTTTTTCCTAAATGCTTAAAAGATAATCCATTGTGCTATTGAGAAGATACCAGTCATTTAGTGGCTACTTTGTGGGTTCTCTTTTCTGCTTATAAGATCTTTTCTTGGTCTTCTGTTTTATGCACTTTCAATGAAGATGTCTCTAATTTTGGATTTTTTTTATTTACTAGGTTTTTGATGAACTTCCTATATTTGCAAATTTACTTCTTTTATCAGTTCTAAAAACTCTCTAACATTTTCTCTTCCAATGGCTCTCTTAAACCCAAGTTAGATTCCTGGCCTGGGCCTCATTTATAGAAGGTCCTGCTCTGTGCATCCTCCGTCCAACATTCCTCTGCATCTGACAAGGTGTCCCTGGAACCAAGCCATTCACTTATCTCTAACAAGGGAGTATGCCTCCCAGAGTCTCCTTCCCTGTTTCCAGACCATATTTTAGGACCTCCTGGATTTCCCTGCCCAGTTGCCTCATAGCCCACTTCCATATTCTACCTGAGTTCCTTCTGTGGGCAGTTTTCTTAAAGAGTAAATCATATGCTGGGATGTGTACCTTATGTCCTCAAGAGTAGTCAAGGAACTGTGCTAAGTGGCATATGAAGACAGCTTGGATGTATAGGCTGGAATCCACATTCATTGATATAAAACCCATTATGAAACAGAAACTAGGAGTAGGACAAGGTGAGAGACAGACCCCAAGAGACATCTCTTTATTCTCTTGAATTTTTTAGAACAGGGCTCTTAAGAAGCCCAAGTGGTCTAAATTTGATCCTGGCTTTCTGGGTTGTCATAAAGGTATAATTATGAAAGTTGGAGGATAGAACATAGTTTAAGAGTTTGTTAGCTTAGTTTTTAACTTTTAACTCTTAAATGTTAAGACATATGATGCAGGCCTCCATTTGTGCTTATTCTTGGCCCTACAAATGTAAGGGGTGGATCTTCTTTCAGTATACTCTCCTTGTAGGGCTTTAGTAAACATGTTAGACCTTGTTCAGTGCTGCTTATTTCTTAACTTACTGTATTTTCTGCCTTTTTTGTATGATTATCTTGGGTAATTTCTTTAAGTCTGAATTCCATTGTCCTTTTGCTACTCAAAGTCTGTGGGTTAATAGCATCACCATTGCAGGATCTTTTAGAAAGGCAGAACTGAACCCTCAACCTACCAATCACATTCTGCATGTTAGCAAGCTCCCCAAGTAATTTCTATGCCTGTTAAAATCTGAGAAACACTTCAGTTCACTAATTCTTCACCTGGTGCCTAATCTGCTATCTAACAAATTCAGTGCATTTTATTGTAATAATTATATTGTTCACTTCTAAAGATTCAATCTGATTGTTTTTCAGATCTGCCTGTTTTTATAATTTCATATTGTTTCTTTTTTGCCATTAGTTTTTTGTTGTTGTTTGTTTGTTTTTTTTGTGGTGCTGGGAATTAAACCCAGGGCCTTGTGCATGCGAGGTAAGCACTCTACCAACTGAGCTATATCCCCAGCCCTGTTTGTTTGTTTTGTACAGGGGATTTAGCTCAGGGTTACTTAACCACTGGACCATATCTCCAGCCCTTTTTTAAAAAATATACTTTTAGTTGTCAATGGACCTTTATTTTATTTATTTATATGCAGGGCTGAAA
Organism: Glaucomys volans; assembly: GCA_020662805.1. NCBI lineage: Eukaryota > Metazoa > Chordata > Mammalia > Rodentia > Sciuridae > Glaucomys > Glaucomys volans. The sequence continues at coordinate 74,177 of JAJEJO010000155.1, read as the reverse complement.
ATCAAATCCAAGGCCTCGCACAAGTCAGGCAAGCACTCGACCATTGAGCCACAACCTCAGTCCTCTCCAGCCATTTTTATTTTTATTTATTTTTTTTGAGACAGTGCCTTGCTAAGAGCCTCGCTCAGTTGCCCAGTCTAGCCTTGAACTTGTGATTCTCCTATCTCAACCTTCTAAGCCACTGGAACTAAAGGCATGTACCACCATGCCTGGGTTGTCATTAGTTTTTGTCTTTTAATTCTTTACACCTTTCACATTGGGTTACTTTATACTCTAACTGATAATTCTTGTTGTTTTGTTTTGTTTTCCAGTAGTGAGGATTGAACCAGAGACCCTCTACCACTGAGCCACACCCATAGCCCTTTTTATTTTATTTTGAGTCAGTGTCATACTAAGTTGCTAAGACTGCCCTTGGACTTAACATCTTCAGCCTTCTGGGTCACTGAGATTACAGGTGTCCACACCATGCCCAGCTGTGTGTGATCATTCTTATATGTAGTCTTGGATTCCAGAATCTGTTCCTTGTAATATTCTTTTAACTTTTTTTCCATGGGACTGGTTTCTTATTTATTTTAGAGATTCTTAGATGAAATCTCATTCTGGAGAATATTTGCATTTGCTTTTGACAATGGCCAAATGGTTCTAATTACCTAAATCTACATTAAGCATACTTGTAATAAATGTGCTATATAGCTGACCCTCTATTTGAGAAAACAGCTCAAATAAGAACTGTTTCTGCTGGGCACGGTGGCACATGCCTACAGTTCCAGTCACTTAGGAGGCTGAGGCAGGAGGATTACAAATTCAAGCCAGCCTCAGCAACTTAGTGAGGCCCTAAGCAAATTTGTGATACCCTGTCTCAGAATAAAATATCAAAAGGACTGGGAATGTGACTCAGTGGTTAAGTGCCCCTGTGGTACTAAAACAAAAAGAATTTGTTCTGTCCTTAATGATCCTAGTGGGAGTGACAGTTGGTAAATAATCTATGGTAAATTCTATGATAAAAGCAAGTTCAGTATCCGATGGAAAAGATGTGTTTAAATCAATTGAGAGGGCGACATCGTGTGGTAGGGACATAGGACAGATGAGGTGGACCCCCAAGAAATTCTTAGTAAGTAGGTTTTTTTTTTTCTTTGTTTTTTTTTGAACCGGGGATTGAACTCAGGGGCACTCGGCCACTGAACCACATCCCCAGCCCTATTTTGTATTTTATTTAGAGACAGGGTCTCATTGAGTTGCTTAGGGCCTCGCTAAGTTGCTGAGGCTGGCTTTGAACTCACAAACCTCCTGACTCAGCCTCCCAAGTCACTTCGATTACAGGTGTGCGCCACCACGCCCGGCTAGTAAGTAGGTTTATTTAAGTTGTAGCAGTTCAGAGGGTCTAATGCCTAAAAATCTCTGGATCCTGGGTCTGCAAATTTTTTTTAGATTTATACCAAACACCCAGTGGGTGGTTACATAGTAGTTACTCTTTGTCCCATATTTTATGTCAGACAGAGGTTTTCACAAGTTTTTACCAAGGAAAACAAATAGTAACTTTTGCACAACAAGCTTGATTGCAGACCTAGATTTTACAAGAAAGAGAAACCTGACTTTTACAATGAAGAGGAAGCCTCAAACCGCAATGAGCTCTCTGCAGAAATCTTTTGTAAAAAGATTACATTCTTTGTAAAAATCTTCTGGCAAGAAGAGAAGCTTAATTATGGTGGGGGTCCTTAGAGAAGCTTAATTATGGTGGGAGTCTCTTTGACGGGGTTACCTGGTGGCTGCATCAGAAGAAACTAGAGGAGAGAGGGACAACTAGAGGAGAGATCCAGGACAGCATTATTCAGATTGTGTCAATACCAGAGGAAGGAATGAAAAATAAACCTCACTTCCTGCTTTATAAATTCATTGAGCACATATGATTGGATGCCTAAAATGTGCCACAGTGGAGGTACAATTGTGAACAAAGTAGAAATACGTATAAGAAATATATTCTTATAATTATACTCAGTGATTCTGTTTCTAGGTCTTTATCCTACAGATAAGGGATACCCAGATAAGATATGTGCAAGAATATTCATAGTTGGGGACATAGCTCAGTTGATAGAGTCCTTCCCTAGCATGCACAAATGCCCTGGGTTCAATCCCCAGCACCACCAAAAAAAACAACAACAACAAAAATCATAGTAGCAGTTCTTATAATAGTAAAAAGTTATGAATATTTTAATTGACCATCAAAAGATTAAACAAATTATGGTACATTAATTATTCAGCTATTAAAAAGAATAAAGAAGCTGTGTACATATTGCTATTGAGATATGTTCGAAATACACTAAGTGATAAAAGGATTTAGGGTGTGACTTAGTGGTTGAGCATGTGTTTAGTGTTGTGAGGCCCTGGTTCAATTCTTAGTGTGTGCTCCCCTCATATATATGTGTGTGTATGTGTGTATAAATAAAATGTGCATAAAATATACTATTTATACACACACACTAAGTACTGAACTGTACAATATGCTACTATTTATGAGGAAAGCAAAGGAAAAGTACATGTACATATTTGTGGATGTATAGGATTACTAAAAGCTCTTACCTACAAGGAGGAGAAGTGGTTGACTGAGGGACAGGATATGAGAAAGATTTGGAGCCAGGATGTAGCTCAGTGGTAGATCACTTATCTATCATGTACAAGACTCCGGTTCACTCCTAGCACTGTAGGGAAAAAGAAATTATATACTTTCTGTGATTTCAGATTTCTCCATTTTTGTTTTGCAGCTCAAGTTGACTAAGACATATAGTACTATATATCATAGTACTGGTTTGGTAGTGGGGATTGAAATAATACATGCCTCAGACCTTGCACATACTGAACATGAGCTGTACCACTTATCCAAGCCATAATAGTACTTCTTAAATGATGCTTAGGATTTTTAAAAAATTTTTGGTTGTAGATGGACTCATATCTTTATTTATTTATGTGGTGCTGAGGATAGAACCCAGTGCGTCACACATGCAAGGCAAGTGCTCTACCACTGAGCTACATCCCCACCCCTAGGTTTGTTTTTTAATGAAGACACTTGTTAGTCTGAATTTTCTAAACTTTTTATATTGGTTTACTGGTCAAATTAACTAACCTAACTTCTACATAGTTTGAAATTTTGAAAATATGATGTTTGAATTCTATTGAATTGAATCCTAATTCTAATGTCTTTTTTTAAAAATTCCATCAGTATTTTAGAGTCATGTCATATTGAAGAAAAATCTTTAGGAAATTTGGAACTTTGGTCTGATTGATTTAACTCATAATTGTTTACCCTTAAATTGTTTCTTTGAATATTGAATCATTGATTACTAAGAATTCTTTTAAATATGTATACTCTAGGAGTTATATCTTTAGGTCAAGTTAATAAGTGTTTCTTAAATGCCAGTTTAAGGTGGAGAGGGATGTGTATAGCTATTTAAAAGTCCTATTATATTCATGAGCTTTGTTGGTTTGCTAAAATGTTTGTGTGTGTGACAGTTCTCAACGATCTATCTACCTCCAGCTTTCTTGGGGAAACAGAAGTTAGTTTCTTTGGAGGTTGGGGTAGAGCATTTACCTAGCATGCATGAGGCACTGGGTTCAATTCCCAACATCCCTCCTCCACATTTTTTTTTAATTTAAAAAAGGACCTTAGTTTCTCTAAGGCATAAAAAGGGTCACGTAACTTAGTTTCTCTAAGGCATAAAAAGGGTCACGTAACTTACAATGGGAATAGTAGTGACAGAGAAATACAACTATGCATCTGTTTTGGGTTTTTAAGAGCAAAAGAGTTTTGTTCTAAAGTATTAGTTTGTTCTGGAACATGAAAATGTAAAGTGCAAAACTTGAAAAAAGTGAATTTTATTTGCTTGGTATATATTACCTACTTTTGAAAGATACTGGATAGTGCTACAATTTTGGCAAAGTTCACTCAATTTTAATGACTTGTGTCTTTGGCTTACTCATTAACTCCATCACCAACAATGTAAAGATTTATTTTTACCTTCTGCTCAGATAATGATTTTGAGTTTTATTGGAATAAATTTTCTGTGCTCTATATATTGACTTTGTCATATCCTTAACTTTTAAGGAAAGGAACAAAGTTTCCTCATTTGAGAAATAGCTAAAATTGTTTATAATCATATTTAATAAATATAATAATAATGTTAATAATAAATAATCATACCCCTGCTATGTTTATTTTTTTAAGTATTTATTTTCCCTTGAAATAAAGTAACCAAGTGTTCTCTTCCAGCTGTCCATAATCCTATCTTAATCAAGTGATTTCTAATATCTCTTTTGATTTTACCTTCTCAGGGTTAAATCTTTAATTGATTACTCAATTAATTTTGGTTGAATCCAGGGCCTTGCTCATGCTAAGCACATACTCTACCACTGAACTACATCCATAGCACCCAACTCTTTAATTTAGAAAAATAAAAATTTTATATGTTTTGCACCTACAAATCTCTTTGAAATTTTCTGATAAGCTCCTAGAAAATCACAAAAGTCTGCTCTTTGACCTTATAGAAAGAAAGTTTTAAAAAATAATTAGGTTTATTTCTTTATTTCAGGTGCTCCATACTTCCTAGCAACACTATTCTAAAATCATCATAGTAAAAGTGACAAATAAGTCAGAAAAGTGACAGCATTTTTGGCCCAAATTTATATAAGTACAATTTTCTAATATAAATATATCTCAAATTATACACTTTATGAGAATGTCCTTGAGATTTTCAGAGTTCTTATTTCCCTTGGGGTAAACAATGATCAAATTCTTGAAAAATAGTTACATACTATGCTGTAATAGAAAATTTTACTCTCTTCCTTTCTAACATTCAGCCTGTTTTACCCTGATGTTTGCTTGAAGGTTGTGGTATAATCAAAGGACCAAAGTTTGTGCCTTTAAGAAGGAACAGTCTCAGAGCTTCTTAGAAACCCCCAGATGCTTTGAACTGTTAACACTTTGACCTACTGTTAAATACTAGAAAGAAAGAAAGAAAGAAAGAAAGAAAGAAAGAAAGAAAGAAAGAAGGACTGTTGGGTACAAGTTTCTGAGTGGACATAGCTTATACAACTTTTAAACCATACCAGTGGACTGAGTCAGCCTTTGTAGAACTCTATTTGGTTTAGAAATAGCTTCATGAAAGCAGTCCACTGACCCAAGGAAGATTCATAATAATTATACAAGGCAAATTTAATCACCATTATTTCTTTGAATTTTGTTCAGTTGTAATGTTCTCTTTTAGGTATGTTAGGTATAGAGGTATTAGAGGTTAACTCTTCTTAACCTATCTTTTGATCTATTTATTTTTCATCTTCAGAGCATCAATTTTATTATAAGATTTTTGAGAAATAGAAACTTATTAAGAAGAACCTCTGCTATACCAAAACATGGGAGAAAGGGCAGAGAAGAACAGGGCTGGGGAAAATGTCCCAGGAAAAAGCTTCTGATGTCTTTTCCAGGTGGGGGCAGAGGAGCCCACTAGTCTCCAGGCAGCAAGGAGGCCATGGCAGGTTGCACTTCGCCCTCTAGCAGCTGTTCTGCCTAAGATAGATCTTGTGTGATCTGTGTACTTGACTTTGCCTATTACTCAGCTGTCTTCATAGGAGCCACTTTGTTTCTGAGTCCAGGGTGTGTCTGCCCTTCATTTACTGGAGCCACTTTGCTTTTTGTTTTCCCCACATTTTTTAATTGGTGTATTACAACTGTACATACTGATGGGATTTGTTACATATTCATACATGCACTAAATACACAATATAGCAATATAATTTGGCCAATATCACTCCCTAGCACTTCCCCCTTCTCTCCCCACCTCTCACCCCTTGGTACATTTCCTCTACTCTCAGACAAAACTTTGTTTTTGAGTCCTTGAGTTGGCACACAGCAAACCATCAGTAGGATACTGGCAACAGTCCTCCTCCTCATCCCCTCCAGCCCTTGCTGTTGTCGCTGGTACAGCCTGTGGCCCCACCATGGAGTTACTCTGTGGAGACAGAGCTTTCTTCTGATGACACATCCTGAGAGTACTTGCTGCTCTCTGCCTCCCACCCACTGCTGCTTGACTGACCAGGCTCTGAACTGAAGGGCTAAAAGGACATGCTTCGGGGAAGGGAGGCTATGGTAGTGGGTGTGTTTGCCTGCAGGCTGCAAGGGGGAATGTCAGGCAGTCTGGCTCTTTTGCTGCCCTAGGCAGCTGATGATCATGGAGCAAAGGGGAAGGAGTGAAGAGTGGACTCACTGGCACTCTTGTTTGGGTGAAGGGTGAAGCTGGAAGGAACTGAAGAGTATGGGCAATGCCAAACCTCTGGCTGTACAGGCTTAAGTTGAACTGTTCAGTCTGCCCTCTGGTTTTTCTGGTGCTGGAGCATCAGTTATATCACCATTGCTTCATCAAATTTTCTGATTGTTAGAAATACCCAGGTATCACATAGGCCATAACCCAGGTCAAACGTGCCCATCGTTATTGAGGGGTCCAGGTGTGTGGAAAGAGGCTAGTTGAATGACTCAGTGAGTTCTCCTCACCCTGGCCCAGCCACTGGTGCCCCATGATTTGATCTTCTGTGGGCCTTTGTGTGGGCCCATAATCAGTATTTGAGTGATGAAGCTTCTCACCTTGGCTGACGTGGGGGAAGATGTACTTTGCATGCAGGGCCTGCTTCCTCAGCTGCCCAAAGGTACGTGTGACCATGAGGTACAGGAGCATAACCAGGCTTCAGACGTCCACCACAGGGCTGTCATATTCTTCTTACTGTTTGAGCTCTGAAGCCCATACGCCAGAGTGCTACAGATCATTTCCACTTTTGTCCAGTCATGAACCTGCAATCCAGGCTGAAGTCACAGAGCTTGATGTTACCTCCAGCATCTTGAATAAAATTTAGTGGACTCTGTTTTTGTAAACTTAAATTATGTGATTTTTAAGCCCTCAGAATTCAGAAACGTGTACTGAATCTCCTTGTATTTCATGGCAGTATTCAATAGGAGTATGTACTCCTTTTTACCTAGATATAATTGAATAAATTTATTGTTAACCAAAACTACACCTAAAATTTTCTCTTTGAGAATAATTCATAATCAGTTACGTCAAATACTATCCAAAACAAATTGATTTTATATGTGGGGTCAATGCCTACAAAACTGTTGCAATAAAATTGAAATAGTGCCAATTCCAGTTTTACAGGTGGTAATGAGGGGCGCTTGTTGGCAGGTCCAGAAATCTAGCAAATGTTTGAAGATGCCCAGGAGATAATCTCACCCAAATTCTTACCGCAGGAAAAACCTAGTGGAGAGTTTCTTGGGTTTGGTTCCCTAGCCTTGGAATAGCAAGTTATAGAGCCTTTAAAAGTCTAATGTTAAGATTTTTATGAAAACTCAGATAGAAATTAATCCTGTGGACTTTAGTAATTGTTCAATATTTTATGGCTCTGTATTTGCAAAGCAAAATTGAGGAGGTCTACAGGGTCAGTTAACACTCTTGCTGCACCTAGGTAAATAATCAGGCCAAACCTAATAAAACCTGCCTATTTGTAACCAAAATAATTTTAGCAGGTTACTTATGATCATAAGGAAGAGACTATTAAGAGATATCATCAAAGACTTAGAAATCGATAAAAAGAATTACTGGATGTCTTTTTAGTGGAGTGCTAAGTACTACCTAATGAATCCTTTGTATATTATCTGAAGGGATATGTACCTTTGATTATTTTTCTCTCGGCTGGTGTTATGGTTTGGATATTAAATGTACCCCCAAAGACTCATGTGTTGAAGTTTTCGACCCCAGTATAAAAATGTTCAGAGGTGGAGCTCTTGGGGAAAAATTGGATCATGGATTAATCTTTGGACGGACTAATAATTTGATGGTATTATTGGAAGGTAGTAGAAAATATAGGAGTTGGGGCCTACGCTGGAGGAATTAGGTCACTGGAGGTGTGCTCTGAAAGGGATTATCTTGTCTCCAACTCATCCCCTTGCTCCCTTTCTCTCTCTGCTTCTTGGCTACCATGAAGTGAGCAGCTTTTCTCCACCACATTCTTCCACCATAACATTCTGCCTTAACTCAGACCCAAAGCAGTTGAACCACCTGACCATGTACTGAAACCTCTGTAACTGTGAGCCAGAATAATCCTTTTCCTCTTCTAAGTTTTTTTTTTTTTTCCAGGTGTTTTGTCCCAGTGATGAAAAGCTGACTAACACAGGTAGCGTATTAGTTAGCTTTGCATTTCTACAATGAAATACCTAAGGCAATTAACTTCACAAAGCAAAAAGCTTTATTTAGTTCTGTTTTAAAGGTTCAAAATCCAAACAGCATACCACAATAAAACAAAGGCTGCCACTTAACTGCATCACTTTATAGTACAGATGGCAGTGATTCGGAGTGTCAAAGCAAAAAGCTCATCTCCAACCAAAGCAGAGAGCTGTTGGGTCAGGGTCCCACAATCCCTTTCCAGGCACATCCCCAGTGGTCTAAGGACCTCTCACTAGGCCTCACATCTTAAAGGTCCACAGCATCTCCCCATACAGCCACCCTAGGGACCAAACCTTTATATATGGACTATTGGGAAACACTCATCCAAACCATAGAAACTAAACTGTTTCACAGCTCTTTAAGGGTAAAAGTTAAATTGTAGAAAACTGAAAGTAATGCAAATAAACTATAACCTACAATTTATTTCTTCTCTGTAGAAAAGATGGACACAATAGGTTTTATTGCCTTTTCAGGTATCATCCAGTTTTTTCTCAGTGAGCAAAATCTGATTCGCTATGTCTGCTTTTCAACTTTCGTTTTCGTACCAGGAATTGAACCCAGTGGTGCTTAACCACTGAGCCTAATCCCCAGTTCCTTTGGTATTTTTTTTTTTTTGAGACAGGGACTCACCAAGTTGCTCAAGGCCTGGCTACCGACCTTGAACTTGTGATCCTCCTGCTTCAGCCTCCCAAGTCACTGTTATTACAGAGCATGTGCCACCATGCCAACTGCTCTTCAATTTAAAAATTTTTTTTTTCTTAGTTGTAGATGGACACAATACCTTTGTTTTACTTATTTTTATGTGGTGCTGAGAATCGAACCCAGTGCCTCACACATACTAGGCAAGCACTCTACCACTGAGCCACCAGCCCAGCCCCTTCAATTTTTATAATGGTTTTAATGAGTTAAAATCTGTCATGTTATGGTTTGAATGTGAAGTGTCTCCCCAAAGCTCATGTGAGATAGTCATTTCAGAGGAGAAATGACTGGGTTGTGAGAGTCTTAACCCAATAAGTGAATTAATCCCCTGATAGGGATAATAACTGAGTGGTAACTAAAGTGGTAAGATGTGGCTGGAGGAGGTAGGAATTGGGGGTGTGGCTATGGGGTATATATTTGTATCAGGCAAGTGGAAACCTGTTTCGTGATCACTATGTGAGCCCCTTCCCTCCACCACACTCTTCTGTCATGATGTTCTGCCTCATCTGGAGCCCTGAGGAATGGAGCTAACCTTCTATAGACTAAATCCTCTGAAGCTGTGAGCCCTCAAATAAACTTTTCCTCTGCTATAACTGTTCTGGTTGGATATTTTAGTTGCAGCAGTAAAAAAGCTAACTAAAACACATGTTAAAAAAGTAAACCAGGGCTGGGGAATATAGCTCAGTTGATAGAGTGCTTGCCTTGCAAGCACAATGCCCTGGGTTCAATTCCCAGCATTGCAAAATAAATAAGTAAATAAATAAACCAAAAACAATGTTGTCTGTGGACTATAGTTTTTAATCTCCAAAATCTGTTTAATAATGGGCAATGTATTAAAATTGATGACTATAATCCTAGAAGCCATATCAATGGCTTTTCCCCTTTCTTTTCCATTTACTGCATTGTTTTACTATCTGAAGGCAAAGACAGGAGCCAAGGATGAGGCTGAAGATGTGGGATAAGGACATGGGCTGCATTGCTTACAAGTTGTTTATTTGGCATTTCAAGTTTGATGGGACTTCTCTTTTGAGACTCAGCGTATCTTTCTTTTTCTGTATCTCTAAATTTCTATCTCCTAACCAGTTAAAGTCTATATGTGATCGTCAATTTAATATTATAACTATGCTACAGAGAGGTCTTATTCTATTGTGGGATCAAAGAAGCAGAGAAAACCAGACTATAGAGCAAGAAAGAATGAAATGTGAGAGTAAGAAATGTTCAGAGTAAGAACATATATCACATGGATTCCTCAAGAGTATTCTGGTTATAGTCCGTTCCTGTAAATTATTTCATTCCTGCCCATGAGACATCCCAGTGTATTTAAAATACATTTGTCTTCTTTGCTTAAAGCACCTTAATTTGTTGTGACTTAGTAGTTACAATAGATATAAATACAGTTATATAATTGCTTAATACTAAAAAGCATACTTTAGTATTCTCATATGGCCTTGGAGTACTTTTATATCATGTCTATAAGCTTTATGTTTTAAATTGATAGGTAAAATTTTGGATCTGCATATTGCAAATTCAAATCTACATTTGAAATGCATATGCTCTATTTAGCTTGCAATTTCTATGTAATCAATTAAGAAATCTCTAAATCTTACCAATCTTTTGCTATCAAAATACAATTTCAATATTGGCATGAAAAAAAGTCATTTAAACATTAAAAATATTTTGGTGGTGCAATAAATGTGGTATAATAAATATTCGGTCTTTGTCCAGTTTCTGGCATAGAATCAAATCACATACAGGGACTGTAGCATATAGAGGGTCTGAAATCTGATTTTGTGAAACCTATGAAAATAAACTTAAAATCATTTTACCACATTTTGGAAAAAAAATCTTTAAAATTTCAAAGAGGATATTTATGTTTCAAAGAGTTTGGGGAAACTGGGCCATTTAGAATGTAATGATATGGGCTGAAGTGTGCTTAAGAACCTCTGCCTCAAATTCCCAAGTTGAGAAGATGAAACTGTAACTCCCAGTGTGAAGGAATTTGAAACAGTCTTTAGGGAGTTAATTAAGGTCACAGGTAGGGCCTTAATCTTATAGAACTGTTGTCCTTATAGGGAGAGGATAAGACACTAGACCTCCCCCTAACCCAACCCTTGGTATAAGCACAGAGATGTGAAGATACAACAAGAAGGTGGCAGTCTGCAAGCTAGGAAGAGAGGATTCACCAGAAGGCAACCCTAAGGGACCTTGATGTTGAACTTCTAGCCTCCAGAACTGAGAAAATTAAGTTTCTATTTACACCATCCAGTTGCAGGGATTTTGTTTTGTTTTGTTTAGGGCAGAATTTTCAGCTTGTGCTCTGGAGTCAAAAGGGGAACTAGAGATTGAACTCTATAAAAACTCTTGAATGAGATTCAGAGAACTTCCAGGTTAGAGAACACATAGAGGTGCTGGGAATCTGTTGTGCTGGGAAAAGGCAGGGAAGCTCCATTCAGTGCCTCTGCCCCCATACCTTGCTCTATGATTTCTTCCACTGGCTGTTCCTGAGCTGTATCCTTTGTAATATATAAACAGGTAAATGTAAATAAAGTGTTTTTCTAAGTTCTATGAGCTACTCTAGCAAATTATTAAACTTGAGGTGGGTTCATGGGAATACCTGAATTTGTAGTCATGTTGGACAAAGTAAGGGTAGCCTGGAGACTGAAGACCTATGACTGGCCTCTGAAGTGAAGGCAGTCCTGTGAGACTTGTAAGTTTGGGTGATATCGGAATAGAATTAAAATATAGGATACATTGATACAGAAGAACTAAAGAATCAGAAGTAGTATTAAAAAGCATCTAAATATTTGCAATATATATTTTGAATTACAAAACATTAAATTCACAATCTTTGGTTCTTGTATTTGCTGAGGTCTTTCATAACAATATAGTCTGATAAAAACTGCAGTGGATAACATTATGCAGTTTAAAATCAAAACACAACCTGTTCCTCATCATAGTAATATATGAAGTATACACATTACATGAAGTAATAAAATTTCTGGAAAGATACACAAAGATACACTATTTTGCACTGAACAGATAATTTTATTTAAGTTCCCTTTCAAAATGCATGCACATGAATAAGATTGTACGCAATAGGCAAAAGGTTACCTAGAGAACAACAGAGTCATATAAAAATAATTTAGGGCAAGTTTTATTGATTAAAATAGGCAAGTAAAACATGAGGTCAGCATTAAAATAAAAAGATTTTCAAGAAATTTCTCATAGTTGTATAATGGGCAAATATGAGTATTAAAATTTTGACTATTGTGCAGAACTGAAAGCAAGTGCATTTCAAATTGTAAACTATTATAATACAATAATACCATTAAATTACAAAGTCACTGGTAAGTTGTTTGATGTTATCCAGATCCTACAATATTTTCTCAATGTAAATGTATTTGAATTCAATGTATTTGAATTCAAATATGCCAAAATATGCCATTGGGAATTCATAATCCCAATTTTATATTGCTGGAAAATAATAATAATTCCAATAATATTCCAAAAATAATAAAATTCCAAGGCATTTCTATTTCTTTAAGGTATCCAAATGACAAATATATTTTTCTTGGTTAATATGATTCAAGTCCAGCGGTATCAAAGGATCCACAGTTCTGGGGACTGAACCCAGGGCCTCAAACATGCTAGGCAAGGCAAGTCAACCTACATCCCAAATGCTTTTTGAAAATGTTTTTTAAAAATTTAAATCTTTAATTTAAATCACTAAGTTGCCCAGGCTGGCCTCAAACTTGTGATCCTCTTGCTTTAGCCTCCTAGGTAGCTTGGATTATAAGTGTGTACCACCACACACAGCTGACAACACATGACTTTAATGAAACCAAATCTATTTGAAAAAAGGGAAATCATAGAGCTGTTAAACAAAAGTGCAGACTAACATTAGAATCAATGGTGTAGATTTATATAAGAATACTTAGATTTATACAAGAATACTTATATTTACTTTCACTGGAAAAATTTTAAAGCCCTTTTGCTTTTCTGAAGCATAAATAATAGATTACATTATAATCGTTCAATGATTAACTATGTTTCTATAACAGTCTCTTTTAATTTTTATACCTGCTAACATGCTCACGAGCTATAATAAGTCTTTGAATTTGTGCAGTACCTTCATAAATCTGTAAGAAAAATATAAAAGTAGGTTAAACATCTTCTGTACCTAAATATCTTGATTCACTCAATATTTTCAACAATAGAAGCATTAATTTTAATACAGAACGTAGGGTCTGTAGCATAACGAAAGTCTGAAACCTGATTTTGTGAAACCTGCAAGAATAGCTTAAAATCATTCTATCAAACTTTGGAAAAAAGTCTTTAAAACTTCAAAGAAGAGGATATTTACGTTTCAAAAGGTTGGGGAAAACTGAACTTTAAAATTGCTGAAATACCTATCCGACTTTTCTGAATTTTCTTATTCCATCATTTTCAGTAATTTTCTATTCTTATTATTAAACCTGAGTTTTTTCTCCAGCTCCTTAAGGAACAGAGATATTAAAAGAAATAAAGATACTGGGAGGATTTGGTTTTGGTCACTTACATATACCCATTAGTAAGTATGCACTTCCATTCTAAGCTTCTAACCTTAGCCATTTGTTAGTTCATTTTCTCAGATGATAGAGAAAAGTTAAACAATTGATAATAACATAATAATTATAAGCCTTAGAAAAGGGAGACTATTACCAGATAAACTTGTGATTTTGGATAAGGCACAAAATCTGGTCCTCAGTGTTTTCATGTTTAAATGGAGAGGCTACACTATGTCTATCATTTCATCTCTAGCCTTCTAATTCCATTCAAGATTTCAAATGACTGGATTTGTCAAACAAATCCGGGGGTGGAGCAGCAAGGGAGGGAATATTAAGGAGCATGGCTTATAATTAAGCCATGAATGAAGAACATGTCCATTTTCATCTTATTTGCTAAATTACACCTAAGTTTTTTCTAACCACCAATTTAATTTAGAAATCAAATATCACTGTTTCCTCATGTTGGCATCTGACTACAACTATGGTTTTAAGGAATCTGAGAGATAACAGGCAAGACCCAAAATAATTTTAAATGGCATGCATACTTTTTGGGAGAGCAAAATGTGGGTTACAATTAGTTAAGTTGTTAATACTCAAAGAACATTGATCCAAACATATTATACACGTTTGTACCGTTTACTTTGTTAGCCTATTCCCTCTTAAGACCTTTATGTAATAAAAAATAACATTCTTTTTTGTGTTGGTTGGTTCTAAAACATCTCAGTCATCCATAATAGTGTATTTTTATATGACTAGTGGCATAAAATCTCTAATCAAAAATCTGTTATTTATGAATATTCTATCCCCTAATAAACAAAAATCATTTTTAATCTTACCTGATAGATCTTGGCATCCCTCATTAGTTTTTCTACAGGATATTCTGTATTAAATCCATAGCCTCCAAAAATCTGCACAGCATCAGTGGCTAACTGATTTGCAATATCTCCAGCAAATGCCTTTGCAATAGAGGCATAATAAGTATTTCGGCGACCAGAATCGACCTCCCAGGCTGCTCTCTGGTAACTTAATCTAGCTAGTTCAACTTTCATTGCCATTTCTGCCAGTAAAAATGATACTCCTTGGTGCTAGAATTAAAAAGAAAGCAATTTAAAGATACCTCTTGACAAAATTTAAAATTTTTTCTCCTAGAACTTTTTTTTAAAATTACTTTTAGAGTTGCAGAAAAGCTGTACCCACCTTCCTTTAATGTTAATGTATCACACAACTACAGTACAATCATTAAGGACAGGACATTGATAATTGGTATATTATCAGCTCAACTATAGACTTTACTCAAATTTAGCCAGGTTTTCCACTATCCTTTTCTTTTCCATGATCACACACTGAATTATTTCTTCATAAGTTCTCTCAGGCTGTTTGCTCAGTCTTTGTCTTTCATGACCTTTGCCCTTTGGAAAAATACTGACAGATCATTTTTGGTAGACTGTCCCTCAAATTGGGTACATCTAATGCTTTCTCATGAATTGTATGAGTTTATGCACTTTGAGTACAAACACCACAAATTATATGTTTCCTTCTAGTGTCTTCTGGGATATTTTATTAGTAAAATTGCTACAGATAGAGAAAATAACATGGCAAGGTATAAGATACTGATAACATGCTTTGTATGCCCTAGAGATTCATAACCATGTAGACATAAAACAAATATTGTCAACAATAGATGGTAAGTGTGCTATGATTTATATAGTCAAGATGTGTTATAGGATAGAACATGTTTACCATATATTATGTGAAATTTTCAAATATATAGTATGATTAAATACTATTTAAAATTTTTTTAATTTGGAAAAATACACTCAGAAAAAAAGACTAAAGAACAAAATAGTCACTGAATTATCTCTAGATGGTAGAATCATAGAGGAGTTTAATTACTTAACAGAAACCTGGCTGCACTGCTTTGGAATGTAAACAAGTTGCTTGAGACTGACTCATAATTTGGTCCTATAGGAGGCATAATTATCCAGTATGAATAACTCCTGTGTGCAATAAGCAGGATAATATCCTCCCTTACTTCTACTTGCCTGAATTGTGTCCTTTCTTCTAATCCAATAATTCTTTCAACTTTTTAAAAACATTTTTGTTTTATTTTTGAGTAAGTAGAATAGCCATCAATTCAAAGTTTAAGTGGATGTTGTTATTGTTTAGGTCTTAAATGTCACCCCAAAGCTCTCCTACTGGAGGTAGGAGATGGTGGAAACCTTAGAAGGTGGGGCCTAGGTGGAGGAAGGTGATCATTGGGGTTAGCCATTTCAGTGTATGTTGGGACCCCAGCCCCTTCCTCTCTCTCCTTGCTTCCTGGCTGCCAGGAAGAAATTGCTCTGCTACATGTTTCTGGCCATTATGTTCTGCATTGTCATAGGTCTCCAGTGACAGGGCCTAGTGACCATGAACTGAAACCATGAATAAAAATAAATCTTTCCTCAGAATAAGTTGATTACCTCAGGTATTTTGTTACAGCAACACAAAGCTAACACAGATATATAGTGAAAATGTTTCTGTCAGGTCGAATTTAAGTGGCTGCAGGGGTGGCTGCAAGGACACCTGGCAACCTACTGCAAGCTGAAGCAATTCGATACAAATAAATAAGACCTGCTGACCCTTACTTCCACCTGGTCCACCTAGTCCTGGGCAGGATCTCTAGCCTATTCCGGCCCTATAAAAACTCTGGGCAGCCAGAGACATGCATGATTTTCTCCAGCTTTTCCACCCCAAGGGCTGGAAATTTTGCCAGGGAGCGCAAACTCCAATGAACTTTGGTTTGGCTACTTTTGTCTGACTCGGGTTTGGCCATCTGCCTGGGAGCTTATAGTTTCCTTTCTTCCATCTATCATACCTGCAACTTCCCACCCCACTTAACTCTCCTTCTAAGAGTTAATCAATGTTCAGTTTTTTTTTTTCAATCCTCACAGATATTTTAAACATATGGAAGCAAACAAATCTGTAGTCTCCCACTTTTTTACATATCTTCCAGCATACTATGTTGATGGGATTTTCATTCTGCTTTTCTTGTAAGTCTCAGAGTTTTCTGTATCAATGCATAGAGAATTCCTTATTTTTTACAGCGACAAAGTATTCCATCCATTCTGTGGACAATAAACGTTCTGTTTTTTTCTACACAATGCTGAAATTAAAGTTAAAAATCTTATGGACTATAGCTGTGGATTACATTATGTGGGCCCAATGGTAAATACCTTTGATATATTGCCACATGTGGTTAATAACAGTTGCACCAATAGTTATATTTCTACTGATAAGGTAGGCGAGTGTTTATTTTACCACAGCTTTGGCAAGCTGATTCATAATAGAAAGTTTCTTTAAGTTGCCCATATGCCTCTGGAAATTTTGATTTAAAATATCTCAGGTGGTGCTCACTTCCAGGGAGTCTCATTCAGTTGGTAAATCCAGTTCAGACTGCCTGTGGTAAGTTCAGCCCATGACAACTTCTCTGCTTTTGGTTTGTTACTCTGCCTTGTAGTTCTTAGATTGGATTTAAATACTACCCTATGTTACTTCTGAATATCTGTTTTATGATAGTATCTTAATTCTAATACAGTAGGTGTTCAATTACTATTTGTTCAATGAAATAGAAGTTAATAGTCAAAACATACATTCCAGTGAGAGTATAGGGGAGATAATAAAAAAACACCTGGGCTGAGGTTGTGGCTCAGTGGTAGAGCGCTTGCTGGCATATGTGAGGCACTGGGTTTGATTCTCAGCACCACATATAAATAAATAAAGTAAAAGCATTGTGTTCATATACAACTAAAAAACATTTTTAAAAAATCTCTTAAAAAATAAACACATATGAGATAATGTTGAGTAGTAATAAGAGTGTGAAGAAAAAAGGGCGCTCTATATAGAGTGTTGGAGGTATTATTGTACATAGAGTGAACAGAGATCTGTTAATGAAATAATGAGGAACTGAATGAAATTTGAATGAAATGAAAGAACTATTAAGTATATTTGGAGGAAGAGTGAAGGTGAAAAGACAATGTGTTTGCTAGAAGATCACTGTAAGGACTTTAGAATTTAATCTACATGTGATGAGAAGATACTGGCAGAATTTTGAGCATAAAATAGTTAAGGAAGAGAGAAGGAACAAAAAGTGAATTTAGTATTGAAATTCCCATAGGACATTAAGTGGAGAAGTTAAGGAGGCATCTGAAAATCTAAGCATGAAGCTCAGAGAAGAGATCAAGACTAGAGACATAATTTTTAGTAACTGACACATTTTGTCTTTAAAGTCACAGAATCACATAAGATCACACAAGGAAAGAGTTTTCATAGTTCCCACTTAACAGATGAGGAAATTGAGGATGAAGGAAGCTAATTAAATTGTTCAAGGTGTCAAAATCCTCCTTTGTTGAAGGAGGATTCAAATTTAGTTTTGACTTTCTGTTCAGGTTCTTTTTATTAAGTCACACTGTTTTCCAAAGATAAGACTACCATTGGCAGCCCTAAGGTTCATTACGCAGAATGGCAGAATGAATTATTTTCCATTTTTCCTAATTGGGCTGCCACTGAACACCGTTCATAGAGGAGAATGTAAAACAGAAAAAACAAAGAAAGGAAAAAGAAATGTAAATCATAGTTGAGTCTCAAGTTTCATAGCATTTCCCCCCTCATCCATTTTCCTATCAAAAAATGGTCACTAGGGCTGGGGATATAGCTCAGTTGGTAGAGTGCTTGCCTTGCAAGCACAAGGCCCTGGGCTCAATCCCCAGTACCGTAAAAAAAAAAAAAAAAGAAAGAAAGAAAGAAATGGTCACTGTGGGGGTAAAGTTATTATTAACTAGCAATAATCATCAATATAATGGGAGTTTATTCTTAACAGATTCTTTCATAATATCCCAGACTAGACTGCACAACCTCACCCAAAAGTGTTTTTTGTTTGTTTTCTTTTTTGGTGGTACTGGAGATTGAACTCGGGGACACTCTACCACTGAACAACATCCCCAGTCTTTTTAAATTTTTTTTTTTTTTTTTTTTTTTTTTTAATCTGGAGACGGGTTCTCAACCAAGTTGCTCAGGACCTCACTAAATTGCGTAGGCTGGCCTTGAACTTGAAATCCTTCTGCCTCAGCCCCTTGAGTGGCTGGGATTACAGGTATGCACCACCACACCCAGCTCAAATGGTTTTTGATTAGATAAAAGAATATTCTATTATTGCCATTAAGGGATTTTTATCTTCCTATAATCTATAAATGTTTCTGGTTTTAATCACTGATAAGAAAAAAATACCATCTTCTACTTTTAGCAGCTATCAGGCAGTTACATTGGGATAAGCAAAATGAAGATAAGAAGCAAACAGCATTCACTTACAGAGAGAAGCAATAACAATAAACATAGCAGTGAATGAGAAAGTTCTGATTAGAGTATCATTCTACACAGTTCCCTAAAAAAAAAAAAATAGAAAAAGAAAAAGCCAGCTGGGTATAGGTAGCACATGCCTGCAATCCCAGTTACTCAGGAGGCTGGGGCAGGAGGATTGCAAATTCAAGGTCCGCCTCAGTCCACTCAGGGAGACACTTTCTCAAAAATAAATAATAAATAAATAAATAAATAAATAAATAAATAAATAAATAAAATTTAAAAAGGGCTGGGGATGTAGATCAGTGGTAAAATGCCCCTGGGATATATCCCCAGTATCAAAAACAAAAAGGAAAAATCCTAATCTTTCTGTTTGGAGTAAATTATAGAAGTAAAATGAGGAATAACTAAGAGCTATACCAAGGCTGGTTATGTTGGAATTAGAAAAAGGAAGAGCAGGTATAATAAAATATAAGTTCTTTTGGGAAAGCAATTAACAGGCCCTATAGTGTTAACTTAATATTTCAAAGTTAAATAAGCAGAAGAAGAAAGTAGATGGCATCGAGGGTCATAAATGAATCTGAATAATATGGACAGAAAAACAATATGGGTAGTATTAAACTGCATTTTATCACAAATCAAAACATACTATATTTTTACCATTTTACCTCCCTCCTGCCACATTTATAATACACACACCCACATAAAAGATGTAAGTGTTTTATATTACTTGGCTCCAAATTTCTATACATTAACAGAGGAATATATGTTGATATATTATTGTATATTTCCTAATATCTGACATGAAATGCCTAAACAATTATTAAAGTGTGGATTTCAAGTATGAAGTGACTCTTCTTAATCATACTACTGTATATAGATAACACAAACTAGCAGATTGGAGCTGTAAACATACATTTGGAGTATCTGGTAAAAGACTGACAGGGAATTATGATATCACATCACTAAACTTACTGATTAAAAACGCAGACAGCATTTTGCAAAGTACTTAAGAGGGAAGCAAATCTTCAATAGAAATAAATGATAAATCTCTAAGACTGTATTTTAAATTAAATATTAAGCAAAGACTAGGAATTCTTCATATGATTTTTTTCTATACTTAATAAGAATCTTCAAAACCTATAAGAAAGGGAACACAAAAGGAGAAGATTCCATACTGAGTTGAAGAAGAGTCAAAAAAGTTTATCTTCAGATAATCTAGTAAGAAGAACCTGAGAACCTGGAAGATGACAGATTTTTTTTTTTTTTTTACATTTGTTTTGATTCATTATACACAAATGGAGTACAGCTGTTGTTTCTCTGGTGCACCCAAGATGACAGATCTTAATTTAGTAGTGTTTATAGATACTATCTATTTATGAATAAGCTAAACTAACATTTAATATAATGTACACGTCATTCTGGCAACATAAATGAGCTAATAAAAAACACTTGATTAAGGAAAAAAAAAAGAGCTGAAAGGAAAGAAACAAATTTCTAAGTGCCTCCAGAAAGGAATTTAAATCCTGATGAGAAAAGATGAGATAGAAGACACTCAGATTTGGGTCCAATGGCCCAACAGGGGATGGAGTCTTAAAAACACACAAGAACAAAGGATTTGGATGTGAGCATGACAAAGATAAGGAGCTAAAACTGAGAGTCCCTGCTCATAAGAGCTTCTCTTTCCAAAAGGGAAATTAAAAGTCTCTGCTTATCAGGATAGGAAGGGCACAAAGAAGCTTAGCTCACTGGGCTTGATGACGCATGCCTGCAATCCCAGTGACTCAAGAGGCTGAGGCACTGAGTATTGTGAGTTCAAAGTCAGCCTCAGCAAAAGCAAGGCACTAAGCAACTCAGTGAGACTCTGTCTCTCAATAAAATACAAAATAGGTTTGGGAATGTGGCTCAGTGGTTGAATGCCCTGAGTTCAATCCCCAGTAACTCCCCTCCAAAAAAAAGAAAAGAAGCTTATCTCCTGCCAAGACTAGGAGGCTGAAAAGAGAAGGGAGAAGAAGGGAAGGCCAGAGAAATCTCTTAAAATATAGATCAATGTATACACAGGTTCTGTTGTACAGAAGTCACAAGTGGAAAGATTAATGTAAAATGACAGCTTTAAGAATGGTAAATCTTTGTGGTACCTGACAAAAATAGAAAAAAAGTACCAAAGTCAGTCTTTAGGATGCTTCAACAATGTACTTAGAAAAATAATACCTCCTGCAGATAAGCTTACAAGCAAAAATTAAAACAGGAGATAACTGGCCATAATGAAGCTGCCTGATGCAAAAGACTAAAAGACTGGCACTAAAAGATCCAGAGATAACAGAATAAAATCTGAAATAGATTATGAATGAAGCATTTTCAAATGATTATAGTGATAAAAGGAAAAAGAATATGTTAAAAAACCAGAATACCATAATAAGAAGAAATAGAAAAGAACCAAATATATGAAATATATATGAAAATGATTACATCATTAAAAAATGCAATGAGATCAGAAAATTGGAAAGTAGATCTGAGAAAATCATCTAGAATACAGAACAGAGAGATAAATTTAGGTTAAGAGACACAGAGAAGTACTAATCCAAATTTGGTCTGTCCACTATAGTGATAGTCTATAATCTATTACTGGTTCATGATACAGAAGGTGACAGCAATCATTTAGAAACTTTTACAGCAATTTAACATTTTGTGACATTTGTGAAAGTTGCCAGTAACAAAATGAAGTACTTAGGTCAAACCCTAATGAAACAGAATTCAGAGGCCATAAAGGAAGGGTATTCACACATGTATATGACAGGAAATGCATAAGGAATTCCTCAAAACTGCAGAATTTTAGATAATCTGCTTGTACAAGAATATTTGCCTATCAATAGCTGTCTCTACCAATGAGCTAGGTCAACTTCTGCAACAAGTCCCCAATGATCTTTGCTTCGGAACAACTTACATAGACTTCTTTTGTCTTTAAAAGTTTTGTCTTTAAGGGTTTCCTATTGTCTCAACGCCCCCAGTGTGACTATGATCTGTCCTAGCATGCATATTCATATTATAATTCCTTACTATTTTCAAATAAACTCTTTGTTTCAGAGTTAGCCTCTGTCACTCAATTTAGGTTGACTCATTGTTATATTTTATTAAAAAATGGTCACAAATGATTGGAAATTAAAAACAAACACATTTTTCACCAAAGATGGTTTGAGAGAATCACTAACATGGTTATACAAATAGTAGGTTCACTGTACATGGTAAGTTATAGAGGACAGAACATAGTTAATAGGGAAATCAGTATTTGAAGAGTTAAGAATTTCTATGATAATTCATAGAAGACTTGACTTTTTTATTTTCAATTGGTTAATGGGAATATTTATTATTTTAAAGCAGGTGGCAAAGATTTTGGATGCTTATTTTAGAAAATGCAGTGACAAAAATGGATTTGAGAAGACAGTTAGAAAATTCCTTTAGCAGTTGCAAGGGAAGTGATACTAACTTAATTAAGATTATAACAGTGGTAATGTGGGAATGCAGGAAGGAACCAAGACATATTTAAGAGGCAGGATTGATAAACTTTATAAAGGTACAGTATAATATGATGGAGTCAGACAGGCCTGGTGCAAAAAACTGGTTCTACTTCATGTTAGTTTTGTGGTCTAGGATGAATGGTAAAATATTTTTGAGATTTAATTCCCTCATGGGTCAAATGGGAGTAATGGGGGTTGCTCAGAGGATTAAATGTTCACGTGTGGAAAGTACTTAGAACCCTGGAAGACCGGACTCTTTTTAAAACAAAAATCTGATATACAAGAAGACATAGAAAGTAACATGGATTAGAAGCATAAAATAGAATCCTGGATCTGTGGCTTTTAAATTGTGTGTATTTGGGAAGATTACTTAGAGAATCGCTGAAGCTCAAGTTTCTTAATCTGAAAGAACAGTTTTTCTTTTAAATGATTCACATTTTTTTTTTTTCTTTTGAAGTGCTGGGGATTGAACCCAGGGCCTTGTGCTTGTATGGCCAGCACTCTACCATCTAGTAATAAGAGAAATGCAAATCAAAACTACCCTAAGATTTCATCTCACCCCAATTAGAATGTCTATTATCAAGAATACAAGCAACAAAAGATGTTGGCGAGGATGGGGGGAAAAGGTACACTCATACATTGCTGGTGGGGTTGAAAATTAGTGCAGCTACTCTGGAAAGCATTGTGGAGATTCCTTAGAAAACTTGGAATACATCCACCATTTGACCCAGCTATCCCACTCCTTGGCCTATACCCAAAGGACTTAAAATCAGCTTACTACAGTGATGCAGCCACATCCATGTTCACAGCTGCTCAAATCATCACAATAGCTAGATTGTGGAACCAACCTAGACGCCCTTCAATAGATGAATGGATAAAGAAACTGTGGTATACATACACAATAGAATATTACTCAGTCATAAAGAAGAATAAAATTATGACATTTGCAGGTAAATGAATGCAGTTGGAGAATATCATGCTAAGTGAGATAAGCCAATCCCAAAAAACCAAAGGCTGAATGATCTCTCTGATAAGTGGATGATGATACATAAAGGGGGTTGGGAGGAAGGCAAAAATGGAGGAAGGATGGATTGCACAGAGGAAAAAGGGGGTGGCGATATGGTTGGGGGAAGGAAAAATAACAGAATGAGACAAATATCACTACCGAATGTACATGTATGATTACGCAAATGGTGTGACTCTACTTTGTGTACAACTAGAGAAACAATAGTTGTACTCCATTTGTGTACAATGAATCAAAATTTTAAAAAATTAGCTGAATTATATTAGGTAAAATAGGATTTATTCGACATCAAGTGTTGAGGCTAGAATTGGGTATTTTAGGAAATTTAAAGCCATACTGAAAGTCTTTTAAAAGTGTCTGTCTGGCCGGACACGGTTGGCGCACGCCTGTAATCCCAGCACTTGGGAGGCTGAGACAGGAGGATTGCAAGTTCAAAGCCAGCTTCAGCAACTTAGCGAGGCTCTAAGCAACAGTGAGACCCTGTCTCAAAATAAAGTACAAAACAGGGCCGGGGATGTGGCTCAGTGGTGGAGTGCCCCTGGG